>CM028926.1:10367500-10762500 GCA_016801845.1 Polydactylus sextarius | reverse complement strand
ATCTGTTTTAACTCTTCTTTCATGTTCTTCTGCTGCAGCTTCGTCCTTCCATGTCGTTCTCTTCAACTCCAGGACTTTAACTTTGTGATCAACACAAACTTTCATCTTCTTCTTCTCTTTTCCGACCGCGTCGTTTCATCCTGCAGCATCTTTTTACACCTTCACAGGTAAAGTGAACAATTCTTGTTGAAAATCAAGTCAAATCTCTGCTGCATGTGGGAGCTGTTTTTATGTGTTTGTTTGGTTTGTTTGTTTGTGTCCTGGCAGCGTCTCTGATCCTCTGTTATGTAACATTATACTGTGATAAACCAACACAAGCCTCAGACTGTCAGTGGAGTCTAATCCAGCTTGGACGTGTCGGTGAGATTAAGAAAATCTTGGATGGTCGTATCCACGACGCTGCAACGACAGACTTCCAGCTGTGGAATAATAATAATAATCCCTATTTTTATTTATTTATTTGTTTGATTTGATGTAATCTGATGGACGGTGACGTGATCTAAGTCGTTCAAGGACAAAAACAGAAACAACACGAGTGATGAGTCCATATGCTGCAGAGAATTGAGACAAAAGAGGAGAAATACTGATGTGACGTGGTGAAAATCATCTGATCTTCTGTTGGGATTTGTGATTATTTCGGCCTCGGTGATGATGAATCTGTGCAGCTTCAATCCTGCAGCGATGGGTTTAAAGAGGGGAAGACCTAATCTCTCTCTCTCTCTCTCTCTCTTCTGCATCAGATGCTTTGCCTCGTTTCAGTTGGTCACAGTTGCAGCGATGACCTCGGGAATAAACACGGCCGGCGTCCAGAGAGGCTTCCTCAGGAAATATGGTGAGACTGCTCTGATTCCTTCACCACTTTTCACATTTATCTAGTTTTTATCTAGTTTTTTTTTACATTAAATTAAATATTTGTTATATTATTTAATTCATGTGAGCAGAGTTTTGACCATAAAACCAAAATCCTCCATCTTTTATTTAACAGACTTTATTTTCTTCCTGCTGACGTTAATAAATCTTCAGCTGTGAGTCGACTGACAGGTGATGATAAGTCTGATAAAAATGTGATAAAACTGCAGCCAGATGTGTCTTTACAGAGCGACGGCGACGTCCAAGTGTCGGAGCCAAGTTGTGATTCAGGATTTTCGACGTCTTTGTTCTCGTCTGCGTCTGTTTTTCATCAGTTTTATCTGATGGAGGCGTCGTTGTGACTCAGGTCTCAGGATCCTGTTTGATGCAGCGTCGGCGTCACTATAAGACTCTGTAGAGTCAAATCTATAAAACATTTAAACTCCTCCTCTCTCTCTCTACCTGTTCATCATTAATCCTCTGTGTGGAGAAATGGAGCAGGTCTCTTCCTCCATCGATTATCGTTATTACACAACGGATCAGTGTCTGGGCCGTTGAATATTAATACCATCGCGTGTTCGTGTCCCAAAAACCACAAGAGATGAATGTTATTTACAATGAAACAATAAAAAATAAACAAAAAATATGTTGTTTAACTTCCTCTTCAGCAGCTTGGACATTATTTGTTATAATTTGACCGATGTTTGGAGTCAACATGCTCGTTCTGTTGTTCACAGTCTGAAAAGGACAAAGAGGAAAAATAAATAAAAACACATTACATCATCTAAAATATGCACAAATGTCCCACAGACAGAATGAGTAAAACAAAAAACCTGGACAATAAATGAAATCTGCAATAATTGATAAGATATATATACTATATACTGATATATGTGCATCTAATTTAAAACAAATGATACAAAACATAAATATAAGATACTGGATAAATGTCAACATTTCTTCAGTGATTTTAATAATTCAAACTTAGATGAACCTTTAATTTTGACAAAACTTAAGTTTCCTCTTGTGCACATGAAGTCGATTGAAGCGAACAAACCGGTTTGTTGTTTTTCTTCGTGCAGGAGGCTTCATGTTCAAACAGTGGAAGGAGAAATATCTGGTTCTGACTCTGGAGGGAAACCTGATGGTTTGTCGTGACGCAGAGTCGCCTCCTGACCAGGTGGTGGCGCTACAGAGCAACTGTGAGTCGGTCGTGGAGGGAAGAGAGATCCTGGACCTGCCCCGGCTTCCTCCAGGGGGTAGAAGAGACTGCTGCTTCGCCCTCATCCTGCCCCAGAACAAGTTCCTGCTGCTGCTGTCAGACAGTCCTGATGACTGCAAGTGTGTCACACACACACACACACACACACACACACACACTGGATTGAATTTCAAACATCCTTTGTCCCAGTCATTATCACATGTCCCACATCATCTTATCAGAGGTTTTTACTTTGTGTTGTTGTTGAATCAAACATAAACTTTATCATGTTTATCTTCCACAGTCTTTGGCTCAAGTTGATCAGAAAAGTCAGAGAGGTGAGTCACATCCACACACTCCTCTGGTGATGAAATTCTGGGTATTTTAAACTTTTTAAAACACATTTAAAGACTGTGTTTGTTTGTTTGGTTGTGTGGTCGTGGTTGTGGTGGTGGTCCAGGGCGTCACGTCACCTCTGACCCTCCAGAGGCAGCGCAGCATCGGCCCCTGCATCACCGACAGAGACCCGCTGCCGGACTCGTCCAGCGACAAAGACCCGGGGTCGCCCAGGGTCGGCGAGGCCACGCCTCTGTGTCGAGTCAGCGAGCGCGGGGGTTCGTTCAGAGACAGAGGCCAAGGTCAGCGACCGAGTCATGTGACATCACCGCTGATGTCAGAGCAGAGCTGAGGCTGAAAACACGAGCAAATAAAGAAACATGTTAACACGACACCAGTGACCTTTATAGGTTTTTAGACAAATAAAACTGCAACATTTCTTTTTATAAATGTGACAATTATTAACACATCAAACACATCACAGCTTCATATTCAGGTGTTGACACCAGGTTTTCACACCATTAGCATGTTAGCAACGTTAGCACGTTAGCACCATGTTTGTACCTGATGAATTAGTTTTGGTTTTTAGTTTCAGTTGCTGTTTTAAACTAAATTATGCAGAAAAAAGTAAAAGTTTATAAATTAGACCCAAATGTTTGTTATAATAAGCAACATAAAAATAAAAACACATCGTTGCTGCAGCTAGCATGTTAGCAACAGTGGTTTTATCTTTTAAATTTGACCTCTACCTCTTATATTTTTGCTGCTTTTCTTTTGATAATTTTGACATAAATGTTTGTGAATCAGCAACATTAAGACTAAAACATGTCATTGCTTCATAATCAAGTGTTACCAGGTTCTTGCATTATTAGCATGTTATCAAAATGATCAAGTGGAAACATGCTAACGTTAACGTTAAACATGCTAATGGTACAAGAACCTGGTGTTAGCACCTGATTATGAGGCAATGATGTGTTTTTGTCTTTATGTTCCTTCTTTTATTGTCAAAATATTGTCAATTATCAAAAGAAAAACAGTGAAAAGAAACAAAAAATTGAGGTAGAACTAAAATCTAAAAGATAAAAACATGTTGCTAACATGCTAACGCTGCTAACATGCTAATAGTAGGAGACCCTGGCGTCAACAGTTTTAGTTTCTGTTTTAAAACAAATAAACTCAGGTCGTAGTTTAGTTATATTTAGTGTTTTATTTTGACTTTGTGTCTCTGCAGCCGCGGTGCCGTGTCGGCCTCCACGCAGCCCCACGGTGGCGGCTCCGCACCGCGTGTCCGACTGCCTGCGTCACGGTAACAGCAGCGACGCTCGGGCGGTGAGGGCCGTGTGTTTGCTGATGGGCGGCGCGGCGGCGTCCTCGGCGTTGGGATACCTCAACGCCTGCTCCCCGTCCTCGCCTCTCGCCACCAGACCCCCGGAGCTCGGCCACGGCGCCGGAGGCTTCTCGGAGCTTCCCGCCGGAGGCTCGTTTCACGCCTGCGGACAAGACGTCGACTCGCCTCATTTCAACAGCTTCGACTTTGAAGGAGACTCCGACTTTGACGCTTTTGACTGCGGAGGATTTGCTTTTTAGCCGCAACACTTTAATTCTTTAATCTTAACCCTTGTGATTGTGTTACTTTATAATAAAGGCATAGTTATTAATTAATCACTGGTTATCTACACGTCTAATTCATAAATTAATGAAGGTGTTCTTCTTGGCTTCATGCCTGTGATCCGCAGGTAAATGATTCATGATCTTGACTCCTCTGAACACGTCTGTCTTGTCTCAGTCTTTCCACGTCAGGGCCTCAGGTCAACGTGGTAAAGGTGCATCGAGGAGCGTCAAGAAATGGTTCACCTGTTTGTTGGTTTTTGTTTTATTTGCACTTTTTGTTCACTTTACTTTTACCCTGCTTTCAGCCCACAACCTGCACCCAGCGTCTTCACACACACACACACACACACACACACACACACACACACACACACACACACACACACACACACACACACACACACACACACACACACACACAAATGCAGTGCAAAGGTGAGCTCTTAAATAAATCCTACTGTCACAATGACCCAGCTTCTTTCCACTCAGTACATCTACTTGTTTGTTGGCCAACGTGAATCAGCATAAAGTAGGACCAGGACCAGGACCAGGACCGGGACCAGGACCGGGACCAGGACCAGGTTTGACAGGTGGCACAACAACACATAATCTGCACGATCTGAACAGACGTTTGCACAAAAACACGTCTGTTGTTTATTATGAGATGAATTAAAACCTAAACTCAGGAGTTGAACAAATATTCAGACACTTTATTATATAAATATAAAAATAGCAACAAATATTTATAGTAAAGTTCTTCTTTATCTCACATCCTGTTTCTAAAACTACCTGTACAGCTGTTTGTGCAAATATATATTAATATATATATTCTCTAGTTTAATCCTCATTAGTTGGACACTTAGAGAAGAGTTAGACACTTTACTGAAGTAAAAATACAAATATAGCAACTAATATTTACAGTAAAATGCAGTTAAAGTTCAAGATATATAATAAATATATATTTTCATTAATATCCTGTTTATAAAACTGTGTATAAAGTCGTTTGTGCAGCTGTTTGTGTAAAAATATTTAAATATTATCTAAACTTTAAAGCTTGTTAGTTGGATTTTTAAATATTCAGACACTAAAAATACAAACATATAGCAACAAATATTTGCAGTAAAATTCAGTTAAAGTTTTTTTTTTCTCTCTTCTTTATCTGATGTCTCTGTTTATTTATAAAACTGTAGATAAAGTAGCTGCAACATGCAGATTATATCTTGTTAAAAATCTCATTAAATATTAAATAAAAGCAATGAAAGTTGTGTTTTGTGTGTGTGTGTGTGTGTGTGTGTGTGTGTGTGTGTGTACACACCTGCTCTTTACCTTTGTCACACATGAGAATGACTCAGCTCTGTAATTGAGGAGAAGCTTTAATCTAAATCAGAATAAAGATCCTGACTCGTCCAGTATTTATTGTTCAACACATCAGAGACGTTGAGGTGACTGATTATCATCAAGTCAAACAGTCGAACGTCTGTGGTTCTCTGCCTCTGAAAGCTCGATGTCGAGTTAGTTTATGATTCATGTTTCGATGGAAACGTGTTTGATTTGCTCGACAGAGCAAAGAAACGACTGAAACACTTGAGCTGCTGCAGCTTCGACCTTCAACAAGAGTCAGGTTGATCTGAGATCTGCTTTGAACGCATCATTAACATCAGGAGAAATAACTTTGTTTCAGTCTTTTATTTCTCTCTGATGTTAATATGTTACATAACGTTGGACAAAAAGCTCCACTCAGACCTGATTTATTCAGATTATGTCGCGTCCCACTTTCATCTGGATGAAGCTAAATGATGATTATCAGTTTAATGTTTCAGGTTAACGTCCTGCAGCGTTTTAAATATTCAGCTGCAGGTTTGATTCTGATACTGAGAGTTTTTTTTCTTTGCTCTGCGCCCACCAGAGGTGACATGTTGTGAACAGGATGTGCAGAGGTCAGTGGTGACTGGAGACTTGTTGTTTTATGATTCTGCAGCTGCAGAGTCACAGTGGATGAAAGGTTACGTCTTGTTTCATTAATACAACACAGATGTTTTTCAAAAAATAAGAAAATACCTCAGACTCAACCACGTCTGAGCTGCAGGAGCAAGTTCTTCTAGACATCAGGAGCAGACTGAATGACAGCTGCTGCAAAATACAGTTAATCTGTTTTGTTCACTGAATGAATCCAGCTGTGACCAGACGTGTCCTGTTCACACTGCAGGGATTTTATTTATTTTCATGTGTAAAACAATTTTTTTTTTGCAAAAACAGCTTCATGCTTTTTCACGACTTGGTCCTCGTCCTTGTTGTTCATCTTGTTAAAACACTTTACAGTCACATTGACTCGACGCCAGTGAAAATAAAACATCAATCAAATGTAGATGCAACAATCGACTGGATCACGTGTTTCACCTGTGGCCTAATGCCTCTCACCACCACGCCTCCGTCACTTTAAAAACACACGTGCGAGTGGAAAGACGAGTGTGCACAATAATGGACTTGACTACGACTCTGACATTAGCAGGGTTCATCTTAGCTCTGCTGTGGTTTTATACAAACACTAAGAAACGTCGTTTACCTCCAGGACCATTTGCACTTCCTGTCATTGGAAACCTGCCACTGCTGGACAAAAATGAACCTTTTAAAAGTTTTGTCAAGGTGAGGAGGAGCTGTTTTTTTTTTTAGTGTTAAAAACTCTAAATGATTAAATCTGACTGATGATGTGTCTTTCAGCTCAGTGAGACCTACGGTCCTGTGATGACGCTGCATCTGGGCTGGCAGCGGACCGTGGTCCTGGTCGGATACGACGCGGTGAAGGAGGCTCTGGTGGATCAGGCCGAAGACTTCACAGGAAGAGGACCGCTGCCGTTTCTGATGAAAGCCACCGACGGCTACGGTAAAAGAAGAAACACCTCCAATCTGTCACCACGTCTCTGTGTTAATCTCCAGTTGTTCAACAAGACGATGTTCTCCTCTTTTGTTGTTGTTGTTGTTGTTGTTGTTGTTGTTGTCAGGTTTGGGGATCAGCAACGGAGAACGTTGGCGCCAACTACGACGTTTCACCCTGACGACCCTCAGAGACTTTGGGATGGGACGTAAAGGGATGGAGGAGTGGATCCAGGAGGAGAGCGGCCACATGAGAGCTCACATCGATTCTCTGAAAGGTTTGTTGTCAGTTTTCAGTTTTTCAGCTGCTGTTGTAAAGAAAACAACAAAGAAAACGTCCGAAACAAAGTGAACAGACGATAAATAACAGAAAACAAGTGAAAACACGCAGCCTGATCTTTGTCATCTGCTCTGTTTGCTTCTCTTTTTAATCTTTATCTCTTTCTGATTGTGCAAAGTAAACAGTGAACATGTTGCAAAACCTGCAAACACACACACACACACACACACACACACACAGGCTTCGGTCTCAGCTTTGATTAAAAACACAAAGACAAACAGGTAATTTATCGGTGTGAAGTTATTACAAATGAATTTCTGCAAATGCAAACACTGTAGCGCCGCTGACTGATAGAAATTGGACTTTGTCATGTTTCTGAATAAAACTAATAAAGTATAAAATGTTTAGCTGCACCTGAACCGGACTGAGTCTGTGTAGCTTCCTCCAGGTCCAAGGTTGTGTAGTTAATGTAGTTTAATAAACAACGTTAAATGTCCTGCAGGTGTGAATACATTTGTCTGTTTATGTGAAGTGGTTTAACCACTGGATGGAGATGAAATCCGAGCTGGAAAATCAAAGTATCAAAGACCAAAAAGAGTTTGTACATTTTGCTTCTGTCGTTTTAAAAACTCTCTCAGTGTCTGTGTCCTGATTATCACCTGCCTGTGTTTTGTTCTTGCAGGGAAACCGTTCGACCCGTCGATCCTGTTGAGTCGAACCGTGTCCAACATCATCTGCTGCTTGGTGTTTGGTGAACGCTTCGTTTACAACGACAAGCAGTTTATTCACCTCCTCAACATCATCGCTCAGGTCTTAAGATTCAACAGCAGCTTCTTGGGTCAGGTGAGTGAAGTTTAGGAGCATGTTTCTTCTTCTTCTTGGAGTCATGTTCTCTAACATGTTCATGTTTTTACTTCCTTGTCACAGATGTACAACGTCTTTCCGTGGGTCATGGAGGTTCTGCCTGGACCTCATCACAGTCTTTTCAAGATGATTGACGAAGTGAAAGATTTTATCAAGATGAAGATTCAAGAGCACATAGAGACGTTGGACCCGAGTTCTCCCAGAGATTTTATCGACTGTTTCCTCATGAGGATGGATCAGGTTGGAAAAAAACTCAAAAAACCCTTTGATTTTGTTGATTATTTTGGGGAATAATAATTTGAACGTTTATGAAGAATAGTCAAAGAAAAGTTGTAACTTTGAGAATAAAGTTGAAACATCGCAGCTCTTCAGATCATTAACTCCAGACTCATAACTAACTTATTAACTAACGACAGACTTGGTGTCCACCTGAGCTCCAAAACCATCAGGATCAATCAGTTTGATCAACTGTTTTTTTCTAAAATCTCCAGCGTCGTGGACGTTAGCGGCTGTTTCTGAAAGTTTCTTCTGTCTGAACAGATCCAATATTTATTTACTTGAAACTGTGTGAAAGTGAAGTTTCACTGAAACAACCAACGACTTCAATCTTTAAAATAAACAAAACAATTTATACTGATATTTTTTAATGTTTAGGAGAAATAAAGAAATCGTTTGAGATAATCTTCTTTTTTGTTTTTACGTCTACGTCATAATCGCCTCTTTGTCGCCTCAGGACAAACACATCGCCTCAACCGAGTTCAACTACGACAACTTGATGACGACTGTGATGAATCTGTTTCTGGCGGGAACAGAAACCACCAGCTCCACCATCAGATTCGGCCTCAGCGTGTTGATGAAATACCCCAACATTCAGGGTAGGAAGAAACCCGCCTGTTAATGATCACAACAACATCAGAGGTTGAGTTTTTTGTTTGTATTTGTAGAGAAAATGCAGCAGGAGATTGACAGCGTGATTGGAAAAGACCGTCCCCCCAACATGGAGGACAGGAAGTCGCTCCCGTTCACAGACGCCGTGATCCACGAGATGCAGCGTTTCCTGGACATCGTCCCCTTCAGCCTCCCTCACTACGCTCTCAAAGACATCTCCTTCAGAGGTTACACCATCCCCAAGGTACGTCGCATTAATCAAGGTTAGTTTTAGTATAATGAAACACACAATCAGCTCATTACCTCCTCTCTCTACAGGACACAGTGATTATTCCTCTGTTACACTCTGTGCTGAAAGAAGAAGATCAGTGGTCGACTCCCTGGACCTTCAACCCGCAGCATTTCCTGGACCAGAACGGAAACTTTAAGAAAAGTCCTGCGTTCCTGCCGTTTTCTGCAGGTAAATAGACCTGATTTATAATCTTTAACTGCCTCAAATGATCATTATTTATCTTATCAATCGATCAAAACGTGGTGCTCGTGTCTCCTCACAGGAAAGCGAGCCTGCGTGGGCGAGTCTCTGGCTCGTATGGAGCTTTTTATCTTCATTGTGTCACTTATGCAACATTTCACCTTCTCCTACTCCGACGGCCCCGACGGTGTAAACCTAGTTCCTGAGTACAGCGGCTTCGCCAACGTGCCTCGTAGATACGAGCTGACGGCCACGGCCCGCTGACACTGAGACACGAGTATCCTGTTATTTTACTGTAACTTCAGCTTTTACACAGGTTTTTAGGGTTGTACTATTTTATGTTTGTTTTCTTTTTGATATAATTAAATTGGTTGTTGCTGCATGTGTCTATTGTTAAAAAAAAGACATTGTGACTCTTACTGCTACTATTATTTTACTGTCTTGTCTTCTAATGATAATAATAATAATAATAATAATAATAAATGACTTCCTGCAGAGGAAGAAGCTTCAGTGTGTATTTGTATAAATAAAATAAATTTTCTCTAATACAGCCTCATGTCATTTTCCATATATGCTCATATTTAACATGGATTAACTGGATTAAATTCATATTGTCCATATAATTATGGACAAAAAAATAAAATAAAATAAAATAAACCTCTCAAACAAATAAAGCTCACTCAACCTGTGGTTCAATAAATAAATAAAACAAACCAAATTGAATTAAGATAAAAAATAAAATAATATATATTAAACATAAATTTATAAAAATAAATATATTAAATATCTGCTTAAATTTCAACGTTTTAATCAGAATAAATGCATTTTTATTCCCACAATTTATTCGTTACGTATCGGTGACGTCAGACGCTGAATTTTTAAATGTCCCTCGCGGCCCCTCGTCGTGTTTCAGTCCGTTCCAACCGGAAGTGAGCACGAGACCGACGTAAGTTTTTTATTCTGCAGCTCACGTGTTTGTCGCTTTTCTAAACGTTTTAAACGTTTGTTTACATTTTTCTACAATAAAAAAAAATAGTCAAGTGACTGTTGTTGTTGTTTGTTTTAGTTTAGTTAATTTTATGATTTTATTGAAAATATTGAAGAAAAGTTTGACAAATGTCAAGTTAAGTTCTTCCTCTATATATTTTATGATTAATAATTTTATTTATTGTTTGTTGCTGTGACGCATTAATCTCCCTGATGGATCAATAAAATAAATATTTATCTGTTGATCTAATCACATCTGACACTGACGTGTTTATTCACAAAATATGTTTATTGTGTAATAGTGTTTAATTATATATCCATAACTGTTCCTTTGTGTGCTGAAGTTGTGAAAATATTAATGTTTATGTGTAAATTTATTTTTATATTTTAAATATTTATTATATATATATTTAGATTTTTTTTAAAATGTAATATTTTTATTTAATTGTAATTATTTATTTTTATTTATTTATTATAATTTTAAACTGATATATTATTAATTATTATTATTATTTTAGTATTTATTTGTATAAATATGTTTATATTTTCCTCTCGGTCCAATATTTAACATTGTATCTTTATTAACATTAAAGAAAAAATAAAGAAATATAGATCAACTTAACTCAAAGAATAACTTTATTACATTGTTTTGAAGTGAATGTAGTATTTATTGTACTACTACAATAAATAAATCCTTATTCAAACTATGAACATTTTGACTTGAACCGTTTGATTCTGAAAAATAAAATTAAACAAAATCAATAAATTTAAATTGACCATTAACATTAACTACTCAAGTAAAGTACAGATCCTAACACTAACTAACTAACACTAACTAACTAACTCTAACTAACTAACTCTAACACTAACTAACTCTAACTAACTAACTAACTAACTCTAACTAACACTAACTGACTAACTCTAACACTAACTAACTCTAACACTAACTAACTAACACTAACTAACTCTAACACTAACTAACTCTAACTAACTAACTCTAACTAACTGACTCTAACTAACTAACTAACACTAACTAACTAACACTAACTAACTAACTCTAACACTAACTCTAACACTAACTCTAACACTAACTAACTCTAACTAACTAACTCTAACTCTAACACTAACTAACTCTAACTAACTAACTAACTCTAACTCTAACACTAACTAACTCTAACCAACTCTAACTAACACTAACACTAACTGACTCTAACTCTAACTAACTCTAACTAACTAACTAACTAACTAACTCTAACTAACACTAACTAACACTAACACTAACTAACTCTAACCAACTCTAACTAACACTAACTGACTCTAACTAACTGACTCTAACTAACTGACTCTAACTCTAACCAAATCTAACTAACACTAACTAACTAACTAACTCTAACCAACTCTAACTAACACTAACTGACTCTAACTAACACTAACTAACTCTAACTAACACCTAACTAACACTAACTAACTCTAACCAACTCTAACTAACACTAACTGACTCTAACTAACTGACTCTAACTCTAACCAAATCTAACTAACACTAACTAACTAACTAACTAACTCTAACCAACTCTAACACTAACTGACTCTAACACTAACTCTAACTAACACTAACTAAATAACTCTAACACTAACTAACACTAACACTAACACTAACTGACTAACTCTAACAAACTCTAACTAACTAACACTAACTAACTCTAACCAACTCTAACTAACACTAACTAACTAACTAACACTAACTAACTAACACTAACTAACTAACACTAACTAACTAACTAACTAACTAACACTACTAACTAACACTAACTCTAACTAACACTAACTAACTCTAACTAACTAACTAACTAACTAACCAACTAACTAACTCTAACCAACTCTAACTCTATCTCTAACTAACTAACTAACTAACTCTAACCAACTCTAACTCAGTGTCAGTCATAACTACTGTAAATCGCCTCCATCATGTTCAGTCTCAGTGAAGCTTCGTCATATTTTCTCGTCTTAACTTTCAAGAGACATTTTTCTTTGTCTCGTTATCTTCGCTTTTCTTCGTCACTGTTAAATACTTTTCATTTTTCCTGAAGGTTTGTTTACTGTGTCTTATCTCTTGCTCGGTGCTGCGCGTGTGCGCGTGCTCGGTGCAAAGAAACTCGTGAGGAAACTTGTTTTGGCTGCGCTGCTGACACGTGTTGATCCATGTTCCGGGGCGGGTTGTTTATGGTTGTTTTGGTTGTTTTAGTTGTTTTAGTTGTTTTGTTTCGGTTGTTTTAGTTGTTTTAGTTGTTTTGTTTTAGTTGTTTTGTTTTAGTTGTTTTGGTTGTTTTGGTTGTTTTAGTTGTTTTGTTTTAGTTGTTTTAGTTGTTTCGGTTGTTTTAGTTGTTTTAGTTGTTTTGGTTGTTTTGGTTGTTTTGGTTGTTGCTCCGCTGTCATGCGCCAGGACGAGCCAGCCTGGAGTCCTGGGCGTCGCTCGTCGCTCTGAAAATATGATTTCCTGCTGTTTTAAATTCCAGATAAAAGGTTGAACCCTGTTGCAGTTTTACAGCTGTTTGCATTTGCATATTCAGGCTAAACTGTCTTGTTATTCGGGTCCAAAGGACACCGCCTGACACCGCCTGACACGTTTTCCCGTCAGACGACAGGACGCGATGGAGTCACCGGACGCGTTGCTGTTAACGGGGCTCGTCGTTGTTTTACTGTGGCTGCTGAGGCTGAAACAACAGAGACGGTGGCGTTTACCACCAGGACCGACGGGGCTTCCTGTCGTAGGGAACCTGCCACAGATCAACAAACAGGCTCCGTACAAGAGTCTGTTGAAGGTGAGAACGACACTGACTTTGACGACAGATTCATTATTTTCTTGCAGATGTTAAAGTGTCACATCTGCACAAATCCAGGAAGGAAACAGTCTTTTCTTCATGTATTTTTTAGCAGCCTCCATCTACTCGTTGACAGACAGTTTATGAAAATGAGCAGAAATCTGTTGACTGATTTTTAACATCTGCAGTGTAACAGATTCACAAAGTGAGAAGCATGAGGAGCTGAAAGCTTCGTTATCCTTCTGGTTACTGATGATAATGAAGATCAAATCCTCATCTGTCTTTATACTGACACATAATTATCATCATGAACAGGACTGATGTCATCTAAAAAATATGTTAAGTTTCTTGTCAAAGCAATTGTGGATTTGTAAACAGTGAAGAAATGTAAAAATAAAAAAACAAACTAATATTAGTCTTTAGGTCCAATTAATTTATAGTAATATTATGTCCAATGAAAAGCAAAAATGAGATTTAGTTTAGAGACTTAAATAAAGCTCAAAATATAAGAAAATACTTTTATAATTAATTGAAAACACTAATTATTGTATTAAACTGTAGTTAAAAGCGTCTGTTTTACTCGTAGTCGTGAACTTTGTGATCGTTGAGGTTTTGATGAACGTTCATTCCTCCAGTTCAGTGAAACCTACGGCCCGGTGTTGACCGTCCACCTGGGCCCTAGACGCGTCGTGGTCCTGGTCGGATACGACGCCGTGAAGGAGGCGCTGGTCGACCAAGCGGACGATTTCTCCGGCAGAGGACCAGTTCCCTTCCTCATGAAAGTCACCAGAGGATATGGTATTAAAGCAGTGTGAGTTTGTTTTTTTTTCTCTGTAATTATCACATTTATAAACCATTTAAAGGTTTGTTTACAGGTTTGGTGGTCAGTAACGGTGAATCTTGGCGCCAGTTACGACGGTTCACACTTTCAACTCTGAGGGACTTCGGGATGGGACGTAAAGGGATGGAGGAGTGGATCCAGGAGGAGAGCCAGCATCTGGTGGCCCGGATCAGCAACACCGAAGGTATGTTCAGTATGTACGACGCTGCAGAGGAACCGTGTGTAATGTTGTGATGGTTGAATGACCCTTAGAAACAGTAAAACTGACTTTTCCAGTTTATTCAGTTGCACAATGTTCACGAGGATGTTTTGATAAAAAATGTCCTGATGCAGATCCAGTCTGAGATCTGTCCTGGTATTGTTCATCTAGAAAGACTCTCAGACATTTAAACAAAAACAACCTCTGGTTTTTTGTTTTTTTCTTGATGAAAAGGATCTAAAAGAAAAGTCATTTATAAATAAAGATGTGTATTAATTCATGTTCCAGGGCAGGGTGTTTTGGTGAATGTTAATGTGTTTATTCATATTCTGGGGCAGGTTATTTTGGTGACTCTAGTGACATATATTTATTCATGTTGCAGGTCAGGTTGTGTGGTTGTTATGGTTAATACTCTGACATTTATTCATTCATATTCCAGGGAAAGTTGTTTGAATACAGTGACATATATGTATTCATGTTGCAGGGCAGGTTATCTGCTGACTACGCTGACGTGTTTATTCATGTTCTGGGGCGGCTCGTTTAGTTTTGGGTCAGTTCGCTGACATGCGTCAGGACAGTCAAGCCTGCAGCCTCTGGGCGTCAGTCCTTGCTCTGAAAATGTGATTTCACTGTGAGAACGTGACCTTTGATAACAGTAAAACTGAACAAGCTTTTCCAGTCAGTTTCCAGAGCTGTACAAAGTTCAGCAGAGTTTGGACTAAAACCCAAATGATGCACAAACGTCACTGCAGCACAGCAACCATCTAAAGACTCTCAGACTCTGAGGAAACACCATCCTGAGGTTTTACACCATCTAGAGAAAAGTCATTTATTAACAACTTTGCTAACTTGTTTGACTCTTGGTTAATTTTCAAACTGATTTTGAGGTTTTAACCTTAAATAGCTCTGCTCCACTTTGTCCGTCAGAGGTCACTGAGCTTTTTAAGTCTAAACTTAAGACTTTTGAGACCTTTTCTAGTAGTTCATCAGTTTCAAATGTTGTTTTCTTCATTATATAGTTTTCCTCTCAATCTCTGTCCGTTTGTTTGTATATTTACTAATTTACAAACACTTTTAATATCCAGCAGCACTTTGACATTTTATTTTGTACTTTTTGTTGCGTTAAGTTCTGTTGTTTCTGTTGACTTCTCATCTATTGATTCTTTCATTTAGAGTCCTACTTGTTCTAATAAACCTTCAGTGCTGCAGACTTTAGCATCTTTAGGTCGACATAGTTGAGTTTCTGAGCTCTACAGACGGTTTCTGGTTGAGTTTACCTCAGGTGGACATTTGAGCTAAATGTCAAGTTTTATATCAAAGTGTTTGTTTACTTTTATGTTAAATTTGAAAACATTTCTAATCGTTTTACGCTGGTTCCCTGGCAGGTAAATACAAGTCCAAGCTTTTCTTTTCTTTTTTCCTGCAGCTGCTCCTTTTGATCCGACCTACTTCTTGAGCTGCAGCGTGTCCAACGTGATCGCCTGCCTGGTGTTCGGTCAACGCTTCGACTACGACGACGACCACTTCCTCTACCTGATGAAGATGATCTCAGAGCTGCCCAGGTTTATCAGCAGCCCCTGGGGTCAGGTGAGAGCGTGAAGGAAAGTGCAGACGACGTTGTGATGTTTTTTTTTTTAACTCAACGTTTGCATCACAGCTGTACAACATCTTCCCCTGGCTGATGGAGAAGCTTCCCGGTCGTCATCACACTGTTTTCGCCAGAACCGAACACCTGAGAGACTTTATCATGAAGAAGATCCAGGAGCATCAGGACTCGCTGCAGCTCAGTTCACCTCGAGATTACATCGACTGCTTCCTCATGAGACTCGCTCAGGTACGACGTCACGACATTTTGGATCCCTGCAGCTCATTTTGTCATAAAATATTTTTAAAATATTCTTGTTTTTGTCTTTTCAGGAAAAAGACAATCCTACGTCTGAGTTTCACTATGACAACTTGGTGTCGTCTGTGTTGAACCTGTACCTGGCGGGAACAGAAACCACCAGCTCCACTCTTAGATTCGCACTAAATGTCATGATCAAATATCCCAAAATACAAGGTAACAGGAGAAACTAGTTCAACTTAAAACCGAGATGCTGGACGTTGATCAGTCTGAGCAGTTTTACCTTTTACACATTTAACTTGACATTGAATTCTGTGTTTTCCTCATCCTGAAGAAAACATTCAGCAGGAGATTGACGCTGTTGTTGGACGCCAGCGTTGTCCTTTTATGGAAGACAGGAAGTCCCTCCCCTTTACAGACGCAGTTATCCATGAAATCCAGCGTCTGATGGACATCGTCCCGTTAAGCATCCCACATTACACCCTGGTTGACGTCACGTTCAGGGGTTACACAATTCCCAAGGTGGCTTCTGGCTCCGTCAAATCAAGTGCTATTTTTCCCAGATAATAAATAAAAAACATCCCCCTCCTCATTATGTTGTTGTCTCAACAGGATACGATTGTTATTCCCTTGTTGCACTCTGTGCTAAAGGAGGAAAAACTGTGGGAAACCCCGTGGTCCTTCAACCCGCAGCATTTTCTGGACCAAAACGGAAACTTTAAGAAAAATCCCGCATTCCTGGTGTTTTCTGCAGGTAAATTACCCAGTAACTTTCCCTGATTTCAGCTGATTTCAGAGTCGTCTTGTTCCTTTTCTGAGCTTTAATAACTTTTATTTTCTCTCTGTCCTACTTGGTTTTTGTCTCAGGGAAGAGAGCTTGCGCCGGAGAGTCTCTCGCTCGTATGGAGCTTTTCCTCTTCCTGGTTTCGCTTCTGCAGCGTTTCACCTTTTCTTACAACGAAGGACCCGACGGCATCGACCTCAGCCCCGAGTACAGCGGCTTCGCCAATTTACCGCGCAGGTACAACATCACTGCCACGCCACGGGGGTGAAGAGGGAGACAACACGACTATACACAGTACATACATGTTTACCAAATTAATGAATCACAGTTATTTTTTTTTTTTACATTTGTTTTATTGATAAACGATATATCCAAAGATGAATCATCTGGTGAGCGGGTGCAGACGTGAGCTGAGGTATAACGTCAGGAGGATAATGTCGGTAATTTGATCAGTTTGGGTTTGTGTGTGTGTGTGTGTGTGTGTGTGTGTGTGTGTGTGTGTGTGTGTGTGTGTGTGTGTGTGTGTGTGTGTGTGGTGTGTGTGTGTGTGTGTGTGTGTGTGTGTCAGGTGTGTGTGTGTGTCAGGTGTGTGTGTGTCAGTGTGGTGATTCATGTCTGAGCGACACTATGAATGTTCATGTCAGAAAAACAAAGTTGTAATACGAGTCTCAGCTGTTACGGTCGTTTACATTAAACCTTAATAAGACACATCACATTTACAATATCAGATATAAAGTACTGCGTCATATACTCAGTACTTTTTTGGGTTTTTATAATATAAAACTTTACAGTACAGAGTGTTTACTGGACCTGAAGCTAAGTGCCTTTAATCAACCTGCATTTATATAATAAAATATATCAGAGTATAAATGTTGTGGAAATGGTTTTATTGGCTAAACGTGTCGAGTACAATCATTTATACTTTATATGTGGTGAATATTAGATAGTGAGTATGAACCTGAAGGAGCCACGAAAACAAGAAAACTGAGACTTCACGTCCTGATGATGATGATGGCACAGTGATGTCTGGTTTTATAGACGAGTAGAGATGCAGCGCCTGTTGTGTTTGGTGCCCTGACTATTATATTATATTATATTATTATTATACAACAAAATCATTCTCACTCACATTAGGAACATACGTGAACCGTGTTCAAGTCCGTGTTTCTCATTTCTCAGTCCGTCGCTTCGTTAAATGTTTGGCAGGTGATATTTGTGCTTCACCTGTTTCTTGACATCTGGTGCTGGTGAGATGTTGCTGTTTGGTAACTGAGGCAGATACTGTGCCTGAAGAGAGAAACATAAATGAATAAAGAAAACAGACGTGTTTTTAGTGTCGCTGTGCAGCTGTGATTTTGTGGTTTGTGCCGCTCACTCCTGCCTGTCGACGTCTGGAGCCTTTGTCGTGTCGTCTTCCCGGTCGTTCGCCCTCTCGGCCCCAGTTGGCTCCTCCTCCTTCCTCCTGGAAGTACGGCAGCTCCAGCAGCTCCTCGCAGGAGAGACGCAGCGACGGGTCCATCACCAGACACGACTACGAACATAAAGACGAACAGAGTCAAGCGTTGACGACAGGACGACGTCGGCGTAACGAGTCACAAACTCAACGCACCTTCATGACTTGGAGAGCGTGAGGAGAAACTCCGTGAAAGCGTTTTTCCAGCGGCTCCTGAAATAAAAAAAAACAAAACAAGAATAATTAACCCTTCACCATGTTCTTTAGCGCTGTGTTAATGAAGCAGCAGGTTCGTACCGTCGTGTCGGGTTCAGGAATATTGACTCCACTGAAGAAAACGTTGGAGCGAAAAACCTGCTGGTGACGAGGGATCAGGTCACCTGAGGTCGAAGATGACATCATCAAACATCAACCAAAGGACACGAAGCAGAAGAACATGTGATTAAAGCTGAAAAACTCAATCTGGAGACTTTAAAGTTTCACTATTTCTTATATCTTGGTAGTCAGTGATGGTTAAATGATTCCTCATCAGATTCCTCATCATCTGATGTTCTCATCAGAGAACATCAGAGTAGGAAGAGTTCAGCAACACAACGTTGTGCAACGATTTGCGGTTTGGTTGACGAGTTCAAGGAGTTATCCAATCAGAGGCGACGTGTAAATAAACCCCGCCCATTTAAAAAGCCGTCGTAAGCGTCATGTAGCAGGATGTTCAGCCCTGTTTCTGTTGAATTAAACGTTTTGATTCGTATCGTGCATCTTGCAGTTGCTCCAGGATTTCAGGTCTTTTTTGAGATTGTTGATGTTTAATTTGTTTCATTTCTCATCAGCTTTTCTAGAAAATTGTGATGTTTTTAGATGTTTTGTTGCAATAAAGTTGCAGGATCAAGTCAAAGCAATAACAGTTTAATTATCTTTCTAATTATAAACCGTGATTCACTGATGTATGGATCAATGTTTTTAACAGGAAACGATGATGATTGGTTTAAAAATTGTGGAAAATTTATGGTAACTGGTTGAATTTGTGTTGATAGTTGTGATCTGAACATCGTTAATCCTGGAGGATCTGACGCTCATTTTATTTTGTTATTTTTTAATGTAAGTCCAGTTTTTCCTCGTCTGTAGCTGTAGCTGTAGGTAGTCACCAGTCAAAGACCTGAGGATCGTCTACAATTATTGGTTAGATTTGTGTTGATAGTTGTGATCTTGACATCGTTAAATCCTGGAGGATCTGATCTTGAACTCTTTACTCTCTGACTTGTGCAGTGAACCTTTAAAGTCACGTCATATGTTACTTCTTGCCGTTGGTACCTAAAGTTTTGCGGATGAGGTAGAGCTGGTCGACGTCAGACTTCCCGGGCCACAGCGGGTTCCCGTGGAGCAGCTCGGCGAACACGCAGCCCAGCGCCCACACGTCTACGGGGGGTCCGTACTGAGTGTCTCCCACCAGGAGCTCGGGGGCCCGATACCAACGAGTCGCCACGTAGTCGGTGTAGTCGTCCTCTGGTCCCGCTGTGGACACACACACGGTTACTGAATAATGAATAGTAAATAACGTGTACATTGTAGTGGAAAGGATTACAAGGAGCTCTGAGAGACGACATGTTAATGTATAGTAACGTGACACTGAAACCTAAAGCAGGAGGGTAAACAGACACACAACACAGCGACGCACTAACTGGCTGAATGCTCGTCCTATGTGATGCATTTAATGAAACACAGAAAGTGAGGAGGCCGCTGCAGGAGACGATACAGACTCCGCGTTGAATTAGTCATTAGAGGTTCATTAACACTAACTGCGCATAAATGCGCCAGTTTATTTGACGACTTGACGACCTGACAACGTACTCAGGATGCGGGCGAAGCCGAAGTCACAGAGCTTGATGACGCCGGTTTTAGTCAAGAGGATGTTCTCCGGCTTCACGTCACGGTGGATACACTGCAGTAAAAAAACACTCATCAATCAATCACAGCAAAACGAGTCAGTTCAGCAGATTTTCATATTAGTGTTTTGACATTTAATAAATTATTGTGGCAGGAAAACATTTTAAAACAATGTAGCTACTTTAAATATGAGTTTGTGGCAACATAGTTAAGATTATGTTTTAGTTACTTTTTAAAATCAAATTTAGCAACAATGAAGTTTTGCAAAAAAACTACCAACGTTGTGTTTGTGGCAGAAGTTGACGGCCTGCAGCGTTTGCCACACGATGCTTTTCAGCTGAGCCTCAGGAACTCTGCACACGACAAGAAAACAAAAAGGAAAATAAATCAGTCAAAGAGAAACGAAGAAACCCCGAAACATTACTGTTCTTTATAGTGGTGATTTAAAAAAGAAAGAAGAAAGAAAGAAGCGTTTTGCACGGCCGTCTTGTCGCCACAGTAACATTAGTCCTGTCTCTGATGGCAACGCCGCCTTTGTTTTCAGGAGCAGCTAGAGTTTCTGCTGCACGGCCTTGTGGGAAAAAGGAGAAACTGTTGAGACGGCGATTTGTCACTGCAGCTTCGGCTCGTTGTGATGAACAAAATCTGATCCTGAGACTGTTGATTACATGAAAAATGAAACGTCGTCTTTTAAATCTCTTTGTTCCTCAAATGTTCAACTATATTTTAACAGATTTCTTCTTAACAGGAGAAAAAAGCAAAGAAAATAAAGCTTTAGAGCAAAATAACAACATTACAACTACAGATCCTGCATTTGCAAATGTGATTATTAGTAAAATAGCATTAAAATTTAGTTTTGGGTTATTTGATCTTTAATAAAGTGTCATATTGCATGATAAACTTGTTAAATCATAGTTTGTCGCACGTCTTAACTCACCCTCTGGGGTGTTTGTCCAGCTCGTTGAGGACTGTCTGCTCACAAAACTCAAACACTAAATGAAGACGTCTCTTCCTCCTGAAAACCTCCAGCAGGTTGACGAGATTCACATGTTTCAGCTGCTGCAGAACCAACACAGAATAATGATAATGTTTAATTAAAAGCTGCAGAAAATCATTGCAGGTTTGTGCACCAGCGTCTGCAGACATGATCCACCGGTTGTGTGGTGTTAGATGTGAACCAAACCTGATACTATTGGTTGATACTCGTCTCTTCTCACCTTCAACATGCGTATTTCTCTCAGGGCGATCTTCTTTATAACAGGATCATCTTCTGACTCTACAAACTTCTTGATGGCAACAATCTGACCTGTGTCTCTGTGTCTGCATTTAAACACAACACCATAAGAGCCTTCACCTATTTTAGAAAGTTTCTCATATTTCTCCATTAGGGCAGTTTGTAGTTGTAGTTGTCACCTGCAGGAAAAAAAACAACTATAATAAATATTGCATGTTTTATTTTTAAATAATTAAATTCAATAATTCTATTAAAACTTACCGAGTTTGACTTCCACAGTGCAGATGTTCCTTATTTTTGTTTATTTTAATTTCTTTTATTTTTTTGAGCGTCTTCATCTACAAGTGCGATTTAAATCCAAATGAATAATAATAAAATTAATTCATAATTTCGCAGGCTTTTTTTCCCCTTCCTTTCTTCGTCTCGTGCGTCGTTATTTCCTTAATAATTGCGTTATTTTTATATTAATTATAGTTTCCTTTCTTCTCGGTTTTCAGTTTAGGTCTTCATGGCTTCATCTTTTTGGTCAAATCGACTTCAGAGCGTCTCGTTTCTTCACAAACACAGAAATAACGAGCAGCGCGTTGTTGATGTTTCACTTGTCACCTCCTTAGAAACTGCGCAGGAAACGTGCGACACGACTCCGATTCACAGAACGATGTTACGTCACTTAAGTGACGCACGTCAACAACGCCTGCGTTGTTTCCATGGAGACGGGGTTGACTGACAGAAGAAGCAACTCTAGTGTTCTTAGCTGACCTACAAAGTTAGTAGCATCGATTAAAACGCACATAAAACATTAGAAACAACAAACTGACGTCAGTTTAAAAAACTTTCATGACTTTTCAGCCATTATACCTTCACGTAATATACTGTAGTTATACTTAACGGCCTTTAATCAGCGCTTAATCGAGTTGTTAATAAGTTTTAGGCTATCCTTAGCATTAGCCGTTTACGTCTTGGATATTAAGTTAGCATGCTAACCTATTAGCTCCAGCTAGCTTGTACCACTATGTGGTATTGATTACTTTAAATTTAACCAGTTATATGAATCTTAATGTGGGTATTTATTGGGTTTTTATCATGTTTTATTATAACAAGACTGGTAAGTATCACGTTTGTTACTACCTCAGTTAGCAAGTTAGTGCTAACCTAGTTAGCTCCAGCTAGCTTGTACGACTCACAAGGTGATTCATTATTTTATTTTATCAATAAAAAAATAGAATTATTATTTAAAATTATGCCAAATTAAACCAATGTTATTTTTTGATTTATAATTAGAAAAATCATTGTCTCATAACAGGAGTGGTAAATAATGCTAACACTGATTTAGCTTTGAGCTAATTTAGCTTAAATATACTCTATTATATTTATTTGACATCTATAGTTATGTATTTAAAAAAAAAAAACCTAAATTAATGATCAACGAATAAAGTCTGATATATTTTTAAAATATTATCAACAATGGGAAAATTTGTTAAAACTTAACATTAGCCTAGCTTTGACCAGCTAAAAAAAATATTTTTACACATAATATAACAATGTTAGTATCCATTCACATTTAACATTTATTTTTTTATGTTAGTATATACACTATAAGGTATATATAAGTATATATACCTTATAGTGTTAACACCTCTACATTTCAGTCATTTTGCTTTTACTTGACTTGTTTCAGCCTCTGTTTCTTGGAGCATGAGTCACATTACTATAAATACGTCAGTGTGGGTATTTGATGTATGAGATGTCGTCTAAATTAAGTCCCAGAGTAATGTTTTCACCAGTCGAGACTTTTGAAAAAAGCGTCAGCATCATGTCACTCTACCACAAGTATGGCATGTATGCAGGACCAGCTCTTGATGTGGCGACACCAGTTATAGTTTCTCTGTTCTCTCTGTTGACTGTGAATATTTTTTTCTCTCTCTCCCACCGTCCTCCCTCGGCCTCCGTCTGGCTCAAAGACATTTGGGATTCTCCGCAGAGAATCGGTGAAGGACTTCACAGTGAACGATGGGAATGAAACAGAACATGTTGCACTCCTGTGCTCAGAGACACGCAGACACCTTGAGGTCCTTGTGGCCGAGGGTATGAAATACCCCATGGCAGACATGGTGGTTGTGTTAAAAGAGCAGTGGAGGACAGAGAAAACAGGTCAGAGATGAATTTAACATTTACTTTTATTTACTTAGCTTTATTATTATTATTATTTTACATATATCACACTTGAGTAGAAGTACAGAAACTTAAATGGTAGAAATTCAAGTTTTAAAGTATCTAGTATTTACTGTATTTAAGTATGATGAGTAATCTAAGCAAGCAAGTTGTGCAGCAGCGTACAAGTAGAGACACTAGAGTAGAAGTAGAGACACTAGAGTAGAATAAAATAACTTTGGTAGAAGTTCAAGTCGTCACTAGAATGATTCTCCAGTAAAAGTCTTAAAGTATCTAGTATTTACTGTACTTCAGTATGACAGTAATCTATAAGTAAATGTAGTTAAGTGTAGAAAGTAAAAGTACAAGTACATGTTAATAAAACAGAAGAATATGATGAAGTTTATCCAGCACTTTAAAACATGGAGCTACAACAATCTTCATAGACAATGAATGAGTCTGAACTAAAGTATGTAAAGTTTCTCCATCATCCACCTTTAAGATGGAGCTACATCAACCCTCAGACATGGTGGAGTCTGAACACAGATAGTAGTGAAAGTATTAGTACTTAGTTACTATAAAACAGTGATGACTTTTAAAATAACATTTATTTATTTAATGTAAGAAAACATCAACATGTCACCACTAAGATGTAGATTCATTAAACACAGTCTTTACCGTCTTTGACCATCAGGTGGCAGTAGACGTCCATTAAATCTCACACACACAATAACAACAACACAAGTCACAGTAACAAGACTTGTTGTTGTCATTTGATCACTTCCTTTATGTTGTTCTCAACATCTTATCATCAGCGGTAATCAGAGAGATTTCTCTGTCGTCACTGTGGGACAAAAATAGCTTCCGCTATCTGTGTTTGACTTGTTATCGGTTGTTAGTTTAACTGGTATTTAAGGGGATTTTTTTTTTCTTCTTTCGCTGTGAGTTTCCTTATCTTATAAATGTCAGCATTTATTACCAGTTAATGTTTTTGATGAATACTTTATTGTTTATTCACACATATGAGTAAAAATAATCCATAAAAAGTACAATGGCAATTTACTGTTCTGTTTTTTTTTTCCCTTGTGGAATCGTCCGTTAGACGGAGACAAAATGATTGAAACCATCAAAGGTTTGTTTTAGTCTGGCCTTCCTTTTGAAAATATACAATCCAACCTCTAAAAAGCACCCAGACGTAGGGGCAGCGCACCACACGGTCCTGCCCTGTTTCTGTTCTTGTTCTTGTTCTGTTGGCAAAGACGAACACTTCATATTCATTTCTTCTCCTTCTTCATTTCTCCTTCTTTTTTTTTTTTTTTTTTAGACTCAACTCGTTCTGGCGTTTAACCTTCACAGCCACCAGGTAAATGTGGCGGTCAGTTGGCGAGACACTGGTGCCATGCAAGACTTGTTGACATTGTCAGTCATCATTGCCTCAAATCTCAAACAAGCCAGCGAGTGTGTGTAAATGTGTGTGTGTGGTGTCTAAAAAAAAAAAAAAGTCAGTAATTCAGTGTGTTCAGGCTCCTGGTTTCCTGATGTGGACGGGGAAGCAGAGCTCTGTTAAACAGCAGATGTTTTACACTGCGGCCGTTACCCTCATTTCCTGGGCGGAGAGCTCGTCGCTCTATTAGACGAGTAACAGGAACCAGAAAAAAAAAGAAGAGTTAGAGACGAGGGGGAGAGAGAGAGAGAGAGAAAGAGCGAGGCAGTGCAGGAGAAAAGTTAGCTGAGCTCACAGCTCTCACAAATCACTTTGTCACCAGCAAGCTCTGACAAGCTCTGAAAAAAAACACAAAGGGAGCAAGACGACAAGAAGAGAGAGAGAGAGAGAGAGAGAGAGAGGTAGGAGTTAAAAAGAGGCGTGAGGAGGGAGAGTTGTGTCAGAGACGAGTGGAGAGAGAGAGGGAAGGTGTGAGGAGGATCGATGGATGGATAGAGAGGACAGAGGAGCTGTTACTGTTGCTACTGCTGCTGTGTGTGGATGGTACAATCAGTTAAAAAACAAGGTTTGTCATCTTTATTTTTCTTTAAAAAAAAAACAAATCTGACAGCATCTCCTCCTCCTCCTCCTCTACTTCTACTTCTACTTCTGCTTCTGCTCGAGTTATAATTTAACCCTGCCGTTTTATCGTGTGACAGATAGAAAGAGACAGCTGCTGTGTCTGTGAAGTCGACATGAGTCGGAGGCGTTGAAAGTCATTTGTGTCGAGCTGCAGCTGTACATGATCACATGTTGTAAAAAAAAAAAGAAAAAAAAGAGGTAGTCGCAAGCGTAAGCGCACAGATACACAAGTTTGTCAGATGATTTTTCGGCAGGGGGATGTTTCTTCATGGCTTGATTACACAAAGCGTGTGACTTCTGTAGAATAAGACTGTGAAAGTAAAATCAATTAAATTAGCTCCTAAAGTCTGATCGGTGTTGGTTTGATTGACTCAAAACACCCTGAGGTTTTAAGGTTTTTATCTGGGCTGTAGAGGAAGTCAAAGGTCATCTGATTTAAAAATAAAAAACAAATAGGAAGAAACATTTTGACACTTTCATGATCATCGCTCTCTTCTGTCTTTTCTTCAGAGGCGTTTTTACATCCATGTTCAGTTCAGACGAGTCGTGTGTGTGGGTCAGAAAAGGACAGGAAGCTGTGTCAGCTGAAAAGACTCAGACTCAGATGTAAGTAAGTCGTTTTCTGCCAACACTGCTCTTCAATTTGCTGAGTGTTTGTTCAGCTCCTTTCTCATTCACTCGTCTCTGGGGACATGTAAAGAGAGACTGCAGGACTGAGTCAACACGTAGAGCTACTTAACCTAAGTAATATTGAGTGTCGTGGGCTGTTTTTTTTTTTTTTTTTGGAGCTGATGTTGTCGAGGTTACACTTTTGAGTTTGACAGCTCCGCTCTGGTCTGAGACATCGTCGTGTTACCTGTGTGTCTGAGTCACAGGTCTGTCTCATCTCTGCTCGTCTGTCTGCCTACTGGGACTCTCTCCATCCCGGTGTTAGTTTGTTTTACTCGCAGCAGCAGCAGCAACAGCGGTGGTGGCACCACCAACAGTCCAGTCCTGAACTCCCAGGACTTTCCACACTGCTTTAATTGTTCAAGGTGTGTAAACACCTTGCGTCAGTCACACCTCTACACCGAGTGATTCAGTATCCCCCCACCAGCCACACTGGTCGGGAGGCAGGGAGAGCGAAAAGAGAGAAAGAAAAAATAATGCGAGGGAGGATTTGTCGAGAACCGAAGCACGAAAGCGGTTCCAGCACCATGAGGCTGACGTTGTTGTTGAGCCTGGTGGTCGTCATGTACGTGGTGGGCAGCGTCAGCGGCATGTCCACGTGTAGGACGGTGGACACGGAGATGGTGAGGAAGAAACGCATCGAGGCCATAAGGAGCCAGATCCTCAGCAAACTGCGTCTGCCCAAAGAACCCGGACCGGATCAGTCCGGAGAAGACAAGGAAGTCCCCATTCCTCTGCAGCTGCTCTTCAACAGCACCATGGACATGTTGGAGGAGCAGAGAGCCGATGAACACACCGACTTCGCCACCGAGCAGCAGGAGGAGGAGGAGTACTACGCCAAGGTGCTGCACAAGTTCAACATGACCGGTGAGTATCTGCAACACATCTGTCATCTTCTCTACTTCAGTAGAAGTACATGTACTCCACCAAAACGACTACAACCACATCCTAGTACGAGTTAAAGTAGCTGCTATTTACTGGTCTTAAGTATGACAAGTAGCAGCGTGTAGCGTTGTATGAAGTAAAAATACTAGAGTAGAAATACTAGAGTAGAAATACTAGAGTAGAAGTAGAGACACTAGAGTAGAATAAAATAACTTTGGTAGAAGTTCAAGTCGTCACTAGAATGATTCTCCAGTAAAAGTCTTAAAGTATCTAGTATTTACTGTACTTCAGTATGACAGTAATCTATAAGTAAATGTAGTTAAGTGTAGAAAGTAAAAGTACAAGTACATGTTAATAAAACAGAAGAATATGATGAAGTTTATCCAGCACTTTAAAACATGGAGCTACAACAATCTTCATAGACAATGAATGAGTCTGAACTAAAGTATGTAAAGTTTCTCCATCATCCACCTTTGAGATGGAGCTACATCAACCCTCAGACATGGTGGAGTCTCAACAGTCACAGGTCGTAGTGTATTAGTAGTGAAAGTATTAGTACTCGGTTGGAAGTTAACTTCAACTATAAGAACGTCAACTAACAGTATAAATGTGATTTATTCTCCTAAATCTTCTACAACAAACAAATGTGTCAAATAAACCACAGGAGATCAAACACGTTGCGCCGTTCGACGCATTTCGACATAAATAAGCCTTAAAGTCGTGACTGAGACGGATCAACATCCTAAATTAATCACCATTTACCCAATAGCTGAATCAATTTCAGTCTGCTCCATAAATTCCCTCAACATGTGCATCTCTTCTGATCTCCACCCAACGTCTTCAGGCAGCTGAGCGGTTCAGAGATCACAGGCGTTACATGTTAGCCAACGCGAGCGCTACTTTTTCCTGGTATCCGCGGTATTTTTACTGCCATATTAGCGCCGTTTGTTTGGCCAGCGTGCGTACACTGTTTGTTCAGCCAAATGGCTCTCAAACTATTGTGATAAACATTTATATATATATTTTTTTTTTTTTTCTTTTAATTCTTTTTGTTTCTTTGCCCCCATTGTTCTCTACTACATGCCTCTACTTCTCACCCCATCACACAGGCATCCACTCTATCCCTCTTTTATCCCCTAACGCTTCAAAAAAAAAAAAAAAAAGATGGACGATGCTCACGGAGGAGTGTAAAGAACAAAAGAAACTTTCACAATAAAAGCCTTGATTTTGTTCTGCTCTGATGAGAAGCAAAGAAGAAGAAACAGGAGAGAGATGAAATGGAAATGCACTCTTTCACCCTCCTCTCTTTCATTTTCTCTCTGTTTCTCTCGTTCCCTCGGGGAATGGGGGTTTCCTGTAATTTGAGCATCGGGTTCTCCTTTTGCTTATCCTGTCACCTGTTCTCCATCATATCTGTTTCTCTTTCTTCCATTTGATTTCTACATCTCTCTCTCTCTCTATTTCGTCTTCTTCTTTAGTCTTTTTTTTTTGTGTTGCTCTAATTAACCCACTTCTTCTCCCTGTCTACGTCTGTCTCTGCTGTGTTTCCTGAGGTCTATTATCAGTGTGTTTGCAGCGTGTTTGTGACAGGGCAGCTTGGCAGGAAGGAAGGCGAGCTTGATGGCCACTGAGATCGTCAGTGACTCAGGTCCGGTGCAAACTGAATCGATGCCCACTGGGGGAGCATGTGTTTCCTACGTGTTGCGGAAAAGAAAGACAGAAAAACACCCGACGTGACCCGTCTTAACCTCTCTCACTCTCTCTCTCCTCACTCTGCTCTTTCAATTAAAATAATAAAACCAACCGAAACATTGAAATAAAACATGATCCCACAGGAGACGCTTTGATATAAATTCATTAACACTCGTCTTTATCATTTCACACAAACTCAGCGGCCTGCGGCGGTGCATAGTTGTGTGCTCAGCATTTCAGTTAATAGTTTTGGTTTCCTTGGTGGTTGTTGTGTGCTGGTGGATTAGGTATTTAATATAATTCAGCTGTTATTATTAACCCTTGGAAGTCGGAGCGTTTTGTTTTATTTGCATCGAGAATGTGAAATATTTAGTGTTTTACATCATTTTTTTCAGCGCAACCTGAATAATACGATGAAATTAATCTTATTTTATTTTAACTTAATAAATAAACACCATATATATTTAGTTTAGATACTACAAATACTAGAGTAGAAGTGGAGATCCTCGACCAAAATGTGACCAAAAGTTCAGGTCTGGTCACTTTTTAAAAAATAACAACATTTTTATTTCTCACAATTTGACGCATTCGAGTGTTTTAAAGGGTTAAATTAAAGATGGAAGAGAGCCGTATCGACCCGTGTGGAAACGAGACATGGACGTGTGTGATGTGTGAAGGTGGAGTCGAGCGTATGGAGGAGGCAGCTATTTAGCTCCTCGTTGCAGGAATCTGGTTCCTCCCACTGATAATTACAGGCCTGACTCTTTACCTGTCACAACAGCTGTCCCCGGCTTACCTGCGGATAGGCCCTGATTCAACACACAAATCCCCCCACAAACACACACACACACACACACACACACACACACACACACATCTCTCTGCACCAGGCTGCTATCTTCACCCCCAATCTGCTGCAGCGAGGTTTTATCTCGTCTCTTGTGTTGAATTCGATCACATTTAGTCAGAGTTGGAGTAAGAAGTGGAACAACCACATAAGATATTTAATAAATAGTTTAGTAAAAGTAAGTAAGTACTTCCTTTTAAGTGTACTTAAAGTTGTGCAACATTGTTATGATGCTAATTAAACTAGATTATCAAATGTATTTGATGCTAATGTAGCAAACTAGAAAGGCTGCAATGTTGTGTAACCTTTTATTGAAATATAAACATCAAGAGACAGATACTTACATACTTTTACTTAAGTACTTAAGTACTTTACTCAGTGGTTATTATTTACTTTTACTTTATTGATACATCTGGCAACATTTTGGCCATAAAAGTATAATAAAATGTAACAGAATGAATTGTAGAAATGTAGCAGATTATTATTTCTGCTTAAGTAAAGTACAGATATGTGAAAAACGTGTTTGTCCTTTGTTATACTCCAGTAGTTTAATGTAAAAGTAGAAGTGAGAAAGTTTGACCGTAATTACAGCTCTGCAGTCAATATGCATCTTGGGGGGGAGAAGTGACTTAATTTCCTGTTTCGTAAACACTTCTCTAACCCTTCACACATTTATCTGAGTTTACTTTAACTGGCGATGCATCATCTCTGTGTTCGTACTGTAACACAACGGTGACGTTGACGCTCTCTCTGTTTCCATTCATTCAACTTACAACCAAACGTTTGACTCCAGCTCTGGGTGGGACCAGTAAAATGTCATCTCATTTCCCTTTTGCACTTCGCTCCACTCCACCAGCTCTTTTTCAGTTTCGTTTTTTTGGCCTCAGTACAACAACGGGGCTGAAACACGACCTCATGCAGCAGCAGCAGCAGCAGCAGCAACACAGATGGTGATGCTGGTAAACGATACACAAGCGGCCGTGACGCCGCGGATCCTGGCACCGCCTGGATCGACTCATGTAAGAGTCAGTAGCTGCTTGTCAAAGAAAAAAAAACCATTCCTGGTCTTTAGAGCCGGAGAATCCCGGGTTTGGCACGCTGAGGCGCAGTAGGCGGTCTGGACCTGGGTCAGATCCCAGACTCCATTGATGCACATCTCCAATTTCTCTGCACCTCCACCCCTGACAACTGTGAGTTATATTCATGTGGGTACATTCTCCACCTCCACCCATCCAACCCAACCCAGCGCAGCGTTTTCACTCTCGATCATCTTATCTACACGCCTCCGTCTGACTTAATCCTTTGTAATGTAACGCTGGTAGATTTATGGCGTTGAAGCCTTCAGTAGCTCGGCTCTGTTTTCTGTCCAGCTCTGCGTGGGGAATGTTCCCGCTGTCACGATGATACGGGCGCAGGCTCGGAGGAATAAAAAAGTTGCAAATATGGGCAGCAGCGGTACTGTAAGAAAACAAAACACTCTCTATGGTCAAGTTTACAGCAGCTGGAACAGATGAGTGTTTGGCTGCTGCTCTCGTTATTGAGTAACCCTGTGAACTTGGCTTTTGCAATTTATAAAAAAAAGTGTTGTGGAGAATTATGAGGAACATGTTGGAAGGAACTTTTCGTGCAGAGTTTACAAAGTTTAAGGATCCATTAATGTTTGAATCCAAACGTTTCTGCCAAGAAATGTGGCAGTATTTAATGTTTCGTGTAAAGTTTACTGTACAGACTGTAATTGTGGTTCACCAACAATCAAAAACACAACAGAGCTGCTCCTCCTCCTCTGTCTTTCACCACTTAAGTGGATTTTTCTTTGACTTAACTCGTTCTCCTAAATATTCATGATTTGGATTCTTAAACCGTTAAAACTACAGGCTCAAAAAGTGACAAACATCATCTTCTTTATTCTTTATGGAGAAAGTTTGATGAGGTTTCAAACACTAATAACAAGCAGATTTTTCATGTGTCTATTATGAATTGATGCATTTTGTTTTGTCCAAATAAGTGACTACTCTCGCTTTTTTTTTTCTTTTTTCAAACCACACAGAAAGTGATAGAAAAGACAACATCCGACAGTCCAAAAACATCTCCATGTCCTTCAACATATCACAGATACGACAAAACGTCGGTGTTTACAGTCTGTTGACCAGCGCCGAGCTGCGGATGCTCATCAAAGACACCCAAATACAAGAACAGCAGCGGGTGGAGTTGTACCGGGTTATACCGGGAAAGTCGCCCGGTTACCTCACCACCCGCTTCATCACCAACGACTTCAAACAAAAGTGGTTATCGTTCGATGTGACCGAGACGCTGCAGAGCTGGCTCAAAGACAACGGTGAGTTTCTACCGCTTTTATCTGCGTTTAATGAGAATTCAAGACCAAGAGAAAGAAACAGTATCCGGGCAGAGTTCAGGAAAGAAAGAGGAGGAAAACGAGAGGAAGTCGTCAATTGTGAAACAGACGGAGAATGTTAGAAACACCGGGAGGACGTCGGACCAGACACGTCACCGACACCCTGGTTTATACCTTCACTTTACCTGCTGAAGAAGAATCAGGCTCTTACTGCAATTTGTTTCCATTAAAAGGGAAAAAAAAATTGCATTTACAGTAAAAAATTGCACTGAAAGTTGCTGTGTTTATGAGGTGTTTTGTTGCAATAAAGTTGCAGAAATATAGCAAAGTTGCCCTTTTTTCTTTTAAAGGGAAAAGTTGCTGTGTTTATGAGTTGTTGTGTTGCAGGAGAAAGTCTTTGTGCAGGAAAGTTGCTGTTTTTCTTTTAAAGGAGAAAGTTGCAGTTAAGTTTTAGGAGTAGGTCAAAGTTGTGATTTTTCCTTTAAAGGGTAAACTTGCACTGAAAGTTGTTTTGTTGCAATAAAGTTGCAGGAACATGTCGAAGTTGCGAACTTTTACTTTGAATTAAATTTATTGAACCAATAGTTTCAGTGTTTTTCAGAATCTGAAGAATTGCTGCAACTTTTTCTCTTTAAAAGGGAAAAAAACATCCATTTTGACTTGCTCCTGCAACTTTATTGCAACAAAAAGACCTGAAGTCCTGGATGAGCTGATATTTCCCTGATGTGTTTGTGTTTTCTGCTCCTCCAGCCGATCAGCAGAGTTTCCAGCTTCGTCTTTTCTGCGAGTGCAGCGGCAGTGGCGGCGAGACGGGTTTCAACTTTGAGATCTCGGGGATCACCAAAATGAGAGGAGACAAGGGTCAGTTGGACTCGATGATAATGCAGCCGCCGTACATCCTGACCATGTCCATCCCTCAGAACGTCAGCAGCCACCTCACTTCACGTAAAAAACGCTCCACGGAGACGAAGGAACCGTGCACAGAGTAAGACGTCTGACGCATCGCAGCTCAAATGTTCCCGTCTGTCTCTTTGGTGCATGACGAGAAGTTTCAATCATTCTCATCAATAAAACGTGCTCTTTGACCTTCTTGTTGTGCAGTCAGACGGAGACCTGCTGCATGCGCCGCTTGTACATCGACTTCAGGAAAGACCTGGGCTGGAAGTGGATCCACCAGCCGACCGGATATCTGGCCAACTACTGCATGGGCTCGTGCACCTACATCTGGAACGCTGAAAACAAATATTCTCAGGTATATTTAATGTCTCCGTGTCCTCAGAGCGAAGCCGCGTCTGCTTACACAAGTTGTAAGTGGTTTTGCGGCAGCTCGGTTTCTCTACTTTTATTGTACTTGACTCAAAAGCTCTGACATCAGCGTGTTCATTAGCAACGTAGCGTTTAGCTCAGGCCAGTGACTGATATCACAGCTCATCCAGTCTGGGACTGAACTAAAACCTTAAAATGTTTCCCTTTTATAGCAATTTTTCCATTAAAAGAGAAGAATCCCCAATAATTGCAACATTAGTACAACAAAAACACCCAAACTACTGCAACTTTCATTGCAATTTTCCCCATTTAAAGGAAGAAACTAGCAACGTGTTTCTGCAACTTTATTGCAATGAAAAAAACCTGCAACTTTCCCACACAATTTTCCCTATAAAGGAAATAAACAATCACAACTTTGACCTGCAACTTTATTGCAACAAAAATACCTAAACCAGTGCAACTTTCATTGCAATTTTTCCTTTTTAAATGAAAAAATGCAACTTTGACTTGCTCCTCCAATCATCAAAGTAGGATCAATTAGACTGTGATTGCAATTTTTTTCTCTTTAAAAGGAAAAAAAACTGTGATGAAAGTTGCAGCCTTTTTAGGCGTTTTGTTGCAATAAGTTGCAGGAGCAAGTCAAAGTTGCGATTTGTGAGCTTGCAACTTTATTGCGCAACTTGTTCCTTTTAAAGAAAAAATCGCAGTTTGACTTGTTGCTGCACAAAAATGCCTGAACTAGACTTTGACGATGTTCTCGCAACTTTATTGCAACAAAAACATGTAAAATGTGACAACTTTTAAACTGAATTTTCCTCGAAAGGAAATTAAAAACTTTGAGTTTCTCCCACAAACTAAACTAGTGCAACTTTCTTTGCAGTTTTTTCACTTTTAAAGGGAAAGTTAAAGTTGTGATTATTATTATCATGATCATTATTACCTTTAAAGGGAAAAATTGCGATTAAAAGTTGTATTTTTTGGCGTTTTGTTGCAGAAGCAATTGCAATATTTTCCTTTGAAAGTGAAAAAATGAAAGTTTTGCTCGTTTAGTTTGCAGGAGAAACTCAAAGTTCTCATTATTTATTTGTTTTTTATTGTTTAATTCTGATTAAAAGTTGGCATTTTTGCGGTATTGTTGAAATAAAGTTGCAGGGACAAGTCAAAGTTGCTCTTTTTTTCATCTTAATGGGAAATTTGCGATTGTTGTTGTGGTGTTTTTATAGGTTTTGTTGCACTTACGTTGCAGGAGCAAATCAAAGTTGCAATTTTTCCTTGAAAGTTGCACTAGTTTGGGTATTTTGTTGCAGTAAAGTTGCAAGAACATGTCAAAGTTGCGATTTCTGATCCTGCAACTTTATTGCAACAAAACGCCCAAAAACACCACAACTTTAATCTTCATTTTCAGGCAATTTAAACGTCAACAAACTGAAATAAAAAGCCTGAACAAGCTGCGCCGGTTTGAGCGAAGGCTTCTCATCTGTTACCGTTGATCGCTAATGAAACACTGAGCTGACTCCTGTTTGTTTTGTTGCGTTTCCATCGTGTTAATTGTTTACAGATCTTGGCCTTGTACAAACATCACAACCCAGGAGCCTCCGCTCAGCCGTGCTGCGTCCCTCAGGCCATGGAGCCGCTGCCGATCCTTTACTACGTAGGACGGCAACACAAGGTAACGGACGCAGCATCACGTGTGGTGGTCGATGTGAAAGTTGCTCGGTCAAGTCACTGCTCATTTCTGCTTCTCGCTTTCAGGTGGAGCAGTTGTCCAACATGATTGTCAAGTCCTGTAAATGTGGCTAAACATTACAACAAAAAACAACAAAACAAACAAACAAAGACGACGGAGGATTCGAGGACGAGAGGAAAATAAAAATATTTAAAGTTTCAGGATCTTTGTGGTCAAACTCAGACCACGGACTTCTTCATATAGATATTATAGAAAATATTTTTATGTGTATATACTTGTTTTGTTTTGTTTTTTTCTCTTTGCGGTATCATAAATATCTGTCTTGAAATGAATTAATTTATTTTTGTGGATGGACAGATTTCTAAAGAAGTGATGCAGATCTGACGTGGAAAAGGATTAAAGTGGAAAAAAAAAATTCTTCTTCTTTTTCTTCTTTTAAAAAACGAAAAACAAACAAAAAACCTTGGACTCGAGGACCAAACACAGATGATTGTCTGGGACGTTTCTTCACAGTTAATGGTGCTAAATCCCAGGTATGGAGAACCAGCGGTTGTTGGGAGGTTTTCCTGGACTAAAAACTGCTGCAGGTGTTTTTTATTTTTATTATTATTATTATTTTTTTATTTTCGGAGCGAGCTCCAGACGACCTGAGGAAACTTCCCGTGACTCTCAAACTGTCCGTCGCTCTGTTTGTTTTATTTGAGTTTTATTGTTTTTTACAGTGCTCAGTGTTGATGAGTGAACGTCGGGAACATGAGTAACGAGCGGTTGTGAGTGTTTTAGACGACGCGGGTCAGAGGAGGAAGTGGTTGTGGTGGTTTTAAAGACGACCTCTTGACACTTGATACTTTTTTTTTTTGCATTTAATTCCAGGACAGGTTTAGATTTTTTTTTTTTTTTTTTAATTATTTCTTTAAATTGAAGTGTGATGTTTTTTTTTTTTTGCACAACTCAAGATTTAAATAATAAAATAAAATTTAAAAAAAATAATTCTTCAAATAATTCTTCAAATTTTTATTTTATAGTGCACTTAACTTTTTTTTTTTAAATTTGTATCTGTAAATATTTTTTAAAAATAAAATGAAATAAACGTTGATGTTAAATTATCACGTCAGAGTGAAAGATTTTTTATTTTTTTTTAAACCACGTGTGATGTTTCCACTTGTCCGTCGGCTGAGTTGTGTGTAGGTGTGTTGTGTTGTGTGTTGCACTTGTTGGTGCTTGTGTTTAATTACGGTAAAAAGAGAGAAGTTTTTTTTTTTTACAGAAGAAATGTGATAACTAGGTTGGGGTTTGTTTTGTTTTGAGTGTTGAAGTTGAAACAGAGACAAGTTGTACAGACACTAGAGTAGAAATAAAGACACTAGAGTAGAAATAAAGACACTAGAGTAGAAGTAGAGACACTAGAGTAGAAGTAGAGACACTACAGTAGAAGTAGAGACACTAGAGTAGAATAAAATAACTTTGGTAGAAGTTCAAGTCGTCACTAGAATGATTCTCCAGTAAAAGTCTTAAAGTATCTAGTATTTACTGTACTTCAGTATGACAGTAATCTATAAGTAAATGTAGTTAAGTGTAGAAAGTAAAAGTACAAGTACATGTTAATAAAACAGAAGAATATTATGAAGTTTATCCAGCACTTTAAAACATGGAGCTACAACAATCTTCATAGACAATGAATGAGTCTGAACTAAAGTATGTAAAGTTTCTCCATCATCCACCTTTAAGATGGAGCTACATCAACCCTCAGACATGGTGGAGTCTCAACAGTCACAGGTCGTAGTGAAGTAGTGAAGTATTAGTACGTTACTGTGTCCAGAGTTGTACCAGTGGAAAAGCTGTAGTGTTTGCTGTGTGTGTGTGTGTGTGTGTGTGTGTGTGTGTTTATTTCTGCCCTGTTTACTCAGGATGATCCTCTTCAACGGTGCAGCCTTCACCTGAAGAGATGCACCAACATTTTATTATTATTATTATTATTATTATCATCATCTCCCTGCTCACCCCCCCCACCACCCCCCACCACCACCACCACCACCTCCACCTCCACCCTACCAGCCCCACCCCATCTTCCCTCAGTACTCAAGGGATTACTGGCAGCCCACGAGGCTGAATTGGGAATGAGAGGAGCAGGTCCAGACCCGTTGGTGAGTCCCAGACTTAAGGGCAGTGACTACATGGAAAATTAAACACACATACTGTCGACATGCACGCTGAACCCACTGACACGCAGCCACGGCTCGCACATCAACGTCAAAAACGCCTTACATAAGGCGATGACAAGGTGACAGTGATGTGTGTTATCTTGTTTGAATCGCTGGTCGTATTACCCATGGTGCCTTTGGAAGAAGCGCAGGAATTCACCTGTGGTGTCGAGCCAACGCACAGAGAGACGCTTGTTTGGAAAAGAGCTGCTCACAGTCGCATAAACAAAGGAAAATGAAACACGATCGGAGTAATTAAAGCTCCTTTTTTCTCACCTCGGCAAAAATGTTTCAGTCAGATCTGTTGCCAAGTTTAATGGAGTCAAAAAACAAGATCATTACAGAACCTGAACAAGCAAAACATGAGGTTTTGTTGGACGAGAAAAAACACAATCATTAAAAAGTTTTGTTTCTAAAAACGCCAACACTTCCACCTGTTTTACTTTCCCCTGTAATGACCAAAAGAAAAGGAGGAATGAATGTCAAGAGGCTCGTAAATCTATCGTTGCGTTAATGGAAACAATCCCAGAGGGAAGTCAGACTCAAGCAGGCTCGTCCCTCTAAACCTCATGTTCATTTCTCAGCAGCTGCTTCCTCTCGTGCCCTCGGGCTTTTTAATGGGACTCAAGTAAAGTGCTGACACCTCCTGCCACAAACTGAAGCACATCCCAGAAACAAAAAAACAAAAAAAAAAAAAAAAAGTTGAAATGTTGCACAAGAGGAAAAGTGTTTCAGGGTCGAGCAGGTGTTGGTTTTGCCACTAACACGATCCACGTGCCGACTTTATACGACTGCATGAGTAATCACAAATTCACTTGTGGCATAATTGGCTCTTTAATTACATCCACATGTTTGTGTTTCATCTTTTATCTAAACAAATCCATCCTCCTCTTCTTCTTTTATGGGTTTCATGTAATTCTGCATGAAACTGATTCGCCACGACGTCGAGCTGCAAATGTTATTTTGGGTTCTGTCTTATTACAACATCTATGACATTTTGCAATTATATGTCAACTGATCTTTGGCCACAACTGGTCATTAAAAGTGGCCGGCTGTAATTCCTGCGGACTCAGACGGAGCTGACTGTGACCTTAATAACACCCGGCGGCGTCCTGCTGCTGCTGCTGCTGCTTCACACACACACACACACACACACACACACACACACACACACACACACACACACACACACACACACACACACACAGCTGCTCATTGTTGCTCCAGGTGCTCCATCGACACAAAGACACACACACGACAACAAACACACTCAGAGATTGATTGAAGGCTGCGGCGTCAATAAAACTGCATCAAAACTGCATTAAAATGAATATTCCTCCAGTTTATTTCCATAAATCTTTATTTAAACATGATATACGTCAGTGTTTGTTGTTGTTCTGCAGCATCAATGTTGCAAATAGCAACATTTTGGTTTAAAGTGGCATCAAAGTAGCAGATCTCAACAGGATGAGTTTGATAAATAAAATCAACCTGATTCATTAGAGCTAAGATTTAATTGTTTTTCTGTTGGCATCATCAGTATATTTGATTCTGGTTTTATTCCGACCTGATGATCCAGGACTTGAAGAGGAAACGTTTTTCTAGTTTCACAGATTGAGAATCACAGGTTGTTTTTAAAGGTAACGACTACAGTTATCATCAACATTCATTTGACTCATTTCAGTTTTTTATTTAGAGGCTGTTAATATGACGTTTGTCGTTGTTGTTCATTTAGTCTCAGAGGAAACAGGTGAAGCTCTTTGGTTTGACTACGTCATAGTTATGGTTTAACCACACTAGTTAAACAATAAAGGTCAACAAGGTGAAGACTTTTGTAGAAGACTGTGGTGGATTTTAGACCTTTTGGGGCAGTTGTGTCGATGTTTTGTGGGAGTTTAGATAGATAGATAGATAGATAGATAGATAGATAGATAGATAGATAGATAGATAGATAGATAGATAGATAGATAGATAGACTTTATGGTTCCTTCACTTGCAAAATCTCCACTTCTAACACCTCATTCAAGTGTTTAGTTGTGATTTTTTTTCGACAGGTCGACAGGTTTCCCTCCACCTGTCCTCCTCCTCCTCCTCCTCCTCCTCCTCCTCCTCCTCCTCCTCTCTCTCTCCTCACACCTGCAGTCAGTCGTTTATCTCGCTGTGACTCAGCCGCTCTCAGCTTTAGTCCTCGACGCTTTGAAGACTTTGGTTTTCCACCCGGACCAGGAGAGGCAAGTGATAGGGGAAGAAAACAGATACGGTCTGAGGTAAAGATAAAAGACCACACACACACACACACACACACACACTTGAATTCAGCCAGAAATGTTTTAGAGCTCATGTCAACAAAATAAAAATTAAATTGGGAGAAAAACATCTCATTTCTAAATGAGGATTTATTTCCTTTTTGCAGCAGCTGTGTTCTGTTGTCATGCACATATCCAGTAGCTAACATCATCGCTTAAAACACACAGGATCAAAGAGCAAAGGAGAAACTCAAAGCCTCTTCAAAGTGGAAAGTACAAAGGGAATGTATGATAAAGCATGTGAGAGTGTGTGAGTGTGGTTATAAAACACGCTGCGCCCTGACTCATTCGCTGGACCTCAGCAAGTAAGAAATGTTTTCTAAAAAAGGAAAGGTACCAATTACATCTCTGGACTGGCTCCTTCTCACGGTGCCGCCCCTCCGCTTCCTTCCTTCTCAGACTCTCGCTTCTCTCTTTCCATCTCGGTCTCTTCTGGATGCAGGGGGGGACGACGTCGAATCTGCCCCGGTAAACAACCTTTATCTCCCGGGGTAATAAACAGAGGAAAAGATCTGACTCTGGGGGTCTGGAAACACAACAACATCCACAGGCAGCCCCCTGAATAGCAGTTAAACCTCTGAGGAGTAAACCCCAGCGGGTGATGGTGACGGTGATGGAGGGAGAGTTGGAAGCGGTTGAGGTCTGAGGGTCCTGTAATTGCCCCGAACAGCCCCCGGCCAGTCTGTATTACATTAGCATCTGTTAGTCAGGATTTCTCTCATGAGTAAAAACCTCTGGACGACTTTCTGGGGTTTTCTGTCGTTGTTACGAGTTAAAAAAAAACAAGTAAATATCATCAGAAAATATAAACAGTCAAACTTTTTACGATTCATTAAAACCTGAACACTTAGTTGATTAATCACAATAATTAGCATCTGTTTTAACAAATGAATCAGCAGCTAGAATGTAGGTAACTTCATGTGATCGCCCCCTGGTGGTGGCTGAGTTCAACTGTTGTTCAGTGGTGGGAACTTTTGGGGTTTTTCCTTCCTGTAATGTGAAAGTCCCTGGAGATAAATGTCTTAAGGATTTGATTTTAAACAAATAAAGTTTAAACTTGACTGACTGGTTGCACCGGTGAAGAGAAAGGACTTTGATACTCTCAAAACATTTTTATCGCCCCCTGGTGGCTGCGATCACACTGACGTATCTTTAGTTGTTGGATGTTATGAAAATTTGTTAACGTTCGTAGTTGGATCGTTGTTTTTCTGCACAGATTCTGGAATATTTCATCTATTTTAGTTTCAAATGTATCATCTTTGTGTAAATTCTAATTCCGACAAGACGTCGCCCCCTGGTGGCTGCGATCAGGCTGACGTTTGTTCACATCTTTACTTTCCTGATTTTTTTTACTTACTTACTTTATAAAAATGTCTTTAAAAAAAGACGTTGTGTTTTGGTGGAAATGTGACTCTTCTTGAGATATTTTCGCTTTCATCGTTTGGATCATTTGTTTATCGACAAAACTTTTAATGATTCTAACTTCGATTGGATCTTTTAGAAAATGCTACGAAATGTTGATATGATACGTTCGCGTTTTTAATTCGTTTCTTAATGTTGAAAAAATCTGCTAAAACGTTACGACTGAGATCTTTATATTTTTGCTAACTCTGGAATATTTAATCTATTTTTGTTTCGTTGTATCATTTGAGTGTTTAATAATTTTAATTCTAATTCCCTCTGGTGGCTGCGATCATACTGACGTTTGATCAAATCTTTAATCATTTGTTTAATATTGTAAAAATGTGGTTGTTTGAGCGTATTGGTGGGATTTTGATACGTCTGCACAAACTCCATGATGTTTTATTTATTTTAGATATTGTCATTTGTTTAATAATTTAATTCTAATTGGAAAAAAACTGCAAAATGTTGATTAAAAAAAAAGAAAAAAAGAAAAAAATGACATCAGACACAGAAGCCAGATGAGGCCGGTGAAGAGAGGAACAAAAACGTTTAGTGAATTTAAGTTCAGTCACACACACACACACACACACACACACACACACACAGTAAACCAGGGGCAACGCTGCTGCCTTCAATAACAGAGGTGTGACTAAAGCTACAAATCACACACTCTGGCGTTAAACTGACACAGTGGACAGGAAGAAATATCATCGTCATTCACACACACACACACACACACACATGTTGCCTGTATCACAGTAACCTGACTCCTCTTCGTGGACACCCAGGAGGTCAGGGAGGTGTTGGGTTTTCTCGGCAGCGTGATGCTGCGTCTGGTTCAGATTAGTCGTCGGTTGATCTGTGGTTGAATCGATGTCCGTACGAAGGTTATGACAGCAGAGAAAAAAAAAAAAAACCTCTCTGCGGCCTGTTCTCCTCCATCGCCTCCACTCACAGGGACATTAGGTCAGTGTGCCCCCACCCCTCCTTCCTCTCCCCACTGGCTCTGAATTCCCCAATGAACAACACATTCCTCCTTCCCAGTCCCTCTGTTTATGACACGCCATCCTTTGAAGCAGCATGGTGAGTGTTTGTGTACGTGTGTGTGTGTGTGTGTGTGTGTGTGTGTGTGTGTGTGTGTTAGCCTTGAGCAACTGAGCCACGGTGAATACATAAATGTTTCAGCATGACATTATCAAAGTTGGAGCGTGTGTGTCGGAGCACGTTGTGATTATGGAGCAGATTGGATGCACCTGAGCAGGTAACAAAAACGACAACACATCTGGGCCACAGCTGGACGAATCTGGGCCAAATCAAATCAACAAAGAATATGAAGACAAGAGGAGCTGAGCATGAGAGCGACAGCTGGGTGGAGAAGAGAGCTCTGATGACTCATCACCAAACTTGGGATGTTGAGATGCGCTTGTTCGTTTTTTTTTTGGTTTTTTTTCAAAAGCAAAAGAAGATTAAGAAGTGGAGCAGACGAGGTGTTGAGACGTAGAAAAAACAAACGAGTTGCTTTACTAATTAAGGCAACCCTGAAGGAGAGGGTGGAGGGGTGTAGGTGGTGGTGCTGGTGGTGGGGGGGGGGGGCTGTCAAAGCCAGCTGAGTCATCCTCTTACACCCATTTCCTGTGAACAGGGCACTTTGGGAGAAGGCAACATGGTGAAATTATGTGTTTGGTTTATGCAATGCTTCCTCATTTCTCCTCCCATTTGATTCACTCTCACACGCAATCAAATTCTGCATGTTCACACACTTTATTTACATTAACTCAGACACATTTGCACTGGAAATATTGTTGTTATTATTATTATTTTTCCAGCTTCCTGCACCTGTGAGGGTCCAGGTGACGCAGGTGAGGATCTGTGTTGGTTGTGATTGTGCATCTGCACAAAAAATGTCCCAAAGAAGAAGCTGAAAGATGCAAAATAAAGGAAGTTGCGTTAAAGTTTAAGATCATTTCCTTATTTTTGCACCAAAACTAACATTATAAAAGTAAGAGTTGAAGCTGTAATGGGAATATTTTGATGTTTTTCAGTGAAGTGAAGCATCTTTTTCCACCTCATATGTCCCACACCCAGTATGTTTTGGGAGTATCTGTACAGTACAGGAGTTTCTTAAACTTTACTCTTTTACTTTATGTCTGAGGGTTGATGTAGCTCCATCTTAAAGGTGGATGATGGAGAAACTTTACATACTTTAGTTTAGACTCAAAACATTGTCTATGAAGATTGTTTCTTTGAATACGTTGGTGCAAAAACAAGGAAATTATCTTAAATTTGAAACTCTGTTTTGCATCTTTCAGCTTCTTTTGGACGTCTATTTTACCATGAATATGAGTCAAACTCCCCTCAACAGATATTCTACGTTGGTTGAAGTAATATCCAGTTTGACCGTCTTTTGTTTTCACAACCAAATAGTTAACAATGAAAGTAAATGGGGCAGTCAGCCAAACGTATCTAAACTGTCATTTTTTAACCACTAATAAAGCTCAAAATATCACTTCACTTCAGCAGTAGCATGAATAGGGTCCCTACACATAAACTGAAGTACTGATAACTTAGTAAGTGAACCCAGAGTTTATTAAAAACACTGTTTTACAAGACTTACCCAACGTCTGGTTTATAACAACTGGTGATGAAGGATGTTCCACATCAGCAGATTCATCATTTTTCTTGCTTTATTTTTCTAACTAATCAGTACTTCAGTTTATGTGTAGGGACCCTATTCATGCTACTGCTGAAGTGAAGTGATATTTTGAGCTTTATTAGTGGTTAAAAAATGACAGTTTAGATACATTTGGCTGACTGCCCCATTTACTTTCATTGTTAACTATTTGGTTGTGAAAACAAAAGACGGTCAAACTGGACATTACTTCAACCAACGTTAAATATCTGTTGAGGGGAGTTTGACTCGTATTCATGGTGAAATAGACTCTGGTTCATGTTGCTCTGAACTGTCACTTTAACTACACTAAACACCAGATACTTTAAGACTTTTACTTGAGTATCTGTCCTACCTCTAGTGGGACTTTCACATACTTTCCTGCCCACACCCTCCTCCTTTTTTAGACTTGACAACACCTCACACATGCACACTTTTACATATATGAACATGTGTTTAACCCTCAGATCAATGGGCCTGTTGTAGAAAGGTGTTACAGAAGCCAGACTTCAAACTTCAAACCCTGGGCAGCGTTTCAGTCCTAATCAATCTCAGCATCGCGGCACATCGTTGAGTCGTCTGGTTACGCTGAATCATAAAGACTAAATTTAATAAACTGGAACGACTTGAGAGCTGCACACACGACAAGCCGTTCCCTCGTGGCCTCTGAGCAACGTCTGATGAAAATTAATGCTGGTGATCGACTCTCTGACCACAGCGATGATAAAGAGGAAACATCAAAACGTCCAACTCATTCCTTCGAGGTCCAGCGAGAATCTGCTTTATTGTGGTTGATTGTTTTCTTCACACCGACAGACCGACCCGTGTGGTTTTCGCTTTCTACTTCGATCTGACGCTTCGTCTCCCGAGTGACCACCCAAGTTCACAGGAAGTGAACTAACACTTTACAGTTAAAGATTTTGACTCCCTAGAGATAAAAAAAAAAAAAAATGGCTCGGAGATGAGTTTGGACAGCACCCAAAGGTCTGTCAGTAGTTAATGCTAACTGACAGGAAAGTCCAACAGTAAGAGAAACAGGAAGAGGAAACTCTCCCCCACAACATCCTGGATGGCCTGCCTATGTGTGACTGGATATTTTCAGCCTGTGCGCAGCGTTTCTCAGTCTGTATTTGTGCTTCACAGCTGGTATTGACATGGCAAAGTTTTAGTGTCTCATTAGTAACTCACAAAGCATCTGTGTTCCAGCTTGTGTGTAACCACTATTATGCAGCACAGTGGAAAGTAATGTTATTACACTGACACATATTTACAGTTTGTCTTGAAGCCTTTCGACTTTTTCTTGTTTGTTATTTTTGTCTCACCACATCAGATCTCAGCTATTCGTGCCACTTGAAACGATCGAGGCGGCTCGACTCTTCCCTTCCCACCTTGTTTGCTGCGTCTTATTGAAGTCTGACTTGTCTTCTTTCTTGTTAAAGTCTCTCGAGTCATCTAATGGTCAGAGAATGAGCACCCAGACATCCTGAGTCACTCATGATGCGGGTTTTTCTCTCTGTGGGAAAAAAAACTTGACCATGTGTGGCGCGTTCAGTCGTTCATTGCTCATAAACAGTAGGAGCGAAGCCTGTGATGTAAAATAAACCAACTGCCACAACGTGTCGCCGCTGCCGTTAAATAGCGCGAAAACAACAAACCACACAGCCAGATGAAAGAGCTGCCACTGTTGCTCTGACAGATTGATAAACTCAGGACTGAACAGGGTTGGATGAAGTAGCTGAAAGTCTCATGGACGTGGTGGTTGTGTTAAAAAAACGAGTGGAGGACGGAGAAAATTAAATTTTCTTTATGGGAGTATTCATTTATCACAGAATACACGACTGTGTTGGATAAAGTATGTGAAAGTCACACTAGAATAGAAGGACAGATACTCATTTAAAAGTCTACAGTATCTAGTATTTCTAGTATTTTATTTAACTCCCCTCAACAGATATTTTACATCGGTTGAAGTAATATCCAGTTTGACCATCTCTTGTTTTCACAACCAAATAGTTAACAATGAAAGTAAATGGGGCAGTCAGCCAAACATATCTAAACTGTCATTTTTTAACCACTAATAAAGCTCAAAATATCACTTCACTTCAGCAGTAGCATGAATAGGGTCCCTACACATAAACTGAAGTACTGATAACTTAGTAAGTGAACCCAGAGTTTATTAAAAACACTGTTTTACAAGACTTACCCAACGTCTGGTTTTATAACAACTGGTGATGAAGGATGTTCCACATCAGCAGATTCAACATTTTTCTCACTTTAATTTTCTAATTAAACAGTACTTCAGTTTATGTGTAGGGACCCTATTCATGCTACTGCTGAAGTGAAGTGATATTTTGAGCTTTATTAGTGGTTAAAAAATGACAATTTAGATACGTTTGGCTGACTGCCCCATTTACTTTCATTGTTAACTATTTGGTTGTGAAAACAAAAGACGGTCAAACTGGATATTACTTCAACCAACGTAACATATCTGTTGAGGGGAGTTTGACTCGTATTCATGGTGAAATAGACTCTGGTTCATGTTGATCTGAACCGTCACTTTAAGAAAACGTAACATAATGAAACAAATCATGAATGTCCACAAAAGAAGCTGAACGATGCAAAATAAATGGAATAATCTATAAGTAAATGTAGTTAAATGTAGAAAGTAAAAGTACAAGTACATGTTAATAAAACAGAAGAATATGATGAAGTTTATCCAGCACTTTAAAACATGGAGCTACAACAATCTTCATAGACAATGAATGAGTCTGAACTAAAGTATGTAAAGTTTCTCCATCATCCACCTTTAAGATGGAGCTACATCAACCCTCAGACATGGTGGAGTCTCAACAGTCACAGGTCGTAGTGAAGTAGTGAAGTATTAGTATTTTATTACTTTACTCCAGTGGCAGTGACAACGTGGAGTTTCACGTCCACGTTTATGTCGTTTCCGTGGTTCAACAGGACGGTTGATGTCATGGGGCGATGTAGTGTTTGTGGTGGTCACCGTCTATAAATATCGTACCCAGGGTGTTTCCTCTTCTGTCTTTTTCCTCGTGTGGTGTAACAACCTTTTCACCTCGGGCCTCGTGTCTATTTCACATCCTCCAACGTCTCGTATCTATCTCACATTCACATTCCTCCCCTGTAACGTTTCTCTCCTCTCTCTCTCTTTGAGCCACACAGACACGGGTCTATTTGCTTGAATTTCTCATTTCCTGTTTAGGGTGTGTATCCGATCCCTTGTTCTCGTGCCCAGCACACATCAAACACTCACGCTGCTTAAAATGAGAAGCGGAGAGACAGAAAGAGAGAGGGGACGATGCACAGAAAGAATACAAATGAAGAGATGATGATGGTTAAAAAACAACAGCAACAAAAAATAGATGTAGATGTGAACGGAAAATCCTGACAAAGAGGAAAAACGAGGAAACACAAACTGGTTAATTGTAACAATAAACACAGATAAGACCCTGAATGTTGTGCCAAACTCTGACTTCACATAATAACGGTTGTATTTTTTTAATCTAATTTTTAAGGAATCTGGGCAGCTTTCACTTCCCATAACACTTAAGGTTTTATTTATTCCAATTATCTGTTTAAGTCGCTCATTTTCTAAAATTTCCTTTAACAAGGCTGTGGTGCCAGTCACTCAGGAGGGAGCTGCTGGGTCGGTGCCATTAAACAACAACAACAACAAAAAAAGAAAAAAAAAGAAAACCATGAAGCTGTCGGTCTGTGTGTGGCCGTTTCACTCAGGTATAAAGACGAGGAGGAGGAGGGTTGTGGTTTCAGCAGTTAATGTAACGAACCAAAAATCTCGTTTTGTATAAAACGTTTTATTATTTTACGTCTGAAGCGAAACAAAACAACTTTAAAGTTTCACCTTCTTTTATTTGGATTAAGATAAAAAACATCTCTGGGGCTCAACAAAATATAAAGTCACTTTCTTCTTTTTCACCTCCTCCAACAAACACAAGAAAAAAAAAAAAAACACCCGAGGAGAGTTTTAATGTGGAAACGTAAAAGGTAAATCACATTATGTTGCTTTTTCCACTTGCGTCAAAAAAACCCTCATCTCCCTCATCTCCCTCATCTCCCTCATCTCCCTCATCTCCCTCATCTCCCTCATCTCCCTCATCTCCCTCATCTCCCTCGTCTCCCTCATCTCCCTCATCTCCCTCGTCTCCCTCATCTCCCCCACGTGGAGCAAATAAAGTTGGTGAACATGTGATGTGTCACGTCAGGATGTTGATTTACACACGCTGACACCGACCGGCCTTGACTGTGTGTGTGTGTGTGTGTGTGTGTGTGTGTTTTAACGTGAGCTATCCTCTAATGACTCGAGAGAAAAAAAAAAAAAAAAAACGAAGTGCCGTCTTATATCTAAACGGAGCGAGATTGAAGGGAAATAAGAAGAAAGGAGGAAGGGTGGAGATCAAGAGGATGAGTTTTTTTTTTTTCTCAATTTATCTTTAATTTAGCTTGAAGTCCTTTGCCCTGCCCGCTACAAAAACATGTGGTTCAAATAAGAGCGACCCCCCACAGACCCCCTGAAGTCAAGCTCTCATTAGTGAATTATTTGGACAGAAGGAGGAGGAGGAGACTCTGTTGCAATTTCAGTCTCAACAAAATATCTGTCAGGGGAGGAAAGTTAAGCAACGTACGTTGAGTCCAACGTTTTAGTGTTTTAAAGCAACAAAGTACTAACACTTCACTACTGTATGTAAGTATGTTAATGGAAGTATCTCTACTTTACTACATTTCTTAACTTAATCACAAACTTTTACTTTAAATGTGATGTTTTCTCTACTGCTCCGGTCAAAACCACGTCTGAGGGTTGATGTAGCTCCATCTTAAAGGTGGATGATGGAGAAACTTTACTACTTTAGTTCAGACTCATTCATTGTCTATGAAGATTGTTGTAGCTCCATGTTTTAAAGTGCTGGATAAACTTCATCATATTCTTCTGTTTTATTAACATGTACTTGTACTTAACTACATTTACTTATAGATTACTTCCTTTATTTTGCATCTTTCAGCTTCTTTTGTGGACATTCATGATTTGTTTCATCATGTTACGTTTTCTTAAAGTGACGGTTCAGAGCAACATGAACCAGAGTCTATTTCACCATGAATACGAGTCAAACTCCCCTCAACAGATCTTTAACGTTGGTTGAAGTAATATCCAGTTTGACCGTCTTTTGTTTTCACAACCAAATAGTTAACAATGAAAGTAAATGGGGCAGTCAGCCAAACGTATCTAAACTGTCATTTTTTAACCACTAATAAAGCTCAAAATATCACTTCACTTCAGCAGCAGCATGAATAGGGTCCCTACACATAAACTGAAGTACTGATTAGTTAGAAAAATAAAGCAAGAAAAATGTTGAATCTGCTGATGTGGAACATCCTTCATCACCAGTTGTTATAAAACCAGACGTTGGGTAAGTCTTGTAAAACAGTGTTTTTAATAAACTCTGGGTTCACTTACTAAGTTATCAGTACTTCAGTTTATGTGTAGGGACGTTTGGCTGACTGCCCCATTTACTTTCGATATTACTTCAACCAACGTAAAACATCTCTTGAGGGGGAGTTTGACTCGTGTACTCATGACCTTTTATTTTCATTTAATTCTAGATACTTTAACACTTTTGGTTGAGTATCTGTACTTCTACTCTCTTGTGACGTTCAGGTACTTTATACTCCGCCACTAGTTACAGTCGAACATGTTGCAGGATAATAAATACTGTAGTTTGAGGGTCTGGATGGAGTCTATGTAACGTATCCGAGGCCTCATCGTTCGTTTGGCTTTCGGCCCTGGAATGTCACTCACATTCTCCTTGACCTTCATCCGTCTCTTTCTCCAGTTGCTCGTATATCTCCGCGCTCCTCCATTTGTGTTTGTTTTAACTTTCTCAGGACCCCATCCAAGCCCCCTTTGCTCATACAACGCAATACATCGTACACCCAAGAGGACGGCAATTTCCCTCCTCCTCCTCCTCCTCCTCCTCCTCCTCTTCATCTGAGCCAGATTTTCTCTTCTCTCTCCCTCCCACACTGACTGACTGTCTCTCCCACTCTCTGTCTGCGTTTACTCTCAGGCTCTAACGTCAGTCTCTGTGTGTGTGTGTGTGTGTTTTTAATTTTTTCTTTCCCGCCGCTAGTAAAAAAAGCAGCGTCTCAGACGAGGAGGCGACTCATAGGTGATCTCGCTCAGAGAAAGTGAACTCACACTCACTCTGGGGTTTAGTATGTGTTCGACGGGGGACACACTGACTCACCCGCCTGTTTGGCCTCTTACTCTTCACCGCGGGTTGTCGTTTGTGAGTCAAGTCGAGGCGGTCTGACTGGACCGGACTGAGCTGTATCCTCTGTGTGTGTGTGTGTGTGTGTGTGTGTGTGTGTCACATGCTTTTTTTATTCTGTTGAACTTCTGAACCCCAATCCATCCAAACCCAAACACATCAAAAAACCACAGCCGATACGTCAAAGTCTCGACCTCTTTCTCTTTCTCTTCTTTTTTTTTTTTTATTTGTTTGTCTCTTTCGCTGCAGTTTGTTTGTTTGTGTTGTTTCTGTCGTTGCTCACCTCTTTAAATAAAAACCGAGCTGCGTCAGCTGACATCTGTGTGTGTGAGTAAAGCTGTAGATTCATTGCACCTGTAACATGTTTGTCGTCTCTTCGCTGAGGCCAGAAAATTTTCCTGTTTGGGAAAAAAAAAAAAAAAAAACTTCCAGTTCGACTTCCTGAAACCTGCTGGGAATCTGACACAACAACCACAGATCAGCTCTGACCGAAGCCTTTACATCGTAGCCTCCATCTTTAATTAGATAATTAGACTTTATTTATTTGTAGCTGCTGCGTCAGAAAGGTAAGAGACGTGAAAACAGACAGTTACTAAAAAAGAAAGTTCAGATTCAGTCAGATACGGCGGGAAACTTCTGGTTTTACTGTGACTGAATTAATCTCCTGAACTAATGATTTGCTTGTAATTCATTAGTCAACAACTGAACATTTTTCTGGTTAACCTCAGTGGAACAGCAGACTTATTGTTGCCTACAAACCGGTTGAGTTTCTCAGTTTCATGAGTCGGCTTTTTCACCGGAGAAACAGTGAAGGTTGATAGTGACACCTGCTGGAAAACAGGCGACGATCATGAGACAGAAACATGGTTTGTGTTTATTTTATTATTATTCATTTTGAACGAGATGTAACGTTCGATCCTACAGAGTTAAATGTTGTTATAATATTCACAGCACAACAAATAAAATAAAATAAAATGAAATAAATAATATTAACAACAACTATAAAAACATACATGGAAAAAAAGAAGAAAATAAAATGTATGTTCAGATTAATATTTTTATTTGAAATAATGGACAGTTTTAACCTTAACACAAGATAAACTTAATAATCTGGTGTATTGTTATTATTGTTATTATTATTAATTATTATAATCATGAAAATATGTTATTAGACACACTAAAGACAGATTTCTACTTACATTTATTTTTATTTTATTTTTAGTAATATTTATATCATTTTTCTATACAGATGTAAAAACTATATTTTTATTTTATTAATTTATATTTTTAAATAATATTTTTTATTTTTTATGATTTTTACTGATATTTACATTATGTCATTACAGATTTATAAATCATATTTTCATTTTATTTATGTATATATTTAATAATATATTTTAATATTTTTTTATTTAATGATATTATATAATTTTTTTTTTACCAGGTCTGAAAATTATTTGTTTTTGTGTTTTAATTTAATTTAATTTTTATTTTTTAAATTATATATTTTTATTTTTTATTTTTAATGAAATACATTTAATTATCTAATCTAATAATATTTTTCCCAGGGCTGAAAATTATTTGTTTTTGTGTTTTTATTTTATTTTATTTTTATTTTCATTTTTACTACTATTTATATTATGTCTTTACAGACGTATAAATTATATTTTTATTTCGTTAATTTCTATTTTTTAAATTATATTTTTTTATTTTTGATGAAATACATTCCATAATCTAATATTATATTGTTTTCCCAGGGCTGAAAATTATTTGTGTTTTTATTTTATTTTCAGTATATTTATATTTAATCTCCTTCCTTCAGTTTATTTCTAAAAGTTCGATTAAAAAAAAGACTTTACGACCTTTGCGACAGTTCAATGGCGCACGGATCAGAAAACGGCAGCGAGAAGAAGAAGATGGCGGAGGGAGGAAACGATGCTGAGCTACTCAAGGAGAAGGCGAATAAGTACTTTAAAGGTAATTTGACCAAACTTGTCATGTCGGTGGTTTCTGTCTGCGGGTTTTTAACAGATAAAACTCGTCACCGCTAATTATAGACGAGAAACCATTTTGTTCAAACACGCATCAAACCGAAGCCGGTTGCTACCGTTGAGCTAACGCTAACCGAATGCTAATCATGCTAGCTAGCTAACGCGAACGTTCCATTCATTGGATTAGCTGGTTCGGCTAAAGCTAAATGCTAAACCGCTAAAGCTAACGGCTAATACTCAAGCTACAGCGGTGTTAACTCATGCTGCCGCCGCCGCTCATGCGGCTCGTTTTCCTGCTGTAGCTTTGATTTCTGCGACTTTATCTAATCAATTCATCAAATATCAATCTTTATCTTCTTATTCACATTTATTCTGATCACATTAATCACCGGAGACTTTGTTTATGTGAAGTTATCAGGTAGTTGCTAGAAATTTCTGTCAGTCGCATGTGAGCAACGTCTCCCCGTGTTGACGCTTTATTATCTGTTTTTATTCTTATTTTTTTTTAAATATTTTAACTTAAATATTTAAATACATATAAATTAATTTTTAACTCTACCTGAAGGTTGAAGGTCAATAAAATGTCAAGTTTGACAGAGATGAGCATTTTTTAGCTTTATAACTTAATTCAAACACATTTATCCTTAAAAATAAATCACTTTATTTGTTATTTTATCTTTAATTCACAGTCACATCATCTTAGTGATCAATTATCTTCGTGTAGGTGGAGGCTGGAGGTTTGTACAGGCCCGAGCTTTGACACCACGATGAGTCACAGTAGTAAAAAAAACAGAAAACACATCTATTGACTTTCATTTTCACTTATTCTGCTCAAATATTCACTTATAATCAACCTGGGAAGCTTTAATTGACACGTATTATCACTGATTTGTGAATTACACTGATTTAATTGCAGATTTTCTTCCAATTGCACCATTTTGACTGAGTTAATTGTGTATAAAACAAATATAAAAGCCTGTTTTTAAAGTTATTTAATGATTAAAGACAATAAATAACTCGTCTCAGTCTTTTAAATTCCTGTTGTCACCAAAATAAAACGTGCAGACGTTGCTAAAATAAACAACATGTGCATTATTTATATGAACATTATAGATTAAATATAGATATTGATGTAACTTTAGTTGTTATTTCTCCATCAGGTCATAAATAATAAACCTGCTGTGGCTGCAGTGTGTTTGACATTTAAATGTGATGTTTGATTTTCCAGAGAAAGACTATGAAAATGCTATCAAGTACTACACAGAGGCCCTGGAGCTCAATCCATCCAATGCCATCTACTACAGCAACCGCAGCCTGGCGTACCTGCGCACAGAGTGCTACGGCTACGCCCTGGCCGACGCCACCAAGGCCCTGGAGATAGACAAAAACTACATTAAAGGTTATTACCGCCGGGCCACTTCCAACATGGCGCTGGGCAAGTTTAAGGCTGCACTTAAAGACTATGAGACGGTAAGAAGCAAAATCAAACATCAGAGGGTTTTTTATTTATGTTTTATTTTTTGTTTCTTTCTCCCTAAAGAAACAGACTCCAGTCTACTTCCATCTGTCCATCTGTCACCACGAGTTAGTCTCCTCATGTTGCCTTAACAGCCCAAAACAGGGATTATCCTCTAATCTGGCCATGATGCCAATCAGATCCAGTGTAAAGGAACTCACACCACCGCTGATAACGAGCAGAGTGACTGAACCGCAAACCGCTGCGACAACAAAGAGCCTGTAAAGCTCCGTCTCAGTCAGAACAAACCAGACGAGGATCCATGACAACGACAAACGAGGGTTAATCCTCACGAAGCTCCACTTTATTTCTTTCTATTTATAGTCGGACTGTAACTATAACTGTAACTGTCAGATCGACTGAACATATGTTCAGAAACGTACAGAGAAGAAACAGAGTGTGACAGTTTCAGTGTCACAAACTGTTAATATTTGACAGGATTTTACAACCGTTTCCCTTCAGTTCTGTCTTTAAATCTGCCTGAACACTTCACTTGGAGTGAAAACATGGATCCATATCGTCATATTTCATCTGTGTTACTGTTTCCATCCAGACTCCACCTCCTACTTCTCCTTCCTAAACATTAAAACAACACTAGTACGAGGTAAAACATGCTAATGCTAATCGCTAACGTGTCAGATACCTGCTCACCAGCTTTGACCAGTTATTTTCCAGCTACATCTCTAAAAGACTCTGAGTATCAGCAACACAACGGAGAAATAAAAAGGTCACATCAGATCGATGTCGATCCTGAATCGACAAACATCATGTCACGATCTACTCTCCTGTTGTTTACTTGTTGTTTAATTCATGATGTTGCCTCCGTGTTGTGACTTCAGGTCGTCAGAGTTCGACCTAATGACAAGGACGCGAGGATGAAGTATCAGGAATGTAACAAGATTGTGAAACAGAAAGCGTTCGAACGAGCCATCGCCAGCGATGAGACGAAAAAGTCTGTGGTCGACTCTCTGGACATAGAAAACATGAGTGAGTTTCTGTTTTTATCTCGGCTCCTTTAACTTCTGACACAAAGATTGAAAAATGAAAAACACAAAATCTACAAACAGTCAAACTGATGCTGTTACAACCAGACCTGGTATAAATATAATCACAACAACGTGTGTAAGAGTTGGAACCGTTTGATTTTCTCCGGCAGCGATTGAAGACGACTACGTCGGCCCCAAACTGGAAGACGGGAAGGTGACGTTGACGTTCATGAACGAGATGATGGAGTGGTTCAAAGACCAGAAGAAGCTGCACAGAAAGTGTGCTTATCAGGTAAACACGTCTGTTTCTATCAGACACAAACAAACAGTCTGAGAGAGAAGAAACTGAGCTGAAATGAATCTTTGTTTTGTTGTTTCTGTCAGATTTTGGTGCAGGTTAAAGACGTCCTGTCAAAACTACCGAGTCTTGTTGAAATCACATTAAAAGAGGTGAGAATTCAAAGTCTTTTCAGTGTTTATTCTGTGTTGTTTAATCTTGTTTAATCTCTTTGTTTGTTTCTTCGCCACAGTCAGAAAAAATAACCATTTGTGGCGACACCCACGGTCAGTACTACGACCTGCTCAACATCTTCAAGTTGAACGGTTTACCCTCAGAGTCCAACCCCTACGTATCCTTCCTAACGTTTCAGCCTCATGTCTGGGTTTTTTCTTTTTTAATCCGTGTTCGATGTCGTCGTTCCAAGTGTTTTGTTCTGTTCTGCTTCGTGTTTTTCACGTCACGGATCTTTAACCACAGACTTCAGCTGTTCAACGGCGACTTTGTGGACCGTGGCTCGTTCTCCGTTGAGGTCATTCTGACCCTGTTTGGCTTCAAGCTGCTTTTCCCCGACAACTTCCACTTGCTGAGGGGTGAGAACACACACACACACACACACACACACACACACACACACACACACACACACACACGTTCTCTGTCCACCTCATGATCACACATGTGTCGTCTCAAAGTCGACAGACTTTGTGTAAGAACTGGATCGTAGCTGAAGCTCGTCTCTGTAGGTAACCACGAAACAGACAACATGAACCAGATGTACGGGTTCGAGGGGGAGGTCAAGGCCAAGTACACGGCCCAGATGTTCCAGCTGTTCAGTGAGGTCTTCCAGTGGCTGCCGCTCACCCAGTGCATCAACAACAAAGTCCTGGTGAGTGACGGCGACAGCGGCAGCAACGAATGAATGAATAAAACGAGTTCATTTAAAGTTTAACAACAAGATTTGAATCCAAAACCTGCAAATATGCAACTTTGTTGATATAATTATGGTTTTAGATGAAAACATTGTGTCTTATTGTTGGTGTTTAATTTGTTTTAACAACATTTGTCTCTTCTAAAGCTGCTTAGTTTCATTTTCACGGTAGATTATCACACACACACGTCTCTTTGTTTTTAATCAGGTACCAAGGTGATTTTTATCCAGGATTAGTTAAAGATGATAAATGTTATTTTATCCTGAACAGCTTGTTTGTCTGAATTAAAGATTAATAACAAAACGAGCTGCTGTCACTTTTCAGAAAAGGATTTTCTGGCGAAGTGAAGTCAGATTATCCAGGAGAAACACGTCAGTAGAAGTTTAATGTTTTGTTTTGTTGCACAAACTCTCCGTGTCTCAGGTGATGCACGGCGGTCTGTTCAGCGAAGACGGCGTCACATTGGACGACCTCAGGAAGATCGAGAGGAACAGACAGCCCCCAGACTCAGGTGAGTTCACACTCTGAACACGTCAGCGTTACTTAGATGAAACTCTGGTTCTCAACGTCTTCCTCCGCCTCCTCTCAGGTCCCATGTGTGACCTGCTCTGGTCGGATCCTCAACCTCAGAACGGCCGGTCGATCAGTAAACGCGGCGTCAGTTGTCAGTTCGGACCCGACGTGACGCAGCGTTTCCTGGAGCAGAACAAGCTGGACTTCATCGTGCGTAGTCACGAGGTGAAAGCTGAGGGTTACGAGGTCGCTCACTCAGGGAAGTGCATCACCGTGTTCTCAGCACCCAACTACTGGTACGTCATCGTCACCATGACGACAGAACGACACCGACTTCACTGTCGTTGACTGTTGTTGAACCGTTTTCTGTCTCTTCTCTTCCTCCAGTGACCAGATGGGAAACAAAGGAGCGTATATTCACCTCAGGGGATCAGACCTTAAGCCAGAATTTCACCAGTTCACTGCTGTGGTCAGTATCATGTCTGTTCATACGACGATACTTAGAGAATAGAAAAATATCCTACAGACACACAGTAACATTAGTTAGATTTGTACAAAGAACAAATCGTGTTTGTTTGTTTCTGGTCACATTTCTGAAGTAATATCCAGTTTGACCGTCTTTTGTTTTCACAACCAAATAGTTAACAATGAAAGTAAATGGGGCAGTCAGCCAAACGTATCTAAACTGTCATTTTTTAACCACTAATAAAGCTCAAAATATCACTTCACTTCAGCAGTAGCATGAATAGGGTCCCTACACATAAACTGAAGTACTGATAACTTAGTAAGTGAACCCAGAGTTTATTAAAAACACTGTTTTACAAGACTTACCCAACGTCTGATGAGGGGTGTTCCACATCAGCAGATTCATCATTTTTCTCGCTTTATTTTTCAGTTATCAGTGCTTCAGTTTATGTGTTTTTGTGAAAACAAGAGACGGTCAAACTCGATATTATTTCAACCAATGTTAAATATCTCTAGAAGGGTCATTTGTTCTTTGCAGCTGGTAAAACTTTATAAAACTGTTTTTCTTCCTCGTTCTCTGCAGCCTCATCCGAATGTCAAGCCCATGGCGTACGCCAACACGCTAATGCAGTTGGGGATGATGTAGAGGCCGCACTGATCTGTCTGTGACACTGACGACCTCCGATCTGACCCGAACCATCGCAGCCACCTCACTCCCTCCAGAAAACGCTCTCATTCATTCTCATTCACACTGAACCACCTCTCTCCCTCCACACAGACGGAGAGAGATGGTCCAGAACCGGACGCTTCCTTTTTAATGTTATTGGTCATAACTGGAAAAAAAAAACAAACAAAAACAAAATGAAACAACCATAATCCACACACTCCATCACTGGGTAAAGAAAAGCATCCCTGAGATTTACTGGTATGTACCAAAGATCTGTGATTAAAATGATTGTTCAGTTTTTACTGAGGCCTGTGGACACAGAGTTAGAGCAGCATGTCTATCAGTGTTTCTCGAACCATTCGCAGTATGTCTGTCTATTTTTTATTTTATTTTAGCTTTTTTTTTTTTTTATTTTACAGGAAAACAAAATATGATTACATGTATTATCCTAGTCCCCCTCCAAAAAACACACAAAAACAATAACAAAAAAAAGTTTCTGGGTACACTTAACTCTTTCAAGGTGCTGTTTGCCATTGGTGGTGTATTTGCTGGTAGCTGGTTCAGTCATGTAGCTGGTAACATTACATTTTTTTGCACTGCTGCACTGCTTCCAGACAAGGAAGATACTGCTGCTCTCCATGTTTTCACCCCTGACAGTCATTGTGCCACTGACCCGGCAGCTCCCGCACAGTCCAAACGTCGCTTTGGTGTTTTAGGCTCAAACACTGATGGCACTCGATTACTGGTGACTTATTACCCTCCTCCTCCTCCTCCTCCTTGTCCTCCTCCTCTTCCTCCTCCTCCTCTTCCTCCTCCTCTGTACGTGGATGTCTTCAGTAACACAAACGTCCAAAATGCAAATCCTGTCTTGAAACGCACAGCTGCATTGTTAAACGGCCCTCGACTTTTTAGATGAATAAATACACTGACGTGTATGTATATATACTGTATCATTTAAAGATTCCGTGTAATGTTTGGAGAAAATTATTGAATAAAAAAAAAAAATCCAGTCCTGTGATTTTAGAAACAAGCTGGTATCTTTTCTTTATGTTGAAAAAAAAAAAAAAAAAGAAGAAAAAAATCATCTGCATCTTGTTTGTATCAAGATTTAATAATTTAAATAATAATTATTTAATAAAGTATGAAGAATTGACAAAATTATTAAAATACATTTTTTATTATTTTCTAAGTCAGATTTTTAAAATTCAGGACATAACTAATTATATAAAATTTTATATATATATATATATATATATAATAAACTCAAAGGTTAGAAAGGTCGGATTTATTTTAGTTTTTATTTTTCGATTTTTTTTTAAATAAATAAATATTAATTCCAAACCAAAATAAACACATAACTGTAATTATATATAAATTAATGTATTAATAATATAATAATAGTTTATATTAATAAATTAATTAAAAAGAAATCAAGTGTTTTTTTATGTACTTGTATAAAAATACTTTTTTACAGCATTTTGTTTAATTTATTGATATTGTGCGTTAATTGATTAATAATTAATATTAACATATTGATTAATTTATACATTAAATTAAAAATAATTACGTTTTGTTTAGCGTCAGTTAATTGATTTTTTTAATTTTAATTTAACTTCGCCCTCTTGTGGCCAAAATGAGTTTTACAAAAGCAACTCGCGGTTTTTATATATTTAGAAAAAACAAATAAGATTATATTTTAAAATAGTTTTTACTTCGAAATTATTTTTTTTTACAGATTTAAATAATAAATAAAACTCAATTAATTATCCTGAAAAAAAGAAAAAAGAAAAACAGTCTTGTCCGAGCTTCCGTATTTACAAAAAAAGCGTCGCGTTTTTATGACGTGACAGTGACGTCACGGGTGCGAACAGCTGTGTGCGCCGGCCACGACACTTGACAACACACGGCACGAGTTTCACCTTGTTGTGAACCGAGCGGCGCCGGACTGATCCGTTAACACCGACACCGAGATGCCGAAGTACTGCTCGGTCCAGAACTGTCGGAACGACTCCGGAACCGGCAGCGACCGGAAAAGCTTTTATAAGTAAGAAGTTTATTAATATTTATTATAAAAAAAAAAAAAAAAGCCAGGGTTTTAGCTAGCTAAAGAGGCTGCTGCTAACTGGCGGACACAACATCTGATTTTTATTTATTTAAAAGGACAAAACACTGTCATTTATAGGTGTTAACGTCTTTATCGCTGTTCTTTGATGATTTATTAAGTTTTTATTTTTATTATTGTTTTATTATTTAACAATCCTATTCAACAAACTTGCTTTTTTAAATAGTTTTATATTGAAATTATTTCACATTTTAGATTCAACACGTGGAGTTTAATTAAAAGTTGTGATTTTTATTTGAGTCATGAGATGATGTCATCATCCCACAGCAAGGTCACCTGGGAAATTATGATTAAAAAGGATCATGTCTGAGATTAGAAGGGTTAATAAAATGTTTAATTAGATTTAATTCAGCCTCATAAATGTCTTCAAATCAACCAATGGAAGATAACATGGACAGGACGGTTGAAATACCAACATCAGAAACTTTAAATAGAAAATAAAAACGTGACTCGACATGAACAATATTAAGCAATTTCAAAATAAAAGCCTGAGTCATGTTACAACCTGTTTGTCATGAAAACTTGATAAGAAACTGAATCAGGTGTTTGATCTGAAAGAGAAAGACAGAAAGAATCTCATCAAGAAGATGAAAGACTCTGGTTTGTCTTTGTTCTGTTTGATTCCATCATGTCAGAGAGTCTCTGATTCTCTGTAACGAAACAACAACAGGATTATTTTACACTCTGTGCTTTAATGTGACGAGTCCAAAGAGTCGTAACGCAGCTCTGGTTCTCAGATTTCGACAAGAACAAGCAGATTTTTCTGTCTGTTTCTGTTTTTATTTGATGTTAACACGTTGTTGTTTTAATGTTACAGGTTTCCTCTTCAGGACCCGGAGCGGCTGCAGCAGTGGCTGACGAACATGGGCCGTGACAACTGGACTCCGTCTCGACATCAGTACATCTGCCACGAACATTTTGCGCCGTCGTGTTTCAAGGTGCGATGGGGAATCCGTTACCTGGAGAGCGACGCCGTGCCCACAGTCTTCCCAGAAGTCGAGGTAAGATGGTAAAAAATGAAGCTCACGCAGTTTTATACTGAGATTTTAGAGATAAAATCATTAAATATTAACACTGTTGTTGAGTTTAAATGTGTTTTTGTTTTATTCATGAAATGTAATGTTCTTCCTCTTCTGACAGAAACGAAAAGCAACAGATCAAAGCGTCAAGAAGCCGAAACGTCTTCGACTCGACGTGAATCAAAGCGAAGCGGCGTCACGTGACAGGACGTCGTCCGTCGATGGCGTCGAGGTGGAAGACGCGCTGCACACGGTTCATCTGTATGAGATCACGGTGGATGCGGCGCTGCAGAACGACGCCGGAGAATCTGACGCCAACACGACGACGACGAGTTTCCCGTTAACGTTCCTCCAAACTGTCGACGACCTGAGTGAAAACACGGAGGTGGTGGTGATGTCAGAGTGTCCCGCCAGTGAAATCGCCGCCGCCTTGTTAAGTCAAGGCCACGGGCTGGTGGTGAACGACGACGCCGTCGCCTCCCGTCCACGTCGAAGACGTCACGTGTCCCAACGAGGAGTTCTTCGACGTCCGAGAAGGAAACGAGACTCAAGTCATCGCCTACTTCGAGACGATACCGAACGTCCTGCCGAACCAAACGTCGGCTCAGTTCGGCTTCTCCCCCGACACGGTGCTGTCGTCCGCTCTGAGCTCCAAACCGATCACGTCCACGCTGCCCATCGTGTCCAAACACGTCCCGCCGTCGCCCACGTCCCTCGTCCTCACCGTGGAGCGACTGGACGCAGACGAAGACGACGACAAGTCGGAGGAGAGCGGGACGGAGCGGCAGGATCAGCAGCTGGAGGAGCATCGGTCCGTTGGTTTTATTTCACGGACAATTTATCAAAACTTTAAAAAATGTCGAAATAATTGAACAACTTCCTCCTGCAGGTATCACAAGAACAGTCTGAGTAAAGAGCAGCTGGAGGCGATCGTGTCCGAGCTGCAGAAGAAAGTGAAAGTTCTGCAGCAGCGACATCGTCGACATCTGGAGAAACTGTTGGGTTTAGAAAACACGGTGAGTCAACTGAGACAGAACAACCTGCTGAACGAGGAGCGACTGCAGCTGCTGGAGAGGGTGAGTTTATTATTCTCTAATTAAATGAAATAAAGATACAGTTTACTTCAGTCGGTTCCTCCAGGATTTCAGGACTTTACTAAAATTGCAGTGAAAGTTGTGTTTTAATGAAAGTTTTTATTTTATTGTTATTGTGGATATTTTTTAGGCCTTTGACTGGTGACAACCTATAGTCGGCTATGTTTTATTGCAATAAAGCTGCAGATGCAATTAAAAGTTGCAACGTTTTTGCTTTAACAGGGAAAAAAATCTCAACTTTGACTTGCTCCTGCTACAAAACATAGTTGGCTATAGTTAGTCACCAGTCAAGACCGGTAACAACTGTGATCTCAGCATCGTTAAGGGTCTGATTCTCCAATAAAACTCGATGTAAATAAAGATTTCTGCAGCTGTATTTGTGTTGAAGCTACTAAACGTGTTTGTTTGTCTGCAGGCGTACGTTCAGACCAGCGCCGCCGTGTCGGACGCCGGCGAAACGGTGGCGATCATCTACGAAGAAGACGACGCCGCGTTCTTGTACGCGATGTTGAACGACGGCGAGGAGAAGCTGTGAGACAGAGCTGAAAACAAAACGCTACCTAACTGTGTGTTTTAGTTTCTGTTTTAACAAGAGTCTGCGTCAGAAACGATTAATCTGCTGTGATCTTTGCACAACGACGGACGACGGTGAATGTCTTTTCTCTCCTGCTCTTCCTGTTTTTGTTTTTGACTTATTAAAGTATTTGTTTGTTTGTGATAATTTACAAATCAAATAATAAAATAATTCATTTCCAGTCAGGTTTCCAGCTCAGTTTTATTTGTGATTTAACCTTTTTTTTTCCATGAAGAGACAAGATGAAGTTAAGGAAACGAGCCGGTTACACCCTCAGTTATGAAAGTTTGTTTCTGTGGGAGTTGAGTTGATGATGTTTCCATGTGATGATTTAATTCGACAGAAACAGGGAGGAACTGATCTCAGAGCAGCTGTTGGTGCAGCTCAAGCCTCTTCCAAGTAATTTGATTCATTTTAAAATTTACATTTCCGAGGAGTCAAAACAAGACATTTCAATTTACATGAGTTAAATTTGCTGGTCATTACTCATCAACGCCATTAAGATTAATGATTCAGTTTATTCAGAGCTGCTTGTTGTCACTGTTTCTCCACCAGTAGGCGGTAGAGGCAGCCGTATCAGAAATTGAAAATTAAATGAAATATCCCACACACCAGCAGCGATGTATCGGTGTTCATCAGAAAACCTCCTCAACCTTTAAATCTGTTAATTAACAGAAAGAAAACAAAGTAAATCTGAGGCAGGAAATGAAAGGATGAGAAAAAAAAGAGACGTGAGGTGATGAGTCGCTGCAGTGTCAGAGCATCTGATTTAATACAGTTGAAGCCAATTAAAGTGAAATATAATTAGATTCTGAATAAGATGACTTATCAGGGAAGTGCAGCACCCGTCTGGAATAATAATGAGACAGTATCAGCCTCACAGTTTCAGTATTAACAATAGTTTATAAAACAATATCTAACAAATGCGCCGCAGCGAGAAGGATGAGGTGAATATGAACAAACAGCAGCTACGACTGAGCTGAGGTTTGATTTTCATCTCAACATGTTTGGCACGTTTTCATCTCTTCAACAGAGGAGTTGTTTCATGTAACGGCCGGTACCAAAGTCCAGATCGTCCACATGATGGATCGTGTCTGAACAATTTCCTATGATCTCATCCACCTCTGACACTGAAGGAAAAACTGAATCTTTCCACCTGTTTTTTTTTTTTTTTTCTGAGTAAATCTACAATCTTCATTCGGTTAAAGAGCCTGATCGTTTTGTGTCAACAGTAAACTTTCACCAGATTTCTCCTCGTTTTCTTCTCGTCCTCCATCTTGTCTTTGAGTGTAGATGTTGCAGTCGGTCGTCAGGTGTCTGGTGGTGCAGCGGTGAGGAGCAGGAGGAAGATCAGATGCTTGTAACCTGGTGTTTGTCTGGTGGACGACAGGAAGACAGATGGAGACACTGGCTGGACAACTGCAGGCTGCCACCGATCTGTAAAACAAGTTTATTTATTTGGTTTCATGTGTGAATTATCAATAATAACTTCTTTATTTCCAGTATGTGACATGCAACTTGCTTAACATCCTGGATGAACTTCCTGAAAACAAAATGTCTGTTTTTTAGTTTTATGTAAGTCAGTATTGTCAATATAAGAAGTTAGTTTACGACCTATACAACATCCAGCCACCAGGGGGCGATCATCATTGTTTGGTTTGAAACTCAATCAAACAGCGAGTAACAAAATTAGCTAACTAGCTAGCTAATGCCAACAAACATTAAAATAAAAAGTTAGTGTTTTTAGAGAATTTTTAGAGAATAAGTTTATGACATTTATTACATCCAGCCACCAGGGGGCAATCATCAGCACTTGGCTAACTAGCTAGCTGGCTAACGAACACCAATGAAAAAAATTAACATCCAGCCACCAGGGGGCGATCATCATAGTTTGGCTTAAAACTCAACAGTTTTTAACAAAAACAACAAAATTATCTAGCTAACGAACACTAATAAACACGAAAAAATACAAAGTTAGCATCTTAATTTAGAGGGTTAGTTTATGACGTATACAACAACCAGCCACCAGGGGGCGATCATCACTGGCTTGGCTAGCTGGCTAACGAACGCCAATGAAAGGAAAAAAAAAAAAAAGTTAGCGTCTTGATTTATAGATTAGATATATTAGTTTATGACGTATACAACAACCAGCCACCAGGGGGCGATTATCACTGAGTTGACACATAAACAAATGGTGGGTAATAAAATTAGCTAATTATCTTAATTAGGAGAAGTCTGAGTTGCGATGGAAACTATCACATTCGCTAACCGTTAGCCTTAGAGTTCTACTAATTTGTCTGACTAAAAAAAAAAACTTCAACAAACAAACATCCACTCAATCTTGTAATTTTAGTTCGGCTAACACAGCAGTGCTATGCTAACATGGACGGGGTTTATGAGCTATACTGTAGGCAACCACCAGGGGGCGATCACGATGGTCTGGCTTCACTTTTATCATCCATCTTTACATGATATACTTAAACAAATAGAATTAGCTAACTGGCTAACGCAGAACGGTTTCCTCTTTTTGTAAATATAAACATGAACATGTTTGACGTTGGTTGTTTTTGCACGTTAGCGCCCACCTGTGGCAGGTTACTGACGGTGTTTCTCTGGTCGTCCAGGTCAGACATTCCCAGTTTCCATCGGTGCCATTTTTTCATTACTTCTGCTTGAACCTGCAAGAAAAAAGATGAATTACAAAGTTTAAAAACACAAAACACGTTTATAATTCAACTTAAACTCGTTATTACCTCCTTATTGATGAAGCAGTAGAGGATGGCGACGAATAAACCCTGCAGAGACGATACGACACTAGAATGAAGCGCTTTGGTTTTATTTTCATATCGTTGTAGATAAACACATATTGATTTTACCTGGAACGAGTTGAACAGAAGCTGGAAGAAGAGGCTGACGGTTCGAATGACTCCTTGTGTGTTTTCTTCTGTTAAAACTGCAAACACGACCTCATGGATCCCCAGCAGAGGGATCAGGGTCAGGGTGGATTTGGCCAATCTGGAGACACAAAGTTTACGATATTTGACACGTTTATAAGTTAATGATGAGAGATTTTCTCTGTTTGACAGAAATCAAACGCAGCGTGTGACGTATTTGACACATCGACCTTCACAGATCATCTGAAATCCTGGTGTAACTCTGTGTAACTTCCTGTCAGAGATTACAAACGTCTTGCAAAGATCCTTTGATCCTTTCATGAAGGTTCCCACGCTGCCTCCTGCTCCCATGTTCACATGTTCACACATTTCACTGATTCCTGACTGAGTCATTACAGAAAAAACATTCACAGGTGAAGTTTTTCACTGGTTTTATGTAAAATGTTTGGGTAAAACCAAAACAAAATGTTAGATTTATAAAAAATTTGCACCTTAATTTAGAGAAATGAAGCGTTTGCTAACTGTTAGCGTTTTTGTTCTGCAAATTTTGACGAGTTTTGACGGATGTCGTGTTCATTAAAGTCAAAACATCGCAGATACAAGTGGCGCCATCTAGTGCCACAAAATCAATGTGATAAAAACAAACAAAATTTTTTTTTAACAAACATTAATCTGATGCGTACTTTGTTATCTAAGTTTTAGAGACGGGGTTTACGCCACCAGGTTGAATAAAATTAGCCGGCTAGCTAATGCTAATGACCACAAAAAAATAAAGTTAGCACCTTAATTTAGTGGAATTAGAGCTGTCGCTAACTGTTAGCATCGTTGTCTCTGCTTCCTCTGACAAAGTTGAAGAGGAAATCAAAATATTTTTGAGTTTCTGAACTTGTCAGATGCATCTTGACTTGAACAAACATCAGTGATCAGAAGAAACTAAACGTCTTTGTCTTCACCTGTATTTATAGTCGGTGTATCTCATCTGATGAGCTTTCAGTTTGGACACGAGGATCTGGATGATTCGGATAAAGATGAAGAAATTCACCTGAATAAACGCGATAAAAAGACAGATTTTATTTCAACTCTGACACTTTGAGTTGTAATATTTTCTGTTCGTGTTTGTGTTTTTGTTACCAGGATGGCGAGCAGGATGGGAGTACGAATGATCCACCAGTGAGACTTGTTCTCGTTTATTTCCCAACATCTGAAGAAACGAAAAATACAAAGTTAAATGTTGAAATCACAAAAAAAAAAAAAAAGTGTAACAAATCTGATTCAAACTCACTTTGTGTTTTCAAACAAGTAACGAACGATAATCCAAGGAATCACAAATAAAACTGGAGCTCCTGAAACGAAACAGACAGTTTAATCCACAAACATGTTTGACAGATAAACTATATCATACGTTGTCTGATATTCTCTAACCCCAGCCGATGAGCAGGTATCCACAGAAGAAGCAGTTTGCAGACGACGCCATCAGCACCAGCAGGTTGTGGAGATAAAGACCTTCAACCAGGAGCCAGTAGTAGTTGGCTCCGACGCAGTACTGCATCAGGACCTGGGCCACGCGGCAGCTCCACGCCGCCTGGCGGTTACAGACCTGTTAGTGAGTTTTACCGTATCGAACGCAGTTGAAACGTTTGTTTTGTTTCTCCGTCTTCGTCCTCACCTGATCGTTGAAGACGACGGAGACGTTGCCGGCGTCTCTGAACTCTGGAGCGTCTCTGGTCAACAGAGCGTCTCTGGTCAAGATGGAAACGGCTCGAAGGATGAACGACATGAACAGGTTGGCGTGGATGTAGTTTCTGGTGCAGTGGAGCTTCCTGCAGACGTCACATAAAAACACGATCAACTCATCTGTGTGTTCTCACTTACATTTACACATGAACCAGTTGAGAAAAGCAACAAATGTTGCTTTTATTGTCTTGTTTCTGCAGCTCTGGAGGTTGTTTAATGGGGATTTGATTGTGATCAAACCTGAAGAAGATGAGGATGATCAGAGCCAGAGTCAAACCGCTGAGACTGAGCCAGTAACCGACCGTGTACATGAGTCTGAAACAGGTCAAGATCGTCATCTGCTTCTCCTGTAAAAAAAAACAAAACAACAAAAACACGACGGTTGATTTTAAAGCTTCGTCTCGTTGTGTCGTTTTACAACATCAACATCTCAGTGTTTGTTCACCTGCTCCCCGTTGTCTTCACACTGAGAATAATCTCTCCACGTTCGGCTGGAGTTTCTGTTCGCCCACTGACCGTCAGGACCACACTCCCTCAACACAAAACCATGACGCACTAACACACACACACACACACACACACACAGAACAGAGGCTGAAACTTAAACACTCACATCTGAGGTTTAAATGACCTGTTTCTGTTCAGTTGTGACTTTTACCCTGTTGGTACCACGGCAGATACCAGGGACACGGAGCCTTGACGGTGGAGTTGGGTTGAGCGTCGGACCAGCAGGCGTACATGTCGAACATACGGCTGCAAAACACTCCTGAAAAAGAAGAAGAAAGTGTTGCATCATAAACTCGAACATCAGAGATGAATCACAGCTGTAAAATGTTAAATGTTGTTACCTTTGAGTCTCGGCTCTGAGCTCATCTGGAGGAGACATTCGTTTCTGTAGCGACTCCAGTCCTCCAACGTCTGCTGCATCATCCGTCCTGACACACACTAAACACACACACACACGAAAACACACATCATCAAAACCTTCTTTCATCATCGATACTGTCTCATCGTGTCTGCAGGACGTACCACAGTCCCGTAGAGGAGGAGGAGGATCAACGTGTCACAGTTCTTCATCGTTCAGGTGACGGAGGATCATCTCAGAGCTGGAGAAGACGCCGTGAGGTCATCAGAGGTCATCAGGAAGTAAACAGACGCGAAATCATTTCATCTGCTGCGACTGGTGGAAATATCACTTCACTTCAGCAGTAGCATGAATAGGGTCCCTACACATAAACTGAAGTACTGATAACTTAGTAAGTGAACCCAGAGTTTATTAAAAACACTGTTTTACAAGACTTACCCAACGTCTGGTTTTATAACAACTGGTGATTCAACATTTTCCTGAAAAGCAGGCGGGTGTGTCCATGAAGAGCAAAAAAAATGATGAATCTGCTGATGTGGAACAACCTTCATCACCAGTTGTTATAAAACCAGACGTTGGGTAAGTCTTGTAAAACAGTGTTTTTAATAAACTCTGGGTTCACTTACTAAGTTATCAGTACTTCAGTTTATGTGTAGGGACCCTATTCATGCTACTGCTGAAGTGAAGTGATATTTTGAGCTTTATTAGTGGTTAAAAAATGACAATTTAGATACGTTTGGCTGACTGCCCCATTTACTTTCATTGTTAACTATTTGCTTGAAAACAAAAGACGGTCAAACTGGATATTACTTCAACCAACGTAACATATCTGTTGAGGAGTTTGACTCGTATTCATGGTGAAATAGACTCTGGCTCATGTTTCTCTGACTTCACTTTAACAACAGTAACTTTGATAACAATCTGAATCCAGTGACTGTGATTTGAGTTAAGACACTTGAAGCTTCAACTGATAATAAAATAAAAAGACGTCATGTAAAATATTAACAACTGAACGTTCCAGGTTCATAATCGAGTCCAATGTTTTGATTCACGTCTCTGAATTTAATCAGCAGCGATGATCCGGGAGCCGTGTAAATGTTCACCAGCTGCACTTTATATCATCAATATTATGGAGAAAAGTTCAGTTGGAGGATAATACTGTTTTTTAATAATAAATGAGATTTAATGATATTTAAAGAGCAGCAGGAAGTGACTCCATTAGTTCAGAAATAAATGATATAATAATGAAAGTGTTTCTTCTGTAAACGCTCTGGTTTGTCTCATGTTTCCAATAATTTAATGAAGATAAAAGAGTTTAAACCTGGTGAATAAACATCGTTACTGTGTCTGGTTGGACGATGTGTTGTTGTTTCTTTTTTCTGTTGAATCTGAATTTGATTTAACGTCTAAAAAACTGAAGCTCGGAGCAGATTAGTCACGTTTCTGTTTCTGTTTCTGTGACAGAAACGGACACACACAGTGAATTTCTATAAATACACACTGAGAATGTGTCAGTTATCACACTGACGTGTTTCAGTTTATATAACAATGTAAAAAACTGCAGGATTCAACTGGATGATTCATTATTTAGAAGCAGTGACATTTTTCTTTTTTTAAATTAAAATAAAATCCTATAAAATCACACTTTTGTCATTTTAAAACGTTTAAAAGTCAAATTTAATTATAATAATCATTATTTATTAACTAAAGATTCAGTGATCTTGCATCTGCAGGTCAGAGACTCAAACCTTTTAAATCATATTATTATTTTTATTATAATTTAAAGACAAAAGCTGCACGTGAGCACATCTGGATTAACATCTGTGCGTCATCAACTCAACTCTAATGTTTATTTATTTACTTCCTGTCACATTTCACACGTTTCTGATCAATAATAAATAATAAACAAACCGTTTCATTCACGAGCGGAAGTGGTCACGTTAATCGACGCACGCGGCTCAAACTGCACGAGGATGATGATGATGATGATGATGATGATGAAGGTAAGATTAAAAAAATAAATAAAAATAAACGAGCTCACCTTTGATGAAGTTCATGTCCGGAAATAAAATAAAATCCATCTGCGACAAAAATGAAATCGACGCTCTGATGTTTCACATCATCAATGAGTCAGAGAGAGAGAGAGAGAGAGAACACACACACACACACACACACACACACACACACACACACACACACACACACACACACACACACACACACAGCGGGGCCACTCCTCTCTTATTGATCATTAAATGATAAAAAAGTTACATAAAAATACGTTTAATTGGTTCAAGATAATAATCAATAACATCACTGATCAATATGTTGGAGAACAACGTGTTTGATTCTTGATATTGATTCTGATTATAACTTAATGTTTTTACTTCCTTTGATCTGCAGCGTCAGTGACGTCACCAACATTAAAGATATCAAAATGAGTTTAAACAAAACAAATTTCAGCAGATTTATTTATTTAATCAAATCAAATCAAATAAGTAGAAACGTTCAAATTGACCTGAACCAACCAGGAAGTTGATTTCACTTCCTGGTTTGACTCCGCCCACATGTTTGTAAGTTTGTTACTTTGTTTGTTTGTGTTTATTATCTGATGTTTACTTATTTGTTCACATTTAGTTTGGTTCGTTTTTAAAACATTTTCTTTACATCAGATGTTTAATCATCTTGGTGCAGTTTTATGAGTTTTTCAAAAATAAAATCAAGTGTTTTCTCACAAATCAGCTTCAGTTTGAGACAAATATACCTGATAAATGAAGAATCTTAAAACTGTTACTTTACTTTGTGGTTTAGTTTCTGTGTTTGATCAAATTAAACTTTAGTTTTGAGTTGATTTGTTTGGAGTTTGTTGAAATTAAACATGAATTTACATGCTGAAAATGCTAAAACAGTTGTGATGAAAGTTGTGTTGTTTTTTGGTGTAAGTCTAAACAACTGAAACACTTTTAAAGGAAAATGTTTCCTGCGTCTTCCAAAGGAAACAAGGAAGTGATTCACTGACGTTTGGTTAAGAAAGTGGTTAAATTGGTGTTAGTAGTTGTCATCTCAACATCATTAATCCTGGAGGATCTGACGCTCATTTTATTTTGTTATTTTTTAACGTGTTAGTCCAGTTTCCTCGTCTGTAGCTATAGGTAGTCACCAGTCAAAGACCTGAGGATTATAAACAATAACTGGTTGAAGTTGTGTTAATAGTTGTGATCTCACAACACACATGAAGGATGTTTCAGATCAGCAGATTTATCATTTTTCTTGCTCTTCACAGACACATTGACCTGTTGTTCAGTAAAATGTTGAATCTGCTGATGTGGAACAACCTTCATCACCAGTTGTTATAAAACCAGACGTTGGGTAAGTCTTGTAAAACAGTGTTTTTAATAAACTCTGGGTTCACTTACTAAGTTATCAGTACTTCAGTTTATGTGTAGGGACCCTATTCATGCTACTGCTGAAGTGAAGTGATATTTTGAGCTTTATTAGTGGTTAAAAAATGACAATTTAGATACGTTTGGCTGACTGCCCCATTTACTTTCATTGTTAATTATTTGGTTGTGAAAACAAAAGACGGTCAAACTGGATATTACTTCAACCAACGTAACATATCTGTTGAGGGAGTTTGACTCATGTTGTTTCTCAGCTCTGTTGATGTTGTGACGTATAAACGTGTCGATGTCGTTTCTCTTCTGAAAACGACGGTGACTCATGTTTCATCCTGTTATTTTTTCTAACAAGATAAAAAAAAAATGCGTCGTGAAGGAAACAGAGAATTTTCTTCTTATCTCTTTGTTTCAAACCGTCTCTTGAACAAATTCAGAGTTCAAAGTCAGATAATGAGAAAGAACAAAATGTTGCTCGACGACACACAATTATGAAGTTAGATGTGATCGTTTCAAACCTCTGGGACATTTTTCTGTTTTCATGTTTAATGACACTAAATTACTCTCGTAATTTTTTTGTGACTCAGTAGAGACGTTTTGACGTTTCTAGTTTTTCTCTTGACACTTGATTTTTCTGCGGTTGAGCTCAAATATGACAGAATATCTTTAATAACTTTAAGAAGAAACAACAATTATTATTTTAACTGTGAAAAATAATATTGATCAAATGTTTGAATTGTCATTTTATTGGTAAAGTTGGTGATTATTTATCTATATATTTATCAAAAAGATGAATAAATAAACTATATAATTATTACAATTATTAATATATTATTATAATATATGATAATATAATAATGTTAAATAATGTTAATAAATAAACAGATAAATAAATATAATTTCTAACATCTTTTATGTTTTTTGTCTCTTTGAAGAGCTTAAATTAATATTGTTTTGTTTCATCGATGCAACAGAAGCGTTTTAATTCTGTAAATAAGAGTTTGTTAATTGAAAAATTAAATTAAATGAGTATGTGATGAAAAACAGGTGTTGTGTTGTTTGTTCTTTCAGACTAAACTGTTTATTTCTTTATTTTAAAGATTTCAACGATTAAAATCGAACGTTTGATTCAGTTTCATTAAAACAGTTTGAAGTAGATTTAACTTTCAAACCAAACTCTGAGGTTTAATGGAAATAAGAGGATTAAACTTCAGTCACCTGATGTTTTTTATTATTATATTATAGTATATTAAATTATAACATCTTTGATACAACAAAGATTAAAAGATTAAAACAATCGGAGCAGAATAAGATGAAATATTGTAGCTGTTTGATCTGAAGCTATAAACTCTCCATCGTTTCTTTATGTATATAAAGTGGATTTTTCACCAGATTGTTTTACTAATAAATGATGAAAATGACGTCGTCGAGGTTTTTATGAACTGGTGGAGACGATGATTGAAAAATGTAGAAACGTTGAAACCAAATAAACATCTCTGATGCTTCAGAGACGTTTGTTCTTCGTCTTTATCGTTGAGATGATGATAAACTGACTCACTGACGCCTCGTTAAACTTTAATGTTTCTCTTGTGATCAGAAACCAAACAAACACTTTTCATTGATGTGAATATCTATCTATCTATCTATCTATCTATCTATCTATCTATCTATCTATCTATCTATCTATCTATCTATCTATCTATCTATCTATCTATCTATCTATCTATCTATCTATCTATCTATCTATCTATCTATCTATCTATCTATCTATCTATCTATCTATCTATCTATCTCAACGTTTACGTCTCTAAACTAAACCGACTCTTCTTATTTCTAAAGGAACAAACAAACATTCAGACTAATTGTGTTTGGTCGCATGTTGTTCACCTGCTGTAATCTGAGGATTAATGTGACACTTGAGTCTTCAGATGTGTTGTTTTTATTTAAAAAGATGATTAAAGACGTTTCCAGACGCAGCTTCATGGTGACGTGTATTTCCACTTGTCTCCACCAGGAGGCAGCACATTATTCTCCTGTTTGTTTCTTTGACTTGATTCTCGTCGTGTTTTTGTTCAACTCGTCTCTTCTGGCGCAAAAGTCTTAACTCTGTTTTTTTTATTATTATTATTATTTATGTTTTATATTTTATGTTTTATTGGACCAAGAGAGTTCAACTGAGTCCACGACTTAAAACAACTTCTTTTATCTGTTGAAGTTAAAGTTTCTTATCAAAGTTCAACACGAAGCTGCAGGAATGTGGAGGAGGAGCAGGATTTATCAACAGGTGCAGCACACACACACACACACACACACACACACACACACACACACACACACACACACACACACACACACACACACACACACACACACACACACACACACACACACACACACACACACACACACACACCACACACACACACACACACACACACACACACACACACCACACACACACACACACACACACACACACACACACACACACACACACACACACACACACACACACACACACCCACACACACACACACACACACACACACACACACACACACACACACACACACACACACACACACACACACACACACACACACACACACACACACACACACACACACACACACACTCACACACACACACACACACTCACACACACACACACACACACACACACACACACACACACACACACACACACACACTAACTGTCTGATCTGAGTCAACGTCCATGAACATGTTGATTTGTTTGATGTTTAAAGAAAAAAACATTTATTTTCTCCACGTCCTCAAACAGAAACATTGTAACAGTTTTATATTTATGTTTATTTTTGTCTGAACCAGAATCAAAACGTTTAGACGTTTGTTTTATCAGAAAACTGGGTCAAAGTAGGAAGTGTGTGTGTGTGTGTGTGTGTTAGTTTGATCTAAACGTTACATTTGTGTTCATGTGATTTAATTTGAACTAAACGTTTTTGTTTTTTGTGACAAAAACTTGATGAAACCAGCGAGTGATTCAAGTTGGACGGTTTGAGTTGGAGTGTGTGTGTGTGTGTGTGTGTGTGTGTGTGTGTGTGTGTGACTTTAGTCACATTCCCGTTGAATCAGTCTCTTTGTCGTCCTGTTGTCATTTACATTTTTTCGCCGTCGCAGGTAAAGAAAAAAAAAAAACCCAAAAAACCCAAGAAGCAGAGCTCAGTGAGTGTTTTTGTTCCCACTGAACGAACACAGTGACTCTGTTATTTTCAGGAGGGGCAGGTGATGAAGAGGAGGAGGTGATGAAGAGGAGGAGGTGGTTTGGTTTTTCTCTCTGTGGCCTGAGGTGCCAACCAACCTCTCTGCCCTTCACATTCCCCGGTATCGGTCACGTGATGGTTTGTCCGGCCGAGCGTGACCACAAGACTGCACCTCCTCCTCCTCCTCCTCCTCCTCCTCCTCCTGGTTTAGGTATTTGATGAGATTCAGTGTCATAACCTCAGAAATTCCTCGTTAATTCAGTTGTTGTTTACTTTACAGTTTGGTTGGTACATGATTAACACATTTCTTGTGAAAACGTGAAAATAAAAAACTAAAAACTTCTCATTCAACTTTAAAAAGCGGCTCTAATCTGTAGTTACTGCGATGACGACCAGATGTCAAGCAGCTCCTTGTTTCTTTGTTGGAGGCGACATCGATACGGGAAGAAGAGACAACGACTGGAAAGCAACATGAGCCAGGAAGCAGGAACGTCTCCCATATTTACTATGAGATGCTCATGAATGTTTCACGTCGTCGTCGTCGGGTGTTTGACCGTCGCTCCGACAACCACCGAGTGTAAACGTGTAAATATGAGTCAGAGTTGAGACAATAAACCAGTAAATCATGTAACTTCTCACCTCAAGCGTCAACCGATCCGGCGGCTAATCGCCGGGAGCGTGTGCGGTTAAATTGCCGGTTTGGTAACGAAGACGTCGACGTCGAGATCGAATGTCAGGAGTCGTTTGAGTTTTGTCACCTGCTCCTGAGTCACGCTCCCAAAACAAACACTTTTAATTAAATCATAGACAAAAACAACACAAACACTTCATTATATACAAAAACACTTTTATTAAAAAAAAAAAAAACATAACACAAAGAAAATAAAAGTTTCAGTGGATTCAGGTGTTTTTTTATTTACAACAAATAGTCTTTTTTAAATTTGAAGAAGTAAAAAAAAATATTCAGTCGTAAACATGAAATGTGTTTATAAAAAACTGATTGTTAAAATGTCTCTGATAAAAACAAACAAAATGAAAACACACAAACACGTCCTTCGTTCTGGAGTCTCATCTCGGTTCAACCTTCAGTCTTTTTCCTTCTTCAATCATCATCATTCATACGTAATCTTTTCTCTCCAGCGCCGCTCCTCCTGCAGACCGCGGGGCGGAGTACGCCATCCTCGACGGGTTGTACCTGGTCTCCCTCGGAGGGCAGGAGCAGCAGAGGAGGCCTCCGCCGAGGACGAGGAGGGCGGCGGCCGCCCAGCCGATGTACAAGGCGGCGCCGAGCTCCCGGCGCTGAGCGTCGGTCAGCAGCGGGTTGTAGAAGTCTCTGATGATGGTGTTGGCCGACCACGACACGGGGATGAGCTGCATGACCCCGGAGATGATGAAGAACACGCCGGAGATGATCATCACCTTGGCCTTGGACGTCTCGTCGTCGATGCAGTTGGTGCACTTGGCGCCGGCGATGGCGATGAGCACGGCGAGGATGGCGAGCAGGATGGAGATGACGGTGAGGGCGCGAGCAGCCTGCAGGTCCTGAGACAGCGCCAGCATGGAGTCGTAGACTTTACACTGCATCTGCCCGGTGCTCTGGACCACGCACGTCATCCACAAACCCTCCCAGATGATCTGAGCCGTCACGATGTTGGAGCCGATGAACGCCGTCACCCTCCACATGGGCAGGGCGCACGCCACGATGGCGATAATCCATCCCAGAATGCACAGGGAGATGCCGATCAGCTCCAGTCCTATCGACATGATGAAACCACCGTCGTGCGTCTTCACCTGAGAGTCAACGGAGACGAAACCGGTAATTACTTTAATTTCAGGCTTCGCACGTGCGAGTGTGTGATGATCTGTTGCTTCGACTTCACCAGTTCCCTTTATAAGGTTGGTCTGAGGTGGAGAAGGGAGGAGGGAGACGGGAGGAGCTTTACACAGGTGACATCACTAAACATAAAGAGGGGGAGGAAGTATCTGGACACTGTGAAGTCTGTGATATCAGTTTACACGACTGCAACAATGAGCTCGGACACAAAGAGGCTGTTCACAGACAAACGGACACGAGACGTTTCCACCGAAAACACAGAAAAGTCAACAGTTAAATACGATTTCACTGAAATATAATTTACAGTCACTAATCCTCGGCAGTTAATCATTAAGAAACGAGCAGTTTAACACTTGTTATCGCAGTCGCTTTGAGAAAATGTTGCAGCTGCAGATACAAAAGTGTCAGGATGTTAAGAAATGTAGACGTGTGATCGTCACGTGGCCTTCACCTCCATGTTACCGAGGTCTGACGGCGTCACGACTCTTGTCTGAAAACTGCCCTTGAAATTCTTCAGGTTTGGGTTCATCCCCCCTCCACACACACACACACACACACACACACACACACACACACACGGTGTTGACAAACCTCCCCCCACCGTCATGAAACGGCTCCATTGTATTCGAGTCTCAGTCCAGATAGTTGAAGTTGTAGAAGCAGCAGTTCTGGTCATCGCAGAGAAAAGAAAAGACGACGAGATCGAACATGAATCAGAAACAAAATACTAATACTGAGGGTCTGAGGGTTGATGTAGCTCCATCTTAAAGGTGGATGATGGAGAAACTTTACATACTTTAGTTCAGACTCATTCATTGTCTATGAAGATTGTTGTAGCTCCATGTTTTAAAGTGCTGGATAAACTTCATCATATTCTTCTGTTTTAACATGTACTTTTACTTTTACTTTCTACACTTAATAGGTGACAGAGAATCAAAAAGCGTTTTCACTTCATCTTCGCTGCAGAACGTTCGTCCGCTTCATTCCCGAACATGAGCTAAGTGCTAGAAATTGATCTAGAAAATGAGTCGATTTAAAAAAAAAAAAAAAAAAAAAAAAAAAAGCTTGTTGTTTGTGACGTCAAATGCGTCTCACTGCCTCTCCTCCGTTCCCTCCCTTCAGAGGAGATCAGCTGTAAAAAGATGAGTTATGACGCCGGCGAAGTTACATTCATTTGAGTGACAGTGAAGGAGCCAATCAGCGTCAAGTGTATTTTATAATGAGTCAAGACTGAAAAGATGACAAATATGTGCAAAACCACACGTTTAAAATCCTCCACCCAAAAATATCTGAGGTGAAACTTCTGAGGCGTCACACATCCATTCTCTGTCACCGTTAACTACATTTTACTTGAACTTCTACCAAAGTTATTTTATTCCAGTATCTGTACTTCTACTCTAGAGGGAGTTTAAACGGTTAAACTTAAAAGTATAAAACTTTTATTTCTAATGAACAAATAGATGTTAAAAAAGTATAGTAGTTTTGTAAAAATCTCCTTCATAAAATAAACAAAACAAACAAGAAACTGTTAAAAATGACAGTTTTAATAAAAACATCAAACAAACAAAATATCTTTACATCAAACATGAGCAAAGACAATACTGTTTTAAAAACAACAATAAAAAGTAACAGATTTAGTTTCAGATTCACCGTTTTTTGTTGAACACAAATAAAAACGTACAGTTTGTTTTGGCGGCGTTTTACTTTCACGTTGGTGACAAACGAGCAGGTTTGAGTTCAGACGTAGTCTCGTCTGTTGTAGTCGACTGACGCCGCGCCGCCGGCTGCAGCATCTGCTGCGGTGGCGCCATCTTGATCTGAGCCCCGTAGCGTTTCTGCGGTCTGGGGAAGCTGGAGCAGAGGATGGCGCCGCCGAAGAGGAGGAAGGCGGCGGCGGCCCAGGCGAGGTACAGAGACGCTCCCAGCTCTCGTTTCTGAGCGTTGTGTACGTTGGGGTTTAAGAAGTCGGAGACGATGGTGTGGGCCGACCACGACGCGGGGATCAGCTGCATCAACGCCGCCAAGATGAACGTGGCGCCGGCGATGACCATCACCCTCGCCTTCGCCGCCTTCTCGTCCACGCAGGTGGTGCATTTAGCTCCGATCATAGACGCCACGACTCCGATGACGCCCAACATGATGGAGATGACGGTGAGGGCGCGCGCCGCCTGCAGGTCGGTCCTCAACGCCAACATGGAGTCGTAGATTTTACAGTTCATCTGCCCGGTGCTCTGAACCACACACTCCATCCACAAACCCTCCCAGGTGATCTGAGCCGTCACGATGTTGGAGCCGATGAACGCCGTCACCCTCCACATGGGCAGGATGCAGGAGGTGATGGCGGCGATCCAACCCAGCACCGCCAGCATCACGGCGAGCACCTCTACTCCGACTGAAGGCATCTCTGAACCCGGTGACGTCTTGATTCTGAACTGGAAGAAGAAGATTGAGCCAGTGTTGGTGTGAGGAGCTGATTCCTCTCATAAATATCACAATTCTCAACAACAGAAGGTGGAGTTACTCTTTTATTGGTCAGAGATGAGATTTCAATACATCCCTCGTCCCTCCTCATTTGAACACAAACAAAAAGTAGCAGCCTTGAGATGTAAACGGCTGCAGATTAATCATTCAACCTCCTCGGTCGCGGTAGCACTCCCACCTGTTTGGGTGGGTGAGGGGAGAGTCAACACAGCCTCTGTATCTTTGTATCTTGGCTCTGAAGTGGTTAAAGAATAACAGACTGACTAAACCTAAAGAGGATGAATGACTGAAAGTGAACTGCTTCACTTTCTGACTCAGATTTTATTAAAATTCACCAGCAGAGGTGAGGAAGAGGAGAGGGGTGATGGAGCCGTTTTCTAAACAGATGTCAGAGAGTTTCTGTATCTTTCTGGTGAATTTGATAAAACAAGGTTTCTATTTACTGTAGCAGCTCTGTCTAAAGATATGAACCAACTTGAAGGTTTGTGGGAGAAATTGAAAGTATGTCCAGTGTTATCAGCAGAGAGTAAACCAGAACACGGTGTTGGAGAGTTCAGATGTTTTTTTTTTCTGATACTTCGAATATTTCCAGTAAAAAAAAAAAAAAAAAAAAACCTGACCTGGATTCTTGAGTTCAGCGGTTAAAACTGTTGACTCCGACGGCTCAGAATAAACTTCAACATGACTTCATGTTGAAACCACAACGTGATGTAATGACAGCGTCAGGGTGTGTGTTTCTCTGGACCGTGGGAGGTGAACACGTCAAACCACATGCGGGAAGTTAAAGTGCAAACACCAGCAGCTCCTGAAGATACAGACACGAGAGAAAAAACACAGAAACAAGACGTGTTTCTGATGATGATGATGATGATGATGATGATTGATCCAGTTCTGCAGCTGATGTTTGTTAGTTGTTGTGTTTTTTTTTAAAGTTTCATTTGTTACCATCAGATGATGACATCACATGTCTTTTTGACTTTTGACCGTAAATGTAAAATGAGTCAGTCTCGTGTTGCAACTCGGGCTGTTTGCGTCGTCGTTATAGGTGTGATGTCCAGGATTTAGGGTCAAACGTTTAAATATTTAGAGAATTAACAAACAAGTGAACTAACTTCCCTTCATGGGAAACAGCTGACGATTAAGAAAAAGTAACAATCTCATGAGATAAAATTTGAGCTGAGAAACACTTAACATTTAACTTGGTTTAATGTCCAAAATCTGTCAAAATGAAACTGAACAGAAAAGTTTCGTTAAAGTTTATTTAAACATCCAGTTTGTTGGATTAAAGAGGATCGATTGGTAGAAATAGAAAATAATATAAATATGTAGGATTTTATTTGTGTTTTAACACATGAAAATAAAGATTAGAGACGATAAAAAATATTTAATAAAAAGGTTTTATGTTGCGTTTTAACAAACAAATCCACATTTAAATAAATTAAAACCAGTATTTCGTTCTTTTAATCAAAGAAATCGTTTATATTTTTGTTTTTATTTGTGTTTAAACATCTTGAAACTAGAATTAATTAGCGTTAGCATTAGTTAGCAACAAACACAAACCTAGAACATATAGACTCTTATAAAACCTTTTAGACAAAATGTTTGTCTAATATTTTTCGTTTTTATTAAAAGTTAAACTCAAATTAGTTTTACGACCTGCGGGGGCAGTCGGCCATGTTTGTACGGGAGCCCGGAGCGGACAAAACAGAGACAAATAAAACCACAACTTGGCGCCTTCAAAGGTCGTTCATGGGAGTTTTCACTAAATTTAGAAATCTGTTCCTCAAATGACCAGATGAGTTATGATTCATCCTTTGATTCATAAATTTTGATACATTTTCATTCCTGTTTATTTTTATTCATTTTTTTTTTTTTTAGAAACAAAGTAACGAGTTTGTTCAGCAGCTGATCAACAGACTCTTTGTGTCTCCGTTTAGACTTTTATCTCTTCCTCAGTTTCACCAGAGAACAAGCTACAACAGACTAAAACAAACCTCTCATTGTTCCCGTCGTCCATTTACGTTGAAATAAAATCCCTAATTTCTGCGGCGCAGCGACGCAGCTCAGACTAGAAGAAAAAAACACATCCTGCAACAAGTTTGATCTTTTATTTATTTTTTTAAATCTTGTAAAAACAGTTTGTACAGAATTTCTTAAGATCGATCACAAAATCTACAAACAAAGCAACATCAGATGATAGAAGATGAATACTTGAAGTTAAAGAGTCCGTCAGTTCATACGTAGTCTCTCCTGGTGTATCCGTTGACTGACCTGGTTTTAACAGCTGAATAATCCACTCGTTGAGGAGCAGATCCGCCGCCGCTCGGCGCCCGGACCGCCGGCGTTGTCGTGGGGCAGGAGCAGCAGAGCAGCGCCCCCCCGAGAATAAGCAAACAGGACGCCGCCCAGCCGAAGTACAGTGCATTACCGAACTCCCTCTTCCCCGTCTCCTCCAGCAGCGGGTCGTAGAAACCCAGGACGATGGCGTGAGCCGTCCACGACACGGCGACCAGCAGCAGCAGCCCGGCCGCCACGAAGGTGACGCCGGCCGCCACCACCAGCCGAGGTTTACTGCTCACGTCGCGGCTGCAGTTGGTGCACTTGGCCCCGGCCACCGACAGCCCGATGCCCACGATGCAAAGCACCATGGAGACGATGACGAGGGCGCGAGCCGCCTGCAGGTCGACGGGCAGCCCCAGCATCGAGTCGTGAACCTTACAGTGCATCTGTCCCGTGCTCTGAACCGAACAGTTCATCCACAAACCCTCCCAGATCACCTGAGAGATGACGATGTTCTGACCGATGAAGGCCGCCACACGCCACATGGGCAGGCCGCACGCCACCATCACCCCGAGCCACCCGGCCACCGCCAGGATCATCCCCAGGATCTCCAGACCTGCAGAGTACATGGTAGCTGAGCCTCGCTCTGAGGACAGACGGCCTTCTGTGTCGGCTGAGAGGCTCAACCCTCCGGAGATGAAGGCGATATCGGATCTCGTAAGACGTTAAGTGAGGGAGAAAGAGATTGTACCTTCTTTATACAGCTTAGACGAGTGAAGGTGGAGTCAGCCTGAGGTGGCATCATGTTTACCTTCAAACCTGCACCAGGAGAAACTTCAGATTCAGACAGAGACACATACAACCGCGTTTCAATCGACTAAAGTCACATAAAAAAAACTTGTAGAACATGTAAACTCTAAAAAACATCAAAACTAATGAATAAAACATGTTTTATAAAGTGTTTTACTCATTTAAAACAGATTAAAATCATCAGTCTTCTCACCTCCGATCAAACTAAAATCAAAACTTTTCTTCTTCGTCTTTCAAATCAACGAAAACGTTGAATCCGTGATGTGTGACAACCTTGAAGAAAAATGCTGAATCACCAGCTGAAGGAGATGTGTGCAAGTTAAAGTTAAAAAAAAAAAAAGAGCAACAATGACGAGCCTTGTTATTGTTGGTCGGCTGCATAATCCCACCTGAGAGAAGAAGAAAAAAAAAAGTTAACACAGCTGTTTTACTAAACTAAAGATTTATAGTTGAATATATATGAGAAGATACTTTAATTCTCTTAAATCTTCACAAGAAAACACCAAGAACCATAAACACAGAGCTGAGACGTGGCGGAGGATCATCAGTGGAGATAAACATCTCCTCTGTGTGTGATCGTTTATCTGAAACCTCAACGGACACGAAGCTAAATCTCTTATTTTAAGATGCTTTAAATATTTTATTTCATTAAAAATGATAAGCTGCTGCTTCTGTTTGCAGCTGCTCCGTCTTCATACTTGTCACCAACCACTTGATGAGTCAAAAAACAACAAAGAAGAAACAACAGAAAACTGAGAAAATATCTAGAAAAAGCTTCTTTGTTTGCTCGACAGCAGGTCGGTCGCGGTCGACGTCTCTCCGTCATTACAGGCTTTTCTCTAATTAACAGAGGTCACCTGGGGTCAGCGGTCGACGTGAGCATCGCTGCTATCTCGTGGTCAACACACACACACACACACACACACACACACACACACACACACACACACACCCTACCATCCTCCCACACAAACACCACAGCAGCTGAGTCACTGACGTTTTAGTTCACTTCAGTGTAAAAAACGTGGAGTAACTCTTGACATTTGTTCAACATTAAAGTGTTAAATGTAACATTTTGTTGTTAGAACATCATCAAAAACATCCCACTGAATTAAATAAAGACAAATATTTGTTGCAGTTGATGTCAAATTCTACTGTTTTGTTTTTACGACATAAAATAACAAACTAAAACCAAACTAATCAGAAAAATTCAGAGTTGTCGTTTACTTTGATGTGTTAGTTTAGCATTGTTGCTAACATGGAAGGGGTTAAATCAGCAATACTGTGGCCGACCACCAGGGGGCGATGAAGATACTTTTACAATGAAAGTAAATGGAGCAGCCAAACGTATCTAAATTGTCATTTTTTAACCACTAATAAAGCTCAAAATATCACTTCACTTCAGCAGTAGCATGAATAGGGTCCCTACACATAAACTGAAGTACTGATAACTTAGTAAGTGAACCCAGAGTTTATTAAAAACACTGTTTTACAAGACTTACCCAACGTCTGGTTTAATAACAACTGGTGATTCAACATTTTCCTGAAAAGCAGGCGGGTGTGTCCATGAAGAGATCACAACTATTAACACAACTACTAACACAAACACGTCCAATTATCGTTGATATTCCTCAGGTCTTTGACTGGTGACTACCTATAGCTGCTACTATAACTGAAGTACTGATTCATCATTTTCCTTGTTTTATGTTACTAACGTTACTAACATTGCTACTGCTAAAGTGAAGTGATATTTTGAGCTTTATTAGTGAATAAAAAATGACAATTTAAATACGTTTGGCTGACTGCCCCATTTACTTTCATTGTGAAAACAAAAGACGGTCAAACTGGATATTACTTCAACCAACGTTAATATCTCTTGAGGAGGAGTTTGACTCGTATTCATGGTAAAATTACTTTAAGGTTGTTGAACTTTTCACTTTGTTGTTTCTGAAGTTAGCATGCTAATGAGCTAATTAGCGCCGCTAATTGTGTCTTGTCTTGTAACAGTCAAGAAAACTGAGATGCTGCAGCTTTAAAGACAAAACAAGACTTTAGTTCATCACATTTAATGTTCATGTGCTCAGTGTGAACTCATCACAACATGTTGTTCATGTGTTTACAGGCAGGTGGCGCCACCACTGCATTAAATCTCAGTTTTGTTCATCATGTTTGTCAGGATTTGATTTCTGTTTGTTTAGTTTGTCCTGAGAAAAGATCCTGAATTGTATTTTATGTCTTTTATCTTGATTTATGTTCATTATTGTGTTTTTTTTTTAAATCTTCATTACTGTGTCTTTTCTGTCTGATTTCATCGGTTTTGAGGTGAAAAGCTGAAATATTTTTTTTTATCCTCCTTTTCTTTTCATTTCCATCTGGCAGCGGTCCACGTACGAGTAGTGCAAGGAGCAGTGTTATAGGGAGTTCCTCCTACAAAGGAAAAACATTTCTGTGTCCTGGAAACAGTGAAACGAAGTGAAACATTTCTGTAGATAAAGAGTCTGAATCACCGTGTGCTGATTGGCTGATATTTGGTCAGCGCCTCAACAAGCCTGGACAGTTTTATTTTCTTTACGACGAAGAAGTTAATGGAGCGAGACCTTTTCACAACAGCATCTAAAAAAAACAACAATATCCCACAATGTTGTGTTAACACACAACAACACGTTTAAATCACCTGATTAGTGGTGAAAATAGAAGTAGAGACACTAGAGTAGAATAAAATAACTTTGGTAGAAGTTCAAGTCGTCACTAGAATGATTCTCCAGTAAAAGTCTTAAAGTATCTAGTATTTACTGTACTTCAGTATGACAGTAATCTATAAGTAAATGTAGTTAAGTGTAGAAAGTAAAAGTACAAGTACATGTTAATAAAACAGAAGAATATGATGAAGTTTATCCAGCACTTTAAAACATGGAGCTACAACAATCTTCATAGACAATGAATGAGTCTGAACTAAAGTATGTAAAGTTTCTCCATCATCCACCTTTAAGATGGAGCTACATCAACCCTCAGACATGGTGGAGTCTCAACAGTCACAGGTCGACTCAGAGTAAATGTAGTAGTGAAATGTTTAAATGTCACATTTCAGACATGTCATGACACAGATATAATCGTGTTATTGTCGGTAGTTGACAGAGGAAGTGAAGTTATAAACGCTTCGTTATCATCACACGTATGATCCAAATATATCTGGTGTTTAATAATTGATGTGTAGTTGAACATTTTCAGCCTGAGGCTAAAAGTTTAACAACTGATGCGTTTAGTTTCAAAACAAAACCTTGTAAATTGTTACATTTATATAACGATCGGTGTCGTATCTTTGTTGCTGTTAGTTTCAGTCACATATGTGATGTTTGTAGATTTAAACTGTTGATCTTCGCAGCAGGTTTGCAACAGGTGCACCTGCCTCATTCAACCTGATGTTTGTATTAAACATGTCGCCGCCTGCAGAGCGAACACTTTGCTACAGCGTTGATCTGTGGTGGGAGCAGCAGCGAGTCGGACCGGTTTCCTTCCAGGTGTTTGTCCTACGACCATTAAACCACTTTAATTTAACCACTCTAATTCAAAACATTCACTTTCTCATATCGATATTTATTTCCCTACCGATGTCTGGAAACATTGTTAGAGTCTTTAGATTTTTTGGGAAGTTAAACAGTAACAGAAGAAGTTGCTCTGGTCAACAAACCTTCAGGCCTCGTTGTTGAAAGTCATGAACGGAGGCTGAAAGTTCCCACGTCACAAACTGTCAGTCGATGTTTCACAACAAGTGACAGCGACTTCGTGTTCTGACTTGTCGTGTTTTGTTTTTTTTTATCTCAAGTTACGTTTAAATCTGTAACTCGACTATTTGAGCTGCTGCAAAAGAAGAAGAAAATAAAGTTAAAATAATGAGAAATGACACACTCCAGGTTCCTGTTTGTGTCATGTGACGCTGTGTCATGTCCGAACGCGCGTGACTCATCGAAGATTCTTAAATTACACACTGAAACTGTGATGGTGTGTGAGCGTCGGCCTCGGGGCTCATTCTGGTGACGTCACACACACATTTTCCACCATGAAACATGAAACTACTGGTTTCTTTCATTAGAAAAAACAAACAAACAATGTAACTAAGTTTACTGTGTCTATAAAAGATTTATTAGAATAAACTAAACATTACTTTGCTGTACAGTTCATCTCTTTATTTTAATTATTTAATATTATTAATATTATTATTATATTTAAGCTCTTTCTCATTTGAAATAATTTTTATTATTTATGTGTGTGCTGCTTCTGTTGACGTGACTTGGCTACGGAGCCAAGATGGCGGCTGTGGATCTTTCTGCTCGTGCTCCGTACGTGGTGACACTTGTTCATTTATTTCATATTCAACGTAACCTCACTTCTTTTTACTATTTTCAGTCAAACACTCGACCATTAGCTAACACATCTGTTAGCAAGTTAGCTAGCTAACGTTTCTCTGCTAAATTCAAACATTTGTGGTTGATTATTGTTCCTAACTTTAAAACTGTGAATCAAACCCCTCCAGGATTTTATGATGATGCAACGATTGTAACTATTAACACAAATTTAACCAGTAATTGTAGATGATCCTCAGGTCTTTGACTGGTGACTACCCATAGCTACAGACGAGGAAACTGGACTTACACATTAAAAAATAACAAAATAAAATGAGTGTCAGATCCTCCAGGATTAATGATGTTGAGATCACAACTATTAACACAAATTCAACCAATTATTGTGGATATTTCTCAGGTCTTTGACTGGTGAATAGCTATAGCTACAGATGAAGAAATGAACAGTATCTGGGCAGAGTTCACCAAAGAGGAGGAAAACTATTTTATATTGTTGTGCAGCAACACGATGAAGTCGTCTGTTGAAAAAAAAAACATGTTTAAAATTGCAATTTATACGAAAAAACGCTTAAAATTTTTGCAATTTTCTTTCTAGAAAAGCTGCAGAGAAAAGAGGTAAAAAAAAGCCTGAAATCCTGGAGAACTGGTTCATTCAGTTCACATGCTCTAACACAGTTCAGTTCATATACTACACCCTCTAAAATGATCTCATGCTTTAATCAACACTCTTTACTCCACGTTATTTTGTTTTAACTCTTATCAAAGACGGATTCATTACAGGACTGTGCTGTTAGCTTTAACTAGGTGTTCCTAATAATCTGCCAACTGAGCGTGAAAACAACAAATATCTAAATTAAAACACCCGAGCGTTAGTTTGTTTGCCCAGCGGGCTGAAGTTGTATTTCTAACTTTGTGTATTAGGCTGCGGCTGCTTCCTCAGGAGGGTTTGTCAGCTGATCCAGAGCCAGCGGCGTCCGTTACTGTGAAGTCTGGACCTGCCTCTGACGACCTGCCGACACTTGTCACCGCGCCTCCCTCTGGCATTTTCACACGGCTGCAGGAAAAGTTCAACCTGCAGCGTTTCACACGACCTTTTATGTTCAACATTACCTTACTTTACTTCAGTTTGGTTTTAAGAAAAAGAAATGATGCATTTTAAAACCAGTCAGCACCTTGTGGAGAAACTGTCTGAGGCCTGTGATCAGGACTAATCCCACCTGAAACCATCTCTCCTCAGAGTCTTAATTGTGTAAATTCCTCCTTGTGTGTGGAACCCAATCTCCATATCCAGCTTTAATGATCTTACCTTGGATAAAATAGAGGCATTATAGTCCTAACGTCAGTTTTGGCTCTTAAACACTGCCTCCATTCATGTCTGAAACAATCTGATTCCCTCTCTACCTTTTCTTTGCCCCCTCTCACCGTCCCCTTCTGTTGCTTTTCCTTTTTTCTTTTTGCAACAGTTTGTCAGCTGGAATCACTTGGCATGGTGTCTGTCGTTTCCCCAACATCTCCCTCCTGATGTCGCCTCAACGCTGACGAAAACTGTACTTGATTCAAACGAAAACTCGGGGGAAAAAAGTGACGACTGCGACGTTGGACGAGCGACGACGCTCGAAGGTCAGTTTGGTTCTTGTTACTTTTTCTGCTGATGAACAACAACTTGTGTCACAAAATTATTTTCATGGGTGTGTTGCGTTGGTGAGGAGGCCTCGTATAATCCTCACAGACTTTAATTACTTCTATATTGTGCAAGTGGTCTAGTGTTTTACCTGCAACCTGCTGCTGAAAATCATCTGAGTCATTTACTAGTCGAGGACAATGTGAAGGTTGTTAACACATTTGAAATATTTGCAGATGAAACTGAGAAATTGCACCATTTTTAAAAAAATCTGTGAATTACTATGTTGAAGTTATGAAAGAGTGTGTGTGTGTGTGTGTGTGTGTGTGTGTGTCAAAAGGCAACAAAAGGCTGATTGTGTCTTTACTTCCAACTTCCTCTATTTTCATTCACTTAAGTCTTTTTTTCTACAAATCATTTTGAGACTTTGAGGAAGTGAAACTTTTTCTCTCGTGGTTGATTTTCCATCTGAAACAGGAAAAATCAAGTGTATTTATCAGCTGGTGGCATCATTTTCGAGGGCGTGCTTTTTTTTTTTTTTTTTTTTTTACGTTCGGCACCTGTTAGTCACCTCGTGTCTGTTCCACCTGCAGTGATTACTAAACTGAGACCAAAACTGACATGATGACACATGCCCGGGGTTGGGACGGAGGTGGTTGAGGTGGTTCAGGGGGGGGTTGGGGTAACTGTCACGTCACGGTCGTGTGTCATGCCCCACCCGGGGGGTAAGTGTATAAAAGACCTGCTCCAACCGAGTCAAAGCATTTACTCTTTGGGATCTAACAGGTGCAACTTCACTTGACTTTAAAAGAGACACAACTTTTGGACCGTTTGTTTTTTTTTCGAATTTTCTGTGGAAGAAAGAAAATTTTCTGAGGAGATATGGTGTCCGCCGGGTTACAGATTTTGGGCACTGCCCTGTGCATCATCGGCTGGATCGGAGCCATCGTCGCTTGTGCTCTGCCTCAGTGGAAAGTGACGGCGTTCATCGGTCAGAGCATCGTCACGGCTCAGACCACCTGGGAGGGGATCTGGATGAACTGTGTGGTTCAGAGCACGGGTCAGATGCAGTGTAAGGTTTACGACTCCATGTTGGCCTTGTCTCAGGACCTGCAGGCCGCCCGCGCCCTCATGATCATCTCCATCCTCATCGGCATCTTCGCCGTGCTTCTCGCCACTGCTGGGGGAAAATGCACCAACTGCATCGAAGACGAAAGCACCAAAGCTAAAGTCGGCATCGCGTCCGGCGTGTTCTTCATCATCTCCGGCATTATGTGCCTCATCCCCGTGAGCTGGGTGGCCAACATGGTCATCAGGGACTTCTACAACCCGCTGGTGGTGTCCGCCGGGAAGAAGGAGCTGGGAGCGTCGCTGTTCATCGGCTGGGGGGCGGGGGCGCTGCTCATCATAGGCGGTGGCCTCCTCTGCGCCAACTGTCCCCCCAAAGATAATTACTCTGCCAAATACACAGCTCCTCGCTCGTCTGCACCGAAGGACTACGTCTGAGGACGGAGCTCAGAGAGACTGAACTAAAACAAAGACTCTGTTGTCCATGACGCTGATTCACAACCACGTTTACTACGATTTAAGTCTGAGACACCGCGCCCAGAAAACACAGAGGAAGACGACGACATAACGACATGTTACTTTAATGAATTGTAATTTCTTTTTGTGCCAACATTTCTGTTTCTGTGACATATCATTTCATTTTAAAACATTTTATTTGTGACAATCTGAAACTGTAAATAAAGATTCGTTTTTTTTACCTCATGAATTCTCATGTTTTGTCTGTTTTTAAGTAAATATAATGTTTTATTTAAGTAGTTTAATAGAAGAAGAAGAAGAAAGGTGTGGCTTTGAAATCTGATCATCTGTAAATAATCATAAACATTTTAAACAAGTATCAAAAACTTCTACGTGTCAATAAATAAAAAAAAACTTGTTCACTTATCAAACCAGGAAAAATCCCTTTTTTTAAAACATCAACTATAAAAAAGCAACAAAATACATTTGATACAAAATGAAACATCTCTTCTTTTACTTAATTTAATATATTTAAGTTTAATTAATTCTTTTATTTTTAATAATGTGATTAAAAATTAAAAATGGTGTCAAACGGCATCGTGCTCCGACTCGTTGAGTCACGTATAATAATCTGTGCAACACTGCCCCCTGCTGTAACAAAGATAAAACACACACACACACACACGCATGTGATGTTTGATCAGGTTAAACTGTGTTTTTCTTCTTGCATCAGTTGAGTAATCGACTCATTTATCCGTGTTCAGGTTTTTTTTCTCTTTCTGACCTTGATGCTGGTTTTTTTTGGCCGTTCAGCACAAACTAAAGGTCACCGGGTCCCAGTTTGTTTGTGTGTAAACTCTTTCCGTCCAATCACAGCCGGGGATTTTAGTATCACAATGCTTCATCGTGTTCAGCTTCTTCTCACACTTGGACTCATAAATACAGGCTCGCTCCGTCCGACTCGTCTTTGTCTTTTGGATTTTAACGGACGACGGCGAAGACGACGGTTAAAAATGGTTTCTCAGGGGATTCAGCTCATCGGGATCTCGCTGGCGTTGGTCGGTTGGTTCCTGGTCATCGTCGTTTGTGCTCTGCCCATGTGGAGGGTGACGGCGTTCATCGGCGCCAACATCATCACGGCTCAGAACATCTGGCAGGGTCTGTGGATGAACTGCGTGGTCCAGAGCACCGGGCAGATGCAGTGTAAAGTCTACGACTCCATGTTGGCGCTGGCTCAGGACCTGCAGGCCGCTCGCGCCATGATCATCATCGCCATCATCACCGGGATGTTCGCCGTCGTCCTGTCCATCGCCGGAGGGAAATGCACCAACTGCATCGAGGACGAACGAGCCAAAGCGAAGACGTGCATCGTGGCCGGCGTTTTCTTCCTGGTGTCGGGGTCGCTCTGCCTCATCCCCGTGTCCTGGTCCGCCCACACCGTCATCACCAACTTCTACGACCCGCTGACGTTTCAGGGTCAGAGGTACGAGCTGGGGGCGTCGCTGTACATCGGCTGGGCGGCGGCGGCGTTGCTCTTCATAGGAGGAGGTCTGCTCTGCTGGAACTGTCCCCCGAAACACCAACAACACCACTACATCCCCAAGTTCAGCCCGATGAAGTCGGCGTCCACGTCCAGAGAATACGTTTAAGATTCAACAGAAAGAAAACGAGAGTTCGTCGTGTTTTTCCTGCTATAAAGGAACATAACTACGTAGATACTTAGATACTTTTACTCATTGTCATGAAAACAAACCTTCACTTTGTGATTTAACCACTAAAACGTGTCTTAAATCTCAAAAACTAAAATCTAAAGTCTAACTTCATCTGTTTTTACAAAGTTTGAAGTTTAAAGTTTGATTTGTTTTTTGTCTTTCAACCTCTGAGATTTTTCCACGTTTCTTTGTGTGTTTGCTTCTGAATGTTTAAATTTTCTATCCCTGTAAATAAAATATATTCTTACTGGACTTGTTGTTGTTTGCTTCATATATTCTGTTTAGTTTTAGGCTGAATTGAGGACGGAGAAGAAGGAAGGAAGGAAGGAAGAAGGAAGTGAAACTTTTTCTGTCTCGTTCTGGTTTATTTTCATCTGAAACAGAAAAAAAGTGTATTTATCAGCTGATGGTATGATTTTTGAGGGTGTGATCTTGCTGTTCTTAGACCTTGTGTCTGGATCTCAGTGGGGAAACGTCTGCTGACACTGTCGTGTTACTGAGAGAGAACAGCGTCAGTAGATGCTGTTGGTAATTTATTCAGAGAAGTGATGAACTCAGGTTGTTAGAAATGTCTGACGTCACCATAAAAATAATTCACAGAGAAGCAAAGTGTTGGTGATAAAAGAATCAGACGTTTCATCTTCATCAAACTTTTATTTTGTGACGTTCATGTTCATCATCAATCATCAGGGCTCAGAACATGTGGCGGCCAGATTTAAAGTAAAGTCTTCGCCTCCATGTTGATGCTGCCTCAGGATCTGCCCCTTTTGCCTTCTCCATCGGTGTTTTTTTTTTTACCCACAATTGAAACCAGATGTTTTTCTGCCAAAAAGGAACTTTGTCCCTTAGGTTTTTTTTTTTTTTTTTGTATATGAAGCGTTTGTCATCTGGTTTGAGGTCTTACACAACAACGTCCAGGCTCCACCTTGGTAAAACAACATCTTTATAACTGAAGGAGGTTTGACTCTTTTCATTCGACATTTAAACTCAAGCTGAGCTGATCTGCTCTTGAAACGTCAGTCTCCTTCCAAAACAAGAAACAAGATTTGATCATGGTGTCGATGGGACGACAGATGCTGGGCTTCGCCCTCGCCATCATCGGCTTCTTGGGGACCATCATCGTTTGTGCTCTGCCCATGTGGAAGGTGGCAGTGTTCAACGGCGCCAACATCGTGACGGCGCAGACCAGCTGGGAAGGTTTATGGATGAACTGTGTGATGCAGAGCACCGGGCAGATGCAGTGTAAGATCTACGACTCTCTGCTGGCGCTGCCTCAGGACCTTCAGGCCGCCAGAGCCCTCGTGGTCATCGCCATCATCGTCTCAGCCTTCGGGGTCCTGCTGGGCATCACCGGAGGAAAATGCACCAACTGTGTGAAGAATCCGAGCAGCAAAGCCAAGGTGGCCATCGCCGCCGGGATCGTGTTCATCTGCGCCGGCGTCCTCATGCTCATCCCCGTGTGCTGGTCGGCCAACACCATCATCAGGGATTTCTACAACCCTCTGATGATCAACGCCCAGCTGAGGGAGCTGGGAGCGGCGCTCTACATTGGCTGGGGCACCGCCGGACTCCTCATCCTGGGCGGTGCCCTCCTCTGCAGCTCCTGCCCTCCCAAGGAGAGCCCCGAGTACCCGGTCAAGTACTCTGGCACCAGTTGAGACCAAAGACTGATCAGAAACAATCTTACCTTCTTAAGTTACTTCGTGTTGAGAACTGATTAATTTTACTTCCTGATTTTTTCATTTCAAATGTCTAAAATATTAAAATTCACTTATTTTTGTGTCAGTTTGATAAAAATCTCATTTTCTTCTTGTAAAACTTTGTTTTAGGTTTGGTTTAAATCCACATTTCTTTGTGTGTTAGTATTGTAGTTTTCTATCCCTGTAAATAAAATATATTCTTGCTGGACTAGTTGTTGTTGTTTGCTTCATATTCTGTTTTGTTCAGTCAAGTCATGAGGTGAAGTGAGGAAAATAAATAAGACACTGATGCAACAGTTTGCACAGGAACCAGGATGCATGAAATGTGTTTGTGTGATACCTACTGACAGATACTGGATGATTTTATAGTTTGTTTGGATAAAAATCAACGTTTTGTTTCGGGTTTGGATCCTAAAGGAAACTTTTAACACTAACGTGTCTGTTGAGGGTTTTTTGTCCATGCTGTTGTTGGAAAACAACGTTTTGTCACTGGATCTCAGCGTGGAAACGACTGCTGACACGGTGTCATGTTACTGAGAGAGAACAGCATCTGGCAGTAATTTATTTTAGTTTTCATCTATTTCATTGTGATAAATGTCTGACAACATCATGAAGATGAAACAAGACATTTTATTAAAGCGTGAGATACAAAATATTTTAGTTTCAAACTTTAGTTTTATTAGGAAATGTTTGGTGAAAGTCCAACTCAACAGCTGTTTTATATTTTGTTCTGTAACAAAAAGGTTGTTTTCAGTCCATGATGTTGTCAGACACTTCAATACCAATCTGGTAACTTTAACTCAAAAATAATCAACTTTTTCTGATTTCAATGCTCCAGTTTCACCAGTTTTACTGGGGTCACATCTTGTGTCCTGGTCTTGGTTCAGGTCTTGGTTCAGGTCTTCATATGACCTTTAAAAGCCCAACATCACTGCTCTCATTTCAAAATGACACAGCAAAGAACCTGAGTTGGTTTCAGGTTTGGTTTCCAACAAATAGCCCGTGCTTCCTGCAGTAAAAATAATTGCACATGAAAGGTTGTTTTTCAACTACAAGAGTGATCCATTGTTTAGAGATGGAGGCCACTCCTCCAGATCCAGGAGCAGAAATGTTGTTTAACCAGACGAACTCAACCTGACGATGGATCCGCCCTCGTCCTCTTCACTCGACAACAAACACCTCAGAGAGCTGTGTCACTGAGAAAGAGGACCAGAGTTCACACCGAGACGCTTCTCTTTCGAGCTGCAGACTAAACCTCTTCATCATGGGGAGGATCGCCAAGGAAACAGCCGGTCAGATCATCAGCTTCGCGGGGCTGGTCGGCGTGGCGGTGACCTGCGGCGTCCCCATGTGGAGGGTGACGTCGTACATCGGCGCCAACATCGTGACGGGTCAGATCGTGTGGGACGGTTTGTGGATGAACTGTATCATGCAGAGTACGGGCCAGATGCAGTGTAGACTCAACGAGTCTGTGATGAGGTTGTCTCCAGACCTTCAGGCCGCCCGCGCTCTCGTCATCATCGCCCTCGTCTTCGGGATGATCGGCTTCTTGATCACCTTCATCGGCGCCAAATGCACCGGCTGCTTGAAGAAAGAGTCGTCAAAAGCCAATGTGGTGATCGCAGGCGGCTGCCTCATCATCCTCGCCGCCATTTTGGACCTGATCCCCGTGTGCTGGTCGGCCACCATCACCATCACCGACTTCCAGAACCCGGCGACCATCGACACTCAGAGGAGGGAGATCGGAGCGTCCATCTACATCGGCTGGGCCGCCGCCGCTTTGCTTCTGATCGGTGGGATCATCCTCACCACTTCCTGTCCTCCTCAGAAACCGATGTACGGATACCAAGGTTACCCACCGCCGCCAATGTACACGTACGGACGCCCCATGTCCAACGCGGCCACGTACGCGCCCGTCTACGTTCCCCCGTCCAGCCGAGCGTACACCGGGTCGATGACGTATGTTCCTGCCAAACCCTACGCGGCGCCGCCTCCACAGGCCGGAGGATACTTATAGAAACGGATAAAGACTTTTTTTTTTTAAGCAAAATTGCACCAAAAAACACTTTTTTTTTCCACTTTTTATATTTTCCAATCCAACGTTGGAAAATCGAATCAAATCAAACGATCACGGTGAACTTTGATTATTGTGTTTTCTTCTTCTATGTTTCATCTCTGAAATCAACTGAAGGTTAAAATGACACTTTTGTAAATAATGTTTTTTTTGTGATTGTTTCATATAAATGTCATTTTATTTTTGTTGTTTTCGAGAGTTTCAATAAAAGCTGTTTTGTAGAATAATCAACTTGTGTTTGTTCGTGACGTCTTTGTCAACAAGTCGAGTGAAAAGCTGCATGTTTCAGGGGTTAAATCGGAGCAAACTGTGGCTGTTTAACCAAACTAATGCTGCTGCTGCTGCACCCATTCGAGTAATGTTACAATCCTGTGCTGAAGGAAATGCTTGTATTGTAACGCTAAGAAAAAAAAAGAGAAGAGAGAACTGAAGAGAAAACACATGGTTTGAGTTAAGGGGAAATAAAACCCAGATCATAAGAACAAAACTAGATGAGATTTGACTTGTGGTTGTATCTTTGTGCTTTAACTGGAGAAATGAAAATAAAATTTTCATCTATGAAGAAAAAACTCCACAGGAAGTTTTTGAAATTTATCCAATCAACTCATGTGATTAGTTTCATCACGATTGGAAAAAGCCCAATTGATCATTTCCAAAAATAGTTTACATAATGATTGATGAGTAAAACCGACAAATGTCCTTTTCTGTTGACATCCGGTGAAACTGTGAAGCCTAAAAACACCAACTGGACCAGTCGATCCAGTGATGTGACCAATCACAGCAGGTCCACTGGCTCCGCTTTGTTTGAATGAAGGAATGTGAGGCGTCTTCAGCTGCTTCATTTACATAGAGCCATTAAGGGACCGATGTTGATCTCGTCGAAACTACGCCCTGTCGACACACAAGATAATGTGAAGAATCTGGCCGGACGGGTGTGTCCTTCAGATTGGTTTCAGGTCAGAGAGCGACGACAACGTCCAGGCTCCACCTTCACAAAGACAACGACGTCCTTATAACTGAAGGAAGTTTGACTCTCACTTCATTCAACTTTTCAACTCGAGCTGAGCTGATCTGCTCTTGAAACTTCAGTCTGTTCTTTTTTTGCTTTTTTGAAAAAGAAAGATTTGATCATGGTGTCGATGGGACGACAGATGCTGGGCTTCGCCCTCGCCATCATCGGCTTCTTGGGGACCATCATCGTTTGTGCTCTGCCCATGTGGAAGGTGACGGCGTTCATCGGCGCCAACATCGTGACGGCACAGACCATCTGGGAAGGTTTATGGATGAACTGTGTGATGCAGAGCACCGGGCAGATGCAGTGTAAGATCTACGACTCTCTGCTGGCGCTGCCTCAGGACCTTCAGGCCGCCAGAGCCCTCGTGGTCATCGCCATCATCGTCTCAGCCTTCGGGGTCCTGCTGGGCATCGCCGGAGGAAAATGCACCAACTTTGTTGAGGATCCGGTTGCCAAAGCCAAGGTGGCCATTGCCGCCGGGATCGTGTTCATCTGCGCCGGCGTCCTCATGCTCATCCCCGTGTGCTGGTCGGCCAACACCATCATCAGGGATTTCTACAACCCTCTGATGATCAACGCCCAGCGGAGGGAGCTGGGAGCGGCGCTCTACATTGGCTGGGGCACCGCCGGACTCCTCATCCTGGGCGGTGCCCTCCTCTGCAGCTCCTGCCCTCCCAAGGAGAGCCCCGAGTACCCGGTCAAGTACGCCGGCGCCCGGTCGACGGCCACCAGCCGAGCCTACGTCTGAGACCAAAGACTGATCAGAAACAATCTTATTTTCTTGAGTAACTTTCTGTCGTTGTGAGTTTGTGAAACCACCACAAGTTTGAGTTGAATGACGCCGAGTGAGGACTGATTTTCTGAGAAAGTCGGACCCTTTTGGTGAAAGTTTGACGGGAAAAGTTTGTTTCTTTAAGTGTCGAGAAACGATGCAACGATGAGGAAAGAAAAGCTTTGAAAACAGTGCAATGGCTGGACTGAACAACAGCATCTGTGTGTAACATCTGTCGCATTAAAATGATTTTTACTCTGAACGTTGGGTAGTTATACGCTGAGCTGGAAGACGGGAACAGTTATTGTTTCTGTCAGGGAGAGATGAGATGTGATGGAAGGAAACTTGTACAGTGCAACTAATATATTGTGAATTTATTGTTGTGTTAAATGCTGAATGTAAAAGCTGCTTTTTTGTTTATCTGCAATCACATGATTTTTAATAAAACACTGATCATTTACTTTAAGTTCAAAGTGTCTTTGCATTTATGGAAGAAAGAGAAAAAGTGGTTGTATAACAACGAGGCGTATTCAGAACCACCAGGTCTTTGTTCTGATGTTTAACCAGTTGAACCAGTTTCACTGCATCAATCAAAACTTTTCTTTTTTTCTGTACTAAGCTGGTGACAGTGAATGCCAACGTGATGAAGCACCCGACACCGAGTCAGCGATGTCAGGAAACACGTGTTCACATGACTTCACTCTGACGATTCAACCATAACAAACAAACTTCAGACCAGTTATTATAGTTATAGACTCGTTCGTCCACAGAGACGACGTCTTTAGACACAGTGATTATGTTTTATATGAAACTTAATCACTGGTTGTCTTTATGAGATTATGTTAGCTTGTTGTTAACAGGTTTTAGTTTCTATAAACGAACTTTAAACTGAAAAATCAGATATTTCTGCACAAAACAAACACATTTTTAATCATATTTTCTGCAACAATTATCAACTTGTCCTCGAAAAAACTAATTAAATAAAAAGTTCACAGTTATTTTCTAACAATTCATATCAAAAACGTCATTTATAGCAAATTTTACTGAAACATAATAAATAAACGTTTGTTGAAGACTATTTTCACCGGTGGATAATTATTTATTAACACAAATTAATCAATAGTTTCAGACTCTTTGTTTGTGTTTTTAATGATAATAATAATCATTTAATATCAGAGTTTTTTCAGTCTTTATTTATCAAACATCATCATCACTGTGTCGTCTTAAAATCAGGGGATGTAAACACTTTTTCTTCTCATTTATAAAGTTGAATTAAAAGTATAAGAGTTAAGTGACAATGAACAGAAACTGTCTAAACGAGACGATCGAAAACATCAAAAACGACAAAAACTAAAATGTAAATGACACAAAGTGACGTTTGTTTCCATCATTTCTTCACTTGAAACAATAAAAGACGTCACGTGACTTTTCCAAGTGATAATTTGTCACAATTAAAGTTGTGATTTTAACCAAAACTTTACCAATTTATCAGAAAGTGATTGATTTTATTATCCGATCAGTTCGATTTGTTTACAAACAAAAACAAACAAACACAAAAAACATTCACTGTTTAATGAATCTGAGTCACAGACATTACATCAACACAACCTAAGTCACAGTATCAGAGTGAACACACCCTGTTTCTACTCTGGTATCACATTCCTCCACACACACACACACACACACACACACACGTCCTGAAACAATGGAAGACTGATGAGTGTGTGTCTGTGTGTGTGAAACTTGCTGATGTCAAATGAGGAAATGAGGATAAAAGACGCTTTTTGATATAAAATATAAAATGTTTGATGTGAGTTTCACTTCAATAAATTCTTTGTAACAAACTAAAAGTGCAAGAATCGAAACAGTCGAGTGATTTGAACTGAAATAACCTTCGGGTTTAAATATGTTTGACATTTCCTGTCTTAAGTTACTTCGGGGAACATTTCGTAGTTTCATTGACTCGTTTTCATTTCCTGGAAACTTTAGAGATCGATATTGTTGCTACAATCACGTCTTCACTTCACAGACCTTAATATTTATTTATTTATATTGACTGATGTTTGTCCCCACAAGGAAAACATGTCGTCATAACGTGAATGTGTAACCAGACGTTCTATCTCTACTCGACTCAAACAGACACTAAAACATCAGTAAACATTGATGGAGGAGATGCTGTACTTGTTGCTGGGTTAGCTTACGACGAGCTAGGCTACGACGATGGTTATCACTGTTGTTGGTGTTTTTAACGGTCGATCCCATTTCTCTTCTTTACTCCTCGTCTCTAGAAACAAAGCGTTGAGGTGAAAATGTTCCTCTACTTCACCGTCACACGTCATCAGAAGTCGCCGCTAGTTGCTATGTAAAGACGATGAGACAAGTCTCCATGACGACCGAATTTCAACGAACAAACAAACAAAGATGGCGTCTACAGACTCGTTTATGTCCATCAAGTTGACGACGGATTAAAAACTGACAAGATGTTTGTTACGTTAATAAACCTGTTATCAGATGAATGGAAAACGTAGCTAACGCTAGCTAACGTTAACGAATGTTATTGATTAGCGGTTAGCGATAAGTTAGCTTAATAAGTTAAACGTATTGATTACTTTATTAATTGAATTGCTGACTTTTTTTTTCAACTGCATCCTTGTTCCGGTGCATGCTGGGAAATTTCATCTCCCTTGATTTGGAGGTTGTGACCCTTCACCCTTCATCTAGAAGAGAAACAAGACCGATAGACCTGCTACTGACGTGACCGGAGAGGACGAGAAATGAGATCGGTCCTAAAAATGGAGGTTGATTATTTTTGTTGACGCTCCCTCTGACCAATCAGTGGCCGGCGTCTGTTCACGTCACGTTTTAGTATCGACTCAGCTCCATTGGTTCCTCCACAGAGTAGGAACTAAAACAGTAGCTGGAACCAGGAACTAGAACCAAGTGGAAACACTAGAAACTGAATAGAGACGAGATGAGTAGATGTAAAAGAGGCGACTGCTGCAGTAGATGAATGGACTGATTGATAGATTGATAGATCGATAGATAGATAGATGGATAGATAGATAGATAGATAGATAGATAGATGAATAGAAGTCATGGAAAAACAAAACAAATGTTTCCAGTTAAACTGCAGTATAATCCACGATGTCAAGGTTATTGTCAGTGTTAGCATGTAGCTAATGCTAACCCTCACTTTTACACACACTGAGACAAATCACTGGAGACACAATATGTTTATTTATTAACTATCACAGTTTGTTCTTTATTCTGTCCAACGAACAAATGTTTCCTGAGCTGCTTCTGCTTTTAAACCTCCGTCATCTGTCGAGTTCAACGTGGTGTAACCCAATCCACGTCTCCATAAAGAGGAAAAACTGAAACCGACATTGTCCTGAGACACAAAGAATCCTGCAGGTCCTGTCTGTGTTGGCAGAGACTCTAATGTTTCTCTAATCACTCCATTTTCACGCCTCCTTTTCTTCATTGTCTCTGTGCTTCACCTGCACATTAACACTCGATCTGCTTCGTGTTCACTTCACATCGAGGCGACGATGGCGTCCATGGGGCTGCAGATGGCCGGCTGCTGCCTCGCCGTCCTGGGTTGGATCGGCGTGATCGTGGTCTGCGCCGCTCCCATGTGGAGAGTCTCCGCTTTCATCGGCAACAACATTGTGACGTCTCAGATCATCTGGGAGGGGATCTGGATGAACTGCGTGGTGCAGAGCACGGGTCAGATGCAGTGTAAAGTCTACGACTCCATGTTGGCGTTGAGCTCCGACCTGCAGGCCGCTCGAGCTCTGGTGGTCGTCTCCATCATCAGCGGCATCGCCGGCCTCCTCATCGCCTTCGCCGGAGGGAAATGCACCAACTTCATCGCGGATGAGAGGGCGAAGGCGAGGGCGTCAGTGGCGGCCGGCGTGGTGCTCATCATCAGCGGCTTCCTCTGCCTCATCGCCGTCTCCTGGACCGCCAGCACCATCATCAGAGACTTCTACAACCCCATCCTGGTGGACGCTCAGAAACGAGAGCTGGGGGCGTCGCTGTACATCGGCTGGGGCGCCGGAGGGCTGCTGCTCCTGGGCGGAGGCCTCCTCTGCGCCAGCTGCCCCCGCAAGGAAGACGAGACCCCGTCGGTGAGATACCTCCTCAACAAACGTGCAGGGAAAAGCAACGCCAGCTCCGTCGGGTCCGTCACACCGACTAAGACGTACATCTGAGACTTTAATCAGCTGCTTTTAAAGAAAATGAAGGAAATGTTTTGTGTGTAAAGATGAATAAGATGCTTTGTGTCTGAATGTTTGTGCTGGGAAATGAAGAAATCATTTTATAATTGCACTTTGCTTCGTTTCGTTTAATTTTGATACTTGTGATACTCTGTTTTCACAATAAAAGACTTGTTTTATTCTCTCTGGTGGTTTTCGTGTGTAAATTTGAAAAATGCATCTGTGGTTTGTTTGTTTTTCTTCAAAGACTGCACGAACCGGTTCGTCTGGTATTTAACTCAGATCATAATCCAACCAGAGAAACAAACACGATGACTCAGGGAATTAAACTCCACCAACTTTAAACAGTTTCGTCTGATGCTTTGTTGATTTACAGCAAGGAAATAGATTCAATCATTAAAAAACAAAAAAAACAAAACATCACTCGATCAACATCACGAGAAGAAACTAAAAACATCCTGAAACTTTTAATTCAATTGTTAAGTTTGAATTTTTTTCCAAATTCTCCAAATGTTTCAAAACATCAAAGAAAGTTGAATCATTGATTAAAGATGTTGTAACTGATGTTGAGACAGAACATCTCTTATCTTCATCTTCAGTGACGTACTGCTACCTAGTGGCTCTTTGTCTGCATCGCTACAAAACCTGCTTTTTTATTCTGATGACGTCGACATCTTTTGTCTTTTATTTTTACCGAACCGTCGCTCTAATTTCCTTCAGTTTTATATAAATGAATCAAAGTCAAACCTTGAATTTTTTCCTCCTGAGAGTTGTATTTATGTGTAAAACCAAAACGTTCACGTCTTAATTTTCAACCATGACTTCTAGTCGGTTTTATTGTCGTGACGTCAACATATTCATTACTGATTAACAACCAGTCGCCTTTTAGAAGAGAAAGTAACAAGTAATGACAAATTTGACAGAATTGTAGTGAAATAAAAAGTATTTGTCTTTTAAATGTAGCGAAGTGAAAGTAAACAAGAACTTTCTGATGTAAATATTTATGGTTTTTTTTGTCGTTGCAGGACGTTGGACATCGTGACCCTTCGTGACCCTTCGTGACCCTTCGTGACCCTTCGTGACCCTTCCTGTCTCATGGCTCTGCAGGAGCTCGGCATCAGTTTGTCCATGGTGGGTTTCGCCGGCACCGTCCTGATCTGCGCTCTGCCCATGTGGAAGGTGACGGCGTTCATCGGCACCCACCTGGTGGTGATGCAGGTTTTCTGGGAAGGTTTGTGGATGACGTGCGTCAGCGAGTACACGGGTCAGCTGCAGTGTAAACTCTACGACGCTCTGCTCGACCTGTCGCCCGACCTGCAGGCGGCTCGCGGCCTCATCTGCATCAGTCTGGTTCTGGGATGTTTGGGTTTCCTGCTGTTCCTCCTGGGCGGTCGCTGCACCAACTGTCTGGGTCACCCGGCCATCAAGGCTCGGGTGGTGCTGAGCTCGGGGGCCGTCTTCTGCCTGGCGTCTCTCACCACCATCGTGGCCGTTTCCTGGACGGCGAACTCCATCATCGCCGACTTCCACAACCCTCGCGTCCCCGAGGTGTTGAAGCGAGAGCTCGGAGCCGCCATCTACATCGGCTTCGTCACGTCCGGGTTGCTTTTTTGCGGCGGCGCCATTTTGTGCACGAGCTGCCCGCCGAACCCGCAGAGACCGAGGTTCGCGTCCAGCGGATACACGAGGGCCAGGACGACCTCGCACAGCAGCTACGCCATCAAGAACTACGTTTGACGAGAAACATCGATGCTGGAAAATATGAAGGAATAAAGTCACAACTTTAACCAGAACATCCAGGATTTAAGACCTTTTTTAAAAAGTTGTTGAGACTGAATTTGTCTGATATTGCAACAGCTTTCGTTGCAATTTATTTCCTTTTAAAGGGGAAACGTCTCGATAACAGTATCATTATAAAGGTTTTATTATTCCTCCAGGATTTCAGGACTTTTTTCACATTGTTGACTTCTAATTTATCTGATTTCTCAGCAGCTTTTCTAGAAAGTTGTGATGTTTTTAGATGTTTTGTTGCAATAAAGTTGCAGGATCAAGTCAAAGTTAATATCAGTCTGATTCAGCTTCAGCAGGTAGTTAAAGTGAAGGTGTTAGTGACGTGACTGGTCTGACGTCTTCCCTGACTTCCTCTACTTCCTCTTGTTGCTCCACAACAATATCAAATAGTTTCCTCCTCTGTGGTGAAATCTGCCCGGAGACTGTTTCTCTTGGTCGTTAACAGTGATGTTGACGGTAAATGTGAGACTTTATTATCTCACATTTCCTGCGTCTTCTAAAAGAAACAAGGATGTGATTCGCTGACGTATGGATCAATGTTTTTAACAGGAAACATGATGTTGATGATCTTTGACTTGATCCTGCAACTTTATTGCAACAAAATGTCTAAAAACATCAACATTTTTCATCACAATTTTTATTTTTGAAAAAGCTGCAGAGAAATCAGACCAATTCAGCCTCAAGAGTCTTTAAAAAGGCCTTAAATCCCCGGATGAACTGGTTAGTTTAATGAATAAAAACACTGTACAGGTGCTTTTTTTTCTACAAGATGAAACACGTCAGTTTGACTTCATCACTTTTATAAACATCTGGATTTTGTTGCCAGTTTTTCCTCAACAAATTGAGCTAAAGAAGAGATGATTAACTGTGTAGGAACTCTTAGAGATGTTCATGAATCATGTTTTAGTTTTTAGTGAATATTTGTCATTTTTCAACCTCGTGTGTTTGTGATTTTTTTTATTATCTTGAAGTTTAAAATAAACCGTGTAGATGAAACATGTGCTGGTTGAATCACTGCTCTGCTCTAATCTTAACGTCATTTATGAGTTTGTGGCTCTTTAAATCTAATTTTCTCAACTCGGTAGCTGGAAAATCTGCGCACAGTGACGCCTTTGTTGCTCCCTGGACGTTGAAAACTGGGAGAAAGGGATTGTTTTGAAACCATGGCAGAGCAAACACGGGATTTCCCTCCTCCACCCTCGTTGTGAATACCACAGGACTGGTTTCTCTTCTCTGAAGCGACACACACACACACACACACACACACACACACAGAAATGATCTGTGTGCTTCACTCATGCACACACACGTTGAGATAACACCCCACCCCAGCTGTTTCTGGTTAGACAGTCGGGCCTGTGGCGGTGAGGAGGAGCAGGCGTGAAGGCCTCAGTCATGTTGAGACTTCTGGATCGAGCTGCTCTGGCCGTGGCCTTCGTCGGGTGGGTTTGTGCCGTTCTGACTCGCCTCCTGTCGCTGTGGAAGGTGAGCGGCACCGTGGACAACACCACGGCCACGCTGCCGGCCTACTGGGACGGCGTGTGGCTGGAGTGGAACCACTGGGACTTGGGTCATGATGGGAAGCTCCACTGCTCCTTTTATCAGTCCCTCATTTCTCTTTCTGGGAGTTTTCGGACGTGGACGGCTCTGATCAACGCTGCCGTTGGAGTTGGAGTCTTTGCCGTGGTGATCGGGGCCCTGGGGGTCGTGTGGTTCACGTGGCGGTGGCAGATTAAAGTGTTTTCCGGGAGTCTCTTTGTTTTGTCTGCGTTTCTGCTGCTGATTCCCACAGCGTGGACCAGCCATCACACCAGTCAGCCACTGGAGGGCGCTGAACTGCTCAGAAGAGACTGGGGTCCGGCTCTTTACCTCGGTTGGGTCTCCTTCTCTCTGATGCTGGTCGGAGGATTATCTCTCATCATCATCAGATGCTTCATCATTGAGAATCAGGGAGCGACGGCGACGCCATCGTCACCGCAGAACGTCAACGTCCAGGGTCCGGACGAGGAAGCGAGTCATCCTCTGAACACCATCTACAGGACGGCGTTCACCAACAGCCAGTACGGACGCAGACCACCGCCGGTCTGAAGGACTCAACTGGAACTTTCTGAACAGTATGTGAGAAGATGTTGAGTAATGATGCACTGATTTAAAACTGAGCGTGAACTTAACATTGAACGTGTGGGTCCAGACTTTGGTGCAATTATTGATCCTGTTAAAGAGAAAACACTGTTTATGTGTGTTACACTATATTAGAGTGACACAGTTTAGTTTTAATGATGTTTGTGTGTTTGTTTACATGTTGACAAAAACAATCCTGTGGAATAAAAGTTAATGATGTAGAAGATGATGTGACTGTTTATCAGTTTTAAAATCTAAGTTGTTTTATGACGTAGACGAGTTTTAAATCGTTTGTCACTTTGGTATGAAAACTGTTTGTAACAGAAATAATTCTCATTTCACACATTTCTTTATTTAAAACTTGAAGATTTTGACTTTAAAACCTTCAAAACAATTTGAGCAAATAAAAAGTAGAATATGTCTGTGATGTTTACAACATCTGGATCTTATTGTTTTGGTCAAAATGATTCTGTAAATAAAATGATTCTTTATTCAGCTGCAGTATCAGAGCATTGATGCTGTTCACTGCTCCGTTTGGGACAAACACAAAAACAAAATAATCTCACACGTACGAAAAGAAAATATGTGTTATGTTAAATATTTATTTGCTGGAGACCAAACTCCTTTATTATGACAAAATATAAGTTTCTTGTGTTAAAGAAATGATCCATAAAACTGATGTATTGATACTGAATCAGTCAAATAAACACGATGAAGCTGAGATGAAGCGTGAATCATCAGATAAATAAAGTCTCTTAGATGAGTTTGTTTCTGTTTAATGTGCGGTGGTGAAGCTCGTTAGTGTGGTGAAGGTTCAGAGTCCCGACACGTCGTGTTACTATAGTTTCTCGTCTCCTTCCTCCACGTCCTTCAGACTCAGAACCTCCAGAGACCCTCGACCTTTAGTTTCACAGCGAATGAGCTCGTCGATTTCTCTGAAGCAGCCGGGATCAACCAGACAGACCTGATGGTGGAGACGCACGATTTTATAAAACTGAGACACGAACAGAAACAGAACGTAGAGATTGTAAAGATCGTATTGCGTGTTTCATCACCATTTCCAGCTCCTCGTCAAAGTCTTCACTCTCCACAACCTGAAGCAGCGGCTTCAGTTTCTCCTTCAGCCTCTTTGCTTCTTTAGCTGGAAGAACCAGCCGCAGCCTCATGTGAGCTCTCTGGATCTCCATGGTCTCCTTCAGCTGCCGGATCACCTCCAGAGCCTGAAACACAGGAGACGGATCAACAAAACCACATCAACCATCAGAGTGATGACATGTTTGTAAATAAATAATCATTTCACACAATGAAATACGTTAAAATGAAAACATTAAAATGAAAAGTGTTTTAGAAAAGAAACGATTTGTTGCGTTTTATGTTCAAACTCGACGTCTGATTGTCGTAAATGTGACGGAAGAAAAAAAATAAACACGGATGTTTGTCCTTTTTACACAACAGCTGTTTTATTAATTAATAACGTGAGTTGCTATATTGTTTCTTTTATCAGAAAATGAAATAAATGTGCCAGAGTTTGTTGTTGTTGTGTCGAAACAAAACGTCTCTTTAGATGTTGAAGGTTTCAGATGAAAACAGTCACTTTGACGTTGTTTATTCGTCTAAATCTTCATTTTAATTTGACGTTTTCTCAGTTTAGACTCGGTTGAACTAAATAAAACAAAGATTAAATGTACAAATGTGTGATGCGAAGCCGTATCTGTGGCTGATTTAACACATTTAGAGGCTGACGTTGATGTTTATCCACCTGCTGCTTCGTGCTCTTGTTCGCCTTCACCGAGTAGTGAACGTCCTTCATCGCCCTCTCGATCAGACTGACCGTGTACGGCCTCTTGGTCTCCGGATTCACACATTTCTCTGCCACAATCGTCGCGATGTCTCTGAACATCGTCTCCAGCTGAGACTGTCTCTCTTTGTCCGACACCTGGAGTTCACCTTTGGCCAAAATCTGCAACAGATCAGATAAAAACATCAGATGATTAATGGACTTTGATGGCAATAAAACACAACTAGACGCTGTTTCTCACCTGTTTACAGATTTCTGTCAGATCATCTGTCCCAAAAGCTTTAGTCAAATCATCTTTTTTAGCCACTTGACCTTTTGACACGTTAACAAACACTGAGTGTGTCTGTAAAACCTCGTCCAGGTCTTTTTCTCTGGAAGAAAACACAAAGTTTCAACGTTTTTACTGTGTGTTAACTTCTGTAGCTAACATTAGCATCATAACGTGTTAAACTGGTTTAATTACACGTTTATAACACAAAATATGAACGTAATAGATAAAAAGACACGCTGTTAATGTAAATATTTAGTAAAAACATGTGAATCATGTGGGTGTTAACGTGACGTTACTCACGCTCCTGATCTCCAACTCATGACTTTATTTTTATAACAAGCGATTTCAAACCGCTTCCCTCCTTTTTTCATCCTCACCACCGCCACGTTTGTCAGACGGATCTGATTCGTCGGCGTAAATATCGACATATTTACGGTAAATGTGTCAAAAACAAACAAGCTGTCAGTCCCCGTAGCGCAGCTAGCTACCGATGCTACTGCTAACCGGAAGTAGCCCTGTACGTCACCTTTAAGAGTCAACCGTGAAACATCCAACCGTCGAACAAAAGTTCCGCTAAAAAGTTCAAATTAAATAAACGTATAAATCACGAATCGTTACATTAACATGATAATAATTATTACTAGATTTTTTAAATTAACGATAGAAACGCAATTTCTAACTGTTGCTACGTTCCGGTCAGTTAGCATACTTGCTATGTTAGGGCTAAAGCTAAACTAGCTTAACGTAAGTACTAAGGTACAACAGTTAGAAACAAACAAACAAACAAACAAAAAAATCCTTGTGTTAAAATTTTTTTATCATAAACCACATCCCCGCCCTGAAAGTTTGCTTTTGTAATACTCGTTTTTAGCCACAAGAGGGTAATCTGTCACCGCTACACCATAAAAACAAAGGACTACCCTTCCCAGCATGCTTTGCGGCTAACAAACATGGTGGCGTACATCTGCAGGAGCTGAGGACAGTGTACACATCAGTTTGCAGAGATGCAGGATATCTTCTTTGTTGTTTTGGGTCTTATAACACTCGTATCCACGTCGGATACTAAAGGTGAGTGAATTTATTTGTTACCGGAACTTGAGACGAATTTTACGTCATGTTTTAGCTAACGGTGCTAACAGTGTTAGCTAACATTTTTGCTAGTAGCTTGTCTTCCCCTTTTTAGTTGCTGCAGGTGAGTTTTGAGCTTTAAATGTCTTGTTTTGTTGTTTGTTTTTGTTGTTTTAAGCTTCATCCTCCATCTGTTTGTTAGTTAAGATGCTGTTGTTTATAGCAGAAGCATCAATTTGATGTTTATTCTTTCTGCAGCTGCTGAAAATGAAAATGAACACAGCTCCAGTGAAAGCTACTTCATGTCGATGTGGAACAAAAGGCTGTATTTATATTCAGCTGCTGCTGTTGTTTTTGGGATCTGGTTTTCACTGAAGATGGCACTGAAGAAGGTGAGTCGTCTCTTCTAATTATGATGATAATTAAGGTGTTTTTTTGTTGTTCAACTGAGCTGCTGGAAATCTTTGTGTTGATATGTTTTTCCTCTTTATTTTTCTAGAAAAGCTTCTCTAAAGAAATCAGCCCGTGGGTTTATAAACCTGTGAAGAACAAGGATCGACCTGAACGAGACGCTGTCGTTCATGTGTCTGGAGTTAAAATCTTCTACGGTTCACAAACTGGAACAGCGAAGGTACTGATGTTGGTACTGAAACTCGTGAACACACAGATTAAACATGTGTGACTCTAGTTCACCTGATCCTTTGACACGTAACTCTGAATGTAAACACAAAGTTTGGACTCTCAGACATGTTTGTCCAAGTATCACTGAGTGACATTAAACTCACACACACATTTATAGTGAACAGTCCTGTTGAATAAAGTCATTAGATTAAATAAAAGTGACATTCACATGTTCACGGACGTAGTGATCAACTGGTTTTAATCATCTGTGGTGATTTAAAGTGACGGTCCAGAGTCAAACTCCCCTCAACAGATATGTTACGTTGGTTGAAGTAATATCCAGTTTGACCGTCTTTTGTTTTCACAACCAAATAGTTAACAATGAAAGTAAATGGGGCAGTCAGCCAAACGTATCTAAATTGTCATTTTTTTTAACCACTAATAAAGCTCAAAATATCACTTCACTTCAGCAGTAGCATGAATAGGGTCCCTACACATAAACTGAAGTACTGATAACTTAGTAAAATTAGAAAATTAAAGTGAGAAAAATGATGAATCTGCTGATGTGGAACATCCTTCATCACCAGTTGTTATAAAACCAGACGTTGGGTAAGTCTTGTAAAACAGTGTTTTTAATAAACTCTGGGTTCACTTACTAAGTTATCAGTACTTCAGTTTATGTGTAGGGACCCTATTCATGCTACTGCTGAAGTGAAGTGATATTTTGAGCTTTATTAGTGGTTAAAAAATGACAATTTAGATACGTTTGGCTCATTTCGCTCATTTCTCATCAGTAAAAACTTCTACATGTTTTTCAGGGTTTTGCTAACGATCTGTCAGAGGAGGTGAAGTCTTTGGGGATTCCTGCCGAAGTTATCGACATGAAAGATTATGATCCAGACGATCGACTCGCTGACGAGGTGAGTCGAGTTCAGATTAAATATGTTTGTTAAAAACCTTAAAAGAAGACAAATATCTCTCAACAAAACTCAAAAAAACGAATCCACTTTAAAGATTCTTTACTTGCGACATTTTCATTTTATAAATGAAGCGACTAATTAACGCGTCAGTTAATTGTTGCAGTGTCGTTAAGGAGACGGTAAACACATAAACACATAAAACGTGGCTTTGTGTCTTTATAGACCAAGATTAATTAGACCAAGATTAATCAAAGTGTAATAAATCACAGTGTCTGTTTACTGGAAACGTCTCCACAAACACACAAAGACAGTAATCCTCTCGTCTCCTTCGTGTCTCGCTGATCGGATTGTGCCGACGGTTGCAAACGCAGGACAATGTGCTACACTAATTCTACTCCGCCTGAAGAAAAGATGGATTATTTTCACCATTGTTCCCTTTTTATTTAGTGGGCACAGGCTGTGTTAGTGCATTGAGAGATGAATAGGAGATTAGTTGGCCGGTGAACAGCAGCAGCAGCAGCAGGAAGAGGAAACAGATATTTATTCAACAGGACAGTGATGCAGCTTCTCAGTGATGGAAAATCTCCAGAAGAGAAACGAACACAGACACCAGTTGATGCTCAGACGCAGCTGAACATCAGACACGTCAGTCAGGACGATGAACTGTCGGTTTATTTACAGACGCAGAGACGACGTCCTCCGACTGTGGATTGATCCGTTGATGTTTGACAGGAAGTTACAGCTTCTTCTTCGTCGTATTCGTTTGGTTGTGAGTCTCAGTTCAGTGTCGAGTTTGATTAGAGGAGATCAGAGATGATTGTAACAGTTTACGTCAAAGTCGAGGAGCGTCACTGTTACATCTATACAAGTTCATGTGACGTGGAAACAAGCAGCTGCTGATCCACAGCAACAACAGGAAGATGTTTGACACTTAAAGAAACATCAGACACGAAGTGGAGTGTGTTAATGTGTGTTATGATGACAGATATATGTGGGTCTTTCACGTCTTCTTCTTCACAGATGTGACCAAAAAAAAAAAAAAACCAAAATATCTGCACCTTTTACATTTCTGTCAGATAATTCTCCACTTCTCCCAGAAAACTAATCTAGTTATAAAAGTTTTGGTATTCACATGTTTATTTCTTGAGTCCAACTTGATAAAATGCACTGAGGCTCTATTTTAGTCTCATGTGTCCACAGTACGTTCTCCCTGAAGGATAATGTCTTTTTTATTTCTTGTTGTCAGCAGTGTTTCTCCCACCACAGTGGAGGATGATTGGGCAAAAAAGAAAACTCTATTATTTTGTTTTGATTTTCCAGTAACGATAATCTGACGATGTCCTTTCACTTCTTCTTCCCTGAGGTTATTTCTGAGCTTCCAGAAGAGATTAAAACCTTTTTGTTATTTTAAAAATGCTGTTAGAAACCAACATGTCCAGGCTCCTGTAGACCCTCGTGTCGCCGCCAAGTGGAGATTCCTCCATGTTTCATCCATGTGAGACGCTCGTGGGACATCACGTCATCACATGACAGAGTCCTGCCCATTGATTGGCTCCTGAGGCACGAATTCGACCAATGAGGACTCAGATAATGTCTCTGTCATCTAAGCGCCTTTCGTTTGTTTTCTTTCCGAGATAACGTGAAAATTACAAATCGTCAAAACAACGTGTACGATATTTATCGATGTACCTTGAGTCTGCAGATGAGTCTGAACTTGTTTGGAAGCTGATCAAGGTTCTTTATCTTCTATTAAAACAATCCTTCCTTGTAGTTTTTCATCAGTTTTGCTCTTCCGTCCTCGTCCAGGGAGGTTGGCTGCTCTTCTTTCTTTTCTCCACGATGTTTTCCAAAGCTTGAGTCAACTTTTCTCCATTTTAAGTGGCTGAAAGTGTGAATATTGTAACAACTGGTGCCTGTTATTTGCCACATGTGAGTTTAAATACAAATTACAGGAGCATCATGTGCTTGAAATGTAATTATTTCTTACAGTTTTGACAAGGTGCCAATAATTTTGTCTAATCTATTTTTGATTTCTGTGTGAAATTCAGGGAGAGAATAGTTACGTTGTTTCAGGTTTTAAATCTCGTCGTTCACAGTTTTTAAGACAAACATATCTTCTTTTGATTTCTCCGTTCAGTGCGTCAGTAAAACGGTGTGTGTTTTCCTCGTGGCCACGTACACCGACGGTCAGCCGACAGAAAACGCCGAGTGGTTCTGTAAGTGGCTGGAAGAAGCGTCCACCGACTTCAGGTACGGGAAAACGTACCTGAAAGGCCTCAGATACGCCGTGTTTGGCCTCGGTAACTCCGTCTACGTGGGACACTACAACACGGTGAGAAACTGTTTCTAGAAGTTGCGACGTCTTTAATCTTCTTGGTTCAGAAACTGAGTATTTTGTCTTCCAGGTTGGTAAAAACGTGGACAAGTGGCTGTGGATGCTGAGCGGCGTGAGGATCATGACCAGAGGAGAAGGCGACTGCGACGTGGTGAAGAGTCGTAACGGCAGCGTTCAGGGAGACTTTAACGCCTGGAAGGTCAAGTTCCTGAAACGACTTCAGGCTTTAGCCAGAGGAGAGAAGAAGAGCTGCGGCGGGAAGTGTAAGAACGGAGGAACGTGTAAGAACAAGAGGAACGACGGACACGTGGAGGAGGAAGAGGAGGAGAAGAACGGCAGCGCTGAGGTGACGACACACAAACGTTTAACATGTTGAACGAGTTTTTTAGAGACTTTGTTAGATAGTGTTTGATCTGATGAAGATCAGATCCTGGATCAGCGCTGCAGCTTTTAGAGAAGACGATGATAATGTCTTAAAGATTATTATCACGTCAAACTAAAGAGGTTGTCGTCGTCGGTTCTTGTTCTTCTGGTTCTTTCTGTTTAGTTTTGTTTTTTTGTGTCGTTTCCTCAAACAGTTTCATGATTGTTTATGTCAAAACAATGTTTCTATGAAACTAGAAACATTTCCACTAACATATGACACTTGTCTTTTCAACAATAAAACAACAATTAAATATAAAATATTTTAGATTTTCAAATTTCTGTTCTTCATCGAACTTTAACAATTTTAGCTCAAAGCTGCAACTTTAATTAAAAAAAAAGGCTGACAAGTTAATAATCTAATAAAACTAAACATTTAATCTTCTGTTTTAATAGAAACTAACTTATATAAATACTAATGATTATTAGGACGTTAACAACATTGTGTTTTGTTACATTTTATGTAGAAAAATCCTCAATATTTCAGGTTTTTAACATAAATTTAAAGGATTTTAACGAGAAGCTGCGACGTCTGAAGCAGCTGCAGGTTCATTTCTCTTCAGTTCGTCGTTAAATTGACTCGTCGTCGTTTGTGAGCAGCCGATAATTAATGAGGGAAACGTCCTGTGGCTGATGATGAGAGCTCTTTAAAACCAGAAGGACACTCGAGATACGTGAGCGGCTCTTATCTATGGTAACGGATCCGATAAGAGTTTTACTCTTTATGTTATTAAAACCTTATTTAGCATCTTTCTCTAGGAAACATTTGTGTTACGTCTCATCTGTGGAAACGTTGTGAATCAGGTCAAAGCGTCTAATTCATCCAGTAAAATGACATTTAACACAGTAACAGAGTCACAGATGGCGTTTATCTCTCGGCTGAGGTGACATTCAGACGGAAGCTTGGCTGTGATTTATCTTCGTCTTTAACTCGCTGCTCGTTTACGTTTCGATACGTCGAGATGAAACGTAAAACGTCTGAAAGGACACGAACATGAACATCCATATGTTGTCTGGTTTAATCAGGAGATAATCATGCTTCATCAATGTTTCCATATGTGATGAGACTTTAATTAGTCACGGATCAAAACATCATCATCATCATCGTACTTTTACTTTTTATTCTTTGACCCTTTTTACTTTTTATTTCAGTCCCTCCAGGATTTCAGGCCTTTTTTCAAATTGTTGAGCACCGCAACTTTATTGCAACGAAATTCCCTCAACTTTATTAAAACAGAAGCACCTGAAATGCAGCAACAAAATTTGCGACAAATTTCCTAAAATGTTGCAACTTTATTGCAACAAATCATCACAACTTTATTGCAACAAAATTCCTAAAATGTTGCAACTTTATTGCAACAAATCATCCCAATTTTATTGCAACAAAACTGACTTTTTCTATAATTTCTCCTGTTTGTTTCAGGAGGATCTGATCGAGTCCAGCAGCGATGAAGACGAGTCCGGACCACAGACTGAGAGGAAACCAGGATCAGTGGTCGACATGGAGGATCTGGGAAACATCATGAACGGAGCCAAGAGAGCGAAGGTCAGAACTAGTTTACAGCTCGAACAGAGATTTATTTTCCTTTTATCTTTTCTTTAATAGAACATTTAAACATAGAAATAAAACCAGATTTTCCATAATAATAATAATAATAATAATAGACAACTTCCGTGGCGCGTTGTCGAGTAGAAAGAAACCGTTGGGTGACATTGGAGGAGAAACGGGCAGATGGGTTGATAGACACCAGACCCCGACAGGCGAGAAGAAGAAGAAGAAGCAGAGGCTGATGTAACAGCCAGGACGCCCACAGACCGAACACATGAGAGGAACGAGTGACTCAAGAAAAAGAGGAATTATCGGTCCCTCTTTCTCTTCCGTTCTTTACAGGCTGTTGTGTCAGAAAAGAAGATATAGAAAGAAATGATCAGTAGGAAAATAAATCAAAAGAAAAGTAATTAAGTAAACGTTTAATTAAACGTTTGTTTTTAGTGAAGCTTCTAATAAATAACCTCAAGAGGAAAATATGAAACATTGCTCAGCTGCATGTGGACGTCGTGTGTTTTTAAACTTGTCTATAATCTTCGTTCTGTTGTTGTTGTTTGACATCGAGACTCTGTCCACTAGGTGATGACATCGTCTCATGTTTCACACCTCGTCCTCGTCTTGTTTCTCACTCTCAGATATTTGCACAAATTCTTTTTGCACATTAGCGACATTGACACTTGACAGATTTTATTACGTTCTCGCTTCTTTTTTTTTTTCCAACCAGACTGAGTCACAGTCACTGACGGTGGAGGATTATTTTATTTATTTACAGTTGATCTGTTCTCACATGAAGACTAAAGAAGAAAATAGAGACTGGTCAGTTTCCTCGTTGTGTTTCATCATATTTGTTTAGAGGATCAGGAGGAAACGTCAGCGCATTTTCTTCATCGATGAGTCAAACGTTGTTGATAAATGTCAGAAACTAAATGACAAACAGAACCAGAAAACGTGTCGGTGAACTTTGGTTGACTCTAGTTGACTCCACCAGTTGACTCCAGTGGTGGTGTCTGGTGGACTTGGTCCTCTGATGGTTGGTGAATCATCAGTTAATGATCATAATGTGTGAACAGCCCTAACGACTCCATCAGAGGCCGTCGGGACCTGGTCTGAGACCGGGACTGGATCTGTCATGTTAGAAAACTGGAGGAGTCTGAAGAGACTGACAAAGAGCGACAGCCAATCAGAGGAGGGATGTGAGATAAATGCTGCTGCCGTCTCACTGATTCACTCACAACCACGTTTAAAAGTCTGACGTTTTAACGCTTTTTCTTTCATTTTCACTTTCTACAAACTCCCCGCGTCTGATCCAGATGTTACCCGGTACCGGGGAGGTCTGCCGCTGATTTCAGCTCCACCGTGAAAACCGGCGTGTTGCCATGGTGATGTTTACACGCCGGTTTAGCGGTTTAGTCTGTGTCGGAGGCAGCGTCTTCACCGGTGCTCGTCAACAATAAACGGCTGTAAATCACGGTGAGAAGCAGCGGCTACATCCTGTCTAGTTCACGTGACCAGACGTAGAGTTTGGTGACGTCACGGTGTGATCGGGAGTCAATCACTGACAAGTCTTGTAGTGTGAACACTACAGGTCTCAGACCAGTTGTTGAGACTCCACATCATGGGAACACAAGTCGCCGACGATCACGACAGAGACTGAGACTCACTGATCGATGGTGAAAGTCACGTTGAATCAGACTGAGACTCTTAAGATAAAACAAGTGTCAGATTTGGCCTTAATCTGCATCTCTGACTCCATTTCATCTAATTTATTTTGTGTCTGAACGTGACGTCAGTCTGTGAACGTTCACATTTCAGCATCCTTATCTGCTTCAAACAGCTGAGGTCAGTTCAGTAAAGAGTCGACTCCTCTAACAGCAGCCGTTCCTCAGATGATGAGGTCTTTTGTCGAGAGAGAAGCTGCTGCTGCTGCGTCATAATCCTACCACATCTCGTCCTCAGGTGGAGAGGATTAGTTTCTCTGCTGCATCATGTCTACAAACCTCACTTCTCTGTAAATGATTAAAGTGAATCTGCAGTTTTCATTCATTCTAGAGTCAATCAGAGATAAAAAATCATCCACAATCATCACGATGATGACAGATCTGTAACCTGTGATTTAAAGTCTACGTTTGTGTTTCAACTGGTTCCTGACATAAAAAAAAACAAACCCTGAGAGCACAAGCAACATGAAGCCAACAGAGCGACAATCTGTCCCTGCAGCGTCGAGCGAGCAGCTCCAGTGATTCATCTGATCTGGCCTCAGACTCACAACGACCGCTCCAACAAACAGAACGGGGACGTTTCACAGCGACAGGACGAGTCGAGTCGAGGTCTGGAAGCAAAACGAGACGTGATCTGGAGCCGACGCAGAAGAAGCAGGTGACGACTGGAAGAACAACAAGATGAACTGGGATCAGAATGAATAAATAAATAAACTAAATGTGAAAATTCAGGATCTTATGACGACGGATCAGAACCAAACAGAGAGAATAACATCAGAATTATACATTTATTTAACTTTCATCTCCAGATTTTCCAGCTCGTCAAGAATAAAGGTGATATTTTATAAATAAAATCAAAATTTCCAGGTTAAATTTGACATTGTTCTGGTCGTATGAATCCAGACTGAGCTCGTAAAAAGATCTGAATGGAGAGAGAAAGAATATCTTCTGGTCCCGTTTGAAATGTGTCATGAATGTTAAAGATGATGTTTGACATGGAGAGAGCTCTGTTTAGCTAACGTTAGCTTAACAACTAGCTTTCTGATCATCAATACGTTAAAAATAACAAAGATCGGGTCAAAACTTCAGGGAATCGTTTATTACGTTTTATTATTACGTGTAAATGTTACTTGTATCTTTGTCTCAAGACAAAAAGGTTACATTGTGACTAAATCATGTTTGTTGATGATTTTTTGTTACATCGTCGTGTTAATGATCCACTACAGTTTCCAACAAACTGCAGACGTTTTGAACTAAAAAAAAAAAAAAAAAAAAAGAAAGCAGTGTTTTCACATCTGTTTCTTTCCTCTGGACATTAAAGCTGAAAACATTCAGGTTAATGATGCGATTCACACCAACTGTCCCACAACACGAACTGGATGAAAACATAAAACCTCACGGGACTGAGTTCAGACGACGCAGCTGCAAAATAAAAACCAGTTGGAGCAACAATGAAGGAGAAGCTTTGAGGCGTTTGGCAGAAAATAAACTGAGACGGATTTAGATCAAATTTGATCTGCAATCTGGTGTCCAATCACAGCTCAGCTGCCAGTCTGTCAGAGGACATGAAGAGAAACAGTTGTAGTAAAAAGATGTATGTATCATCAAGTTCATCCTCCATCCTGCCTGGAAACAAGAAGCAGCTACGACGTCCAATCAGACAAACCCGCCACAGTCGACGTCTGGACTCAGACGAGGTGATGGACTCATCTCAGAGAAGACGCCACTTTATTTTATAAATCATGAGATAAAAAACACAAACAATGAACCTTATTAAAGATTAGAAACTAAAGCAAAAGATCGTTTCTTCAGAGACGACGCTGTCGTGATCGTCGGCGACTTGTGTTCCCATGATGTGGAGTCTCAACAACTGGTCTGAGACCTGTAGTGTTCACACTACAAGACTTGTCAGTGATTGACTCCCGATCACACCGTGACGTCACCAAACTCTACGTCTGGTCACGTGAACTAGACAGGATGTAGCCGCTGCTTCTCACCGTGATTTACAGCCGTTTATTGTTGACGAGCACCGGTGAAGACGCTGCCTCCGACACAGACTAAACCGCTAAACCGGCGTGTAAACATCACCATGGCAACACGCTGGTTTTCACGTTGGAGCTGAAATCAGCGGCAGACCTCCCCGGTACCGGGTAACATCTGGATCAGACGCGGGGAGTTTGTAGAAAGTGAAAATGAAAGAAAAAGCGTTAAAACGTCAGACTTTTAAACGTGGTTGTGAGTGAATCAGTGAGACGGCAGCAGCATTTATCTCACATCCCTCCTCTGATTGGCTGTCGCTCTTTGTCAGTCTCTTCAGACTCCTCCAGTTTTCTAACATGACAGATCCAGTCCCGGTCTCAGACCAGGTCCCGACGGCCTCTGATGGAGTCGTTAGGGCTGTTCACACATTATGATCATTAACTGATGATTCACCAACCATCAGAGGACCAAGTCCACCAGACACCACCACTGGAGTCAACTGGTGAACTAGGATTAAAATCGTTCATCCATTAAATTTAGACATGTCAACATCTGTTTTCTTCTTTCTAACTTTAGAACAGACACAAGTAACATTGTGAACAAAACTGTAATAATGAGCTTTTAAGATTAAAAGCGTCTCAATTCTCTGACGTTTTGAGCTGATCTTGGGGTGGAGCTGCAGATTAGAGCTGAATATAATGATTTAAAGGTTATCAGATAGAAACTTTCTCATTATTTGATGACAACTTAACTGTTTTTTGTTTAAAACTCAAGAAATGAAAAATGTTGAAGATATTAAAGACAAACTCAGTAATAATCTTATCAAAACTTCAAGGGTCTATAATTAACATATATTCATAAAGATTTGTTGCAAAACAAGTTGGAAACAACATGAACAGAGTTAATTATCACCTGTGGTTTCATGTCCTGGTGACTTTCAGCTCATTGTTTCTTTGTCTCGCTGTTTTTCGCAGCCTCATTTTATTTTATTTTTTCTTTCTTCTTCTTCTTGGCTTCAGTTTCCTGAACAAAATAGCAGCTCTGCTCTTTCCTCTTGATACCTGCTCGGCTCCAAGCAGCAGAGCGGCTCAGTTAGCGTCGAGCTGCGCCAGATATTTTCCTTCAGGATCTGGCAGGAGTGAATATTGGACTTAACATCCGTCATGTTTCCTGAAAACAAGAATCAGAGTCGATGCTGATGTTGCTGGATTCGAGTTTAAACAAGCAGCTCAAAATTATCACGATTATTTCAGGTTTTTTTCTTCAGTTTTGGTTCATACGACACAGAAACACCCATCGGTGTTTGCTGACGGCGTCTCAGCTGCTGTACAGTAACGTATAGATCCCTATAGACCAGGTCGAGCGGCGCAGCGCCGCAGTAATTGGGTGGAGCTGTCAACGTAACGTGGTTAATCTCAACAGAGGCCGACGTCTCAGATAGTAAAGTAACGCCTGTTTCCAGGACACGTGACGTCTCCAGGAGGATTGAATCAGTCTTGTGTTGTTTGAGTAAACAACATAAACAACAAAGTTATTTACACTTTCACACAAACACTGTTACAGAGCTGCAGTAATGTTGTCGCAGCCTGAAGCAAGTTGTTCGTCTTTGATATGAAACAAGATGCAGCAGCTTCAACATCAAAACAAAAAGATGAAGCTGCAGAGATTTTGTTGCATTAAATTTTATATTTCTGTCTTTTAAGTTGTGAAACATCAAATCTTCTCCATGATCAGAGAGTTTGGTTTAGTCCAGAACGGTTCAGTTCCTCTTTCAGGTCTAATTTACCTGATTCCTCTGCAGCTTTTCTAAAAAGTTGCTGTTTTTCGCTTTTCTTTTTAGATGTTTTGTTGCAATAAAGTTTCAGGATCAAGTCAAATGTTGCTGTTTTTCCTCTTTGAAAGAGAAAAGTTTGTTACTGCAACTTCATTACAACAAAATGTTAAAAAACAACTTTTAACTGCAATTATTTTCCTTTTTGAATGAAAACTGTTTTATTTTTCAATCAGGACGTCAAGACTTTCTGATTGTTGCTTCTTAATTTATCTGATTTTTCTGCAGTTTTACTTAAAAATTGCGATTGTGTTGGTATTTTGTTGTTTTTTAATGTGTAAGTCCAGTTTCCTCGTCTGTAGCTGTAGGTAGTCACCAGTCAAAGACCTGAGGATCAGCAACAACGATCGGTAGATTTTTGATCTCGACATCGTTAAATCCTGGAGGATCTGATCAGTTTCCTCTTTGCTTCTTTGACCTTCGCTGTTAAATCCGTTGTTGTATCTCAGATCTTCAGGAACTGAACCAGTTGTTGTGATTAATGAGCAACGTCTCGACATCGTCAGGGAAATTAAAATCCCTTCGATGTCGAAACGAGTCGTTTTTTCTCGACCGACTTTAAATCTTTTTCTTGTTTTTTTTTTTTCTCCACAAAAAATTGTATTTTTTATTCTTTCACCACAGATGATTTATTAATAATAATAATAATAATAATAATAATAATAGATTGATTGTGTTTGTGTCTCAGAATAAAGACGACGTCCAGATGGTGAAACTGTCCAAGATGAACGGAGTGAAGAAGACGGACGATGAAGAGGAGAGAAGAGAGATGATCACACCGGCGCTGAGGGAAGCGCTGACGAAGCAAGGTGAGAAAAAAAACTGCATTTGTTTAAATTAAATAAAAAAAGAAAGACGAAGAAGCCAAAAAATAATGAACAGATTCATTTTATCTCAGTGTTTTATTTGGAAATTAAACAAACAGCAGCTGTTTCTCTCTGATTCTATGAAGACATAAAGATTAAATTTATTATAAAACATGAATCATAAATGAGCTGTGAGCTGATTGGTCGGTTTCCTGCGAAGGTTAAGAGGTGCGTTCAGGAGCAGTCGGGAAAACGCCAACGCTTCATCCTCGACACTTTGAACTTTGTCTAATCTTTGATAAAACAAAATAAAACTTGGGGAAATTCACTAAAGTGATGTGAGCAGGATTTATCTGGAGTCAGACTCTATGAACATTAACATTATTTGCATTCCTGCAAATTTATTGCAACGAAACGTCTAAAAACATCACAACTTCCACATCTCAAAATGTTAATAACTTCAGCAGGAAACAAGTAACATGCTGGAAGCTTTGAGTCGGTTTGTGTTGAAGTTAATCAGCTGCTGGAAACGACGACCTCCTGTTCTGCTGGAGTTGGTTTGTTAGACTTAAAGTCACCGGAGGAGAAATGTGCAGCTCAGAGAGTTTGTGTCGTCTAATGGCTCTTAATGATGCAGCGTGGTCCAATTACCCTTCCTCCTCCTCCTCCTCCTCCTCCTCTGAAGGGTGTAAACTTCCTCCACATTAACTCGGTGAAGTGATGACGCAGCTCGTTCCAACTCTCATTCGCTGCTTCTGTATTTTATTTTATTTGTTAAAATAAATTAAACATTTTAATCCGGTTCGAAGCTTCGTCTAAAAGCTGAAACACAATGAGAATAAATCAACGTTTTTTTGTGCCGTCGTCCACTATTCAGGTTGTAAACAACATCGACCTCCTGCTGTTCACTTACACTGCAGATCTATAAATACACACAAGGGTTTTTATGTTTTTTTTTTCTTTTCCTGTTGGCAAACGTCAAACCTGCTGGACGCTTCGTTTCCTCTCTGGAAGAAAAATAAAGATGATGTTTCCTGTGAAGCTTTTTCACACACACACATCATTAAAACTCTTATTTCTCTTATGACTTAGGACTCTTATGTCCAGAAAAGTTTCTAAAAACTGAGACAAATGAACGTCAAGAGACTGAAACGTTTCAACCTGAACCTGAAAGTTTTAAAATGAGGTGAAGTGAAAGTAAAAATGTTGTTTCTCATCAGAATATTTTATATAAGTTTAGTTTAGGAAACGAATCTGTAGATGAATCTAAGACGATGTTTTTTACTTCAGGTTGAATAAAATCTAAACTTGTTTTTATTCAGCTCTCGTTTACAAACAGGAAGCAGCTGCTCGTTAATATAATCACACACACACAGATGTTTGAGTAACAAGCTGTCACATCACCGGTTAGTTTTTTATTTTAAACACATTTAGAGCCGACGGTGACTCAGAAGAAGTTCAGTCTTTTCAGGTTGTTTCTATAAACCGGTGGAGGAAATTAACTTAGATTTTTGTGATTAAAGGTTAAAAGTCATTGTGACGTAATAAAACGATGATTTTAACATAAATTAGTTTTGAACATAAATTAACTGCAACTTGACTAAACAATGTAGGTGATGACTGATGTAGAATCTTTATCGTCTAATTAAAGACATATTCTAGTTTAAACTGTTGGTGTGTCTCGACTCAGATGCTTCATAACTACGTTCACTTTGTTCTTCTCTAGTTTCTTCCCCTTTTAATGTTGAATCGTCACTGGACAGAACGATGTGGACCGAGACATTTTATATCCGTTTCTCTGACAAACACAAGAGAGAAACTTTGTCGTCTTATATTTGGGGTCGAAACCAACAAACCAGCAGGTGGCGTCGACGACTTCGCCCCAAACGAGTCAGATCTTCTTCTTCTTCTTCTCACGTCTCGTCTGTTACGTGAAAACGGCAGATTTTTCCTGTTGCGTCTTTAAAACGTGTCACGTTTTTACACATCGAGTGTTGTAGTTGTAGTTACGTTGTAGCACATCTGTCAGACCAGTCGGTGGCGCCGTCCTGCTTCAAAGTAGGTTTTTATAGTAAACATTACACAATTATTATAAATAATATAATTATTATAAAATGACCTGAACGCACCTCGTTAGTTAGAGAACACAGACTGTTGTTTATTTGTTTCTTTATTTATTTATTTATTGTAATGAGGGATGTGTTTCTTTGACTGATGTTTTATTGGTATTGCTATTTACTTATTTACTTATTATTTAATTTGATTTTTAAAACAAACATGATTTAAAAAAAGATTTTCACCCAAAAAATCTTATATTTGTACATTTATTTATATTTATATATATATATATATATATATATATATATATATATATATATATATATATATATATCATTGTGTAAAGCTGTTTCATTCATAAATTAAATTTAAAAAACGCTTATTTTCAAGTTCTGAGCTCACAGTTCACAAAAACGTATAAAAGTTTCAAAATAAAAGCCTCTGGGTCTGTTCTGTTCAGAAACATGATGTGTCTTTATCTTCCCCTTCAGGTTATAAACTCATAGGAAGTCACTCTGGAGTGAAGCTGTGTCGATGGACGAAGGTGATTTTATTTATTCTTTATTTATTTTGTAAACAAACGATCAACTTTAAAGTTCAACTCTGTTGTTGTTTGTGTTTGTTAGTCGATGCTACGAGGACGAGGAGGTTGTTACAAACACACGTTTTATGGCATCGAGTCTCATCGCTGCATGGAAACGACCCCGAGTCTCGCCTGCGCCAACAAGTGTGTCTTCTGCTGGAGGTTTGTTCGGGTTTTAAACCGTTCTACGTTGTTAGTTAGCGAGCGTTGAAACAGTTGAGTCCTGAAGGTGGACGTTGATCCGCGGCGACGTTGGCGTGAGTCGCAGTCGTCCGCTTCTCTCTGGTTCGTGTTTAAAAGGCTGAGAGTGTGTCGGGAAGTGAAAGGTCGCTGTCGGGATGAGCTGCTCCGCTGTCACCGTCGATATGTCAGCGTCTCCGTTACCGTGGCGATGATGAGAGACGACGGGAAGGAAGAAACTACAGGCCACAGATTCACTGAGGCAGCTGCTGCTGCTGCACATCCAGGTGGAGAGTGTGTGTGTGTGTGTGTGTGTGTGTGTGTGTAAGTTCACCTGGAATAAACTTCTGTAAAGTTGATATTTGTCACCTTGTCAGTCAGATGTTTATTATTAATGTGAAACAACAGTTGTTTTAATTGTTTACATCTGAATCAGACTAAAACCTGTTATTCCTGATGATTCCTGATTTATTTAACTATCTGCCCAAATGCTCCTGATGGTATTCCTATTGTTATTCCTGATATTATTCCTCATGTGTTTATTCATCTTTCCTGATTTTTCTGATGTTATCCCTCATAATATTCCTGATAATATTCCCAATATATTTAATATATTTCCTGATGTTATTCCTCCTGTGCTCATCCATCTGCCTTGATGTTCCTGAAGTTATTCCTCATGTGTTTATTCATCTTGACGTTCCCGATGTTCCTTATGTTTATCTGTCTGCCCTAATGTTTCTGATGTTACTGATAATATTCCTGGTGTTATTCCTGCTTTTATTACCTATGTTATTCCAGATAATATTTGAATAATATCCCTGATGTTGTTCTTTAAGTTATTCCTTAAGTTATTCTCAATGTTTATCTGTCTGCAATTATGTTATTCCAGATTATATTCCTCATTATATTCCAGATGACATTCCTGATAATATTCCTGACGTATTATTCCTCATGTGTTTGTTTATCTTCCCTGATGTTCTTACGTTTATTCCTTAAGTTATTCCAGGTAGTATCTTGATGGTATTCCTGGTTTTATCCCTGACGTTATTCCTGATAATATTCCTGATGTGATTCCTGATGTTATTCCTGTTGTGTTTCTCCGTCCGTCCCTCTAACAGACACCACACCAACCCGGTGGGAACAGAGTGGCGTTGGAAGATGGATCCTGCTGAGAAAATCCTTCAGGACGCCGTTGAGAAACATCAGAACATGATTCGACAGTTCAGAGGTCAGTGACTCGTCATGTGACTCGTGTAAACATGAGTCTGTTTGTGTGTTTGTTTGTTTGTTTGTTTGTTTATCTGTTCCTGTCTAAAATAAACAGCCGTCGTCTCCGTCACGGATGTTTTAACATTTCACTGTTCGACCTCATGTAACCTGTGTGTTTAATGAAGCAGAGTGAAGATGAAAATGCTGATGGTTTCTCTGCTGTTTGGAAACACACACACACACACACACACACACACACACACACACACACACACACTCTCTCTCTTTAGAGCCTCATCAATCACCTCTCAACACACACACTCTTTAATTCCTCCATCTGGCTCCTTCACTGCAGCCGTATTTATCTCAACATCACCGTCTTTATTTCTACAACATTTGTGCCGAGTCGGACACAACGTTAACGTTCTTAAATAGAAGATTTGTCTCTGAACACAGTTTTGAACCGTCTGTGCTAATTGCGCTAATCATGCTAATTGTGCTAATGATGCTAACACTTCTGGCACGTTTGGACTCGTTTCTCTGGCTCTGATTTGAGTTTTTGGCTCAGGACGTTTTGTTTAACGTCCAAAAGCTCAAAGCAGAGTTTAGTGAACGTCCTGAGAGGATTTACTGAGCAGATTTTATTTAAGAGCCACTAAAGCTCAAAATATCACTTCACTTCTGCAGTAGCATGAATGAAGTACTGATAACTTAGTAAGTGAACCCAGAGTTTATTAAAAACACTGTTTTACAAGACTTACCCAACGTCTGGTTTTATAACAACTGGTGATGAAGGTTGTTCCACATCAGCAGATTCATCATTTTCCTGAAAAACAGGCCGATATTTCAGTGAAGAGCGAGAAAAATGATGAATCTGCTGATCTGAAACAACCTTAATATGTGTTGTGAGATCACAACTATTAACACAACTTCAACCAGTTATTGTTGATAATCCTCAGGTCTTTGACTGGTGACTAAAAAAAAATAACAAAATAAAGTGAAAGTTGATCCGTACATCAGTGAAATGAGTTCCTTGTTTCCTTTGGAAGACGCAGGAAACAGATGATAAAAAGTCTTTTTCCTTTTTAAAATGGTTATTCGTTATTTTGACTAAACGTCTAAAAACACCACCACGTTCATCACGAGTTATTTAATAAAACTGCTGTGATATGAGACAAATTAAACCTCAACAATCTGAAAAAAGAGGTCAGAAACCTGGATGAACTGATGATTAATCAGTTTCTAGGAACATGGATGTTTTGTTTGTTTAGGTTCAACAAAAGTTTAAAACCTGGAGACGTGAATTTCACTGTGATATCAAAGAAAAAAGCAATAAACTGCTGCATCGCCTGAGTCCGAACTGCTTCCTGTTCATTATTCCTACATGACTGTTGGTGTGTGTGTGTGTGTTGCTGCTGCAACTCGAGGCTAATTTACTCTGCAGACCTCTGTCACACACACACACACACACACACACACACACACACACACACACACACACACACACACACACGTCCCGAGACCGTCTTCACCTCGTACAAACCTGCAGCAGCAACACTTTTCCTCTGGCGTCATTATTTCTAAAAACACCATGACAATAAATTTGTCAAAAACCTACAAACTCTACAACAGTTACATCAAACGTTGACGTGTCTCCACCTGCAGCCAAACAGATCGATCACAGCCGCCGCCGCCGCCGCTGCCGAGGTCGTTATGAAACAGCGAAACCATTGTACTGAAGAAACGACGCTGATGCCAAAATGTTAAAAGCCTCAGAGACGACGTCTCTCCTTCAAAGAGTATTTTTTTTTTTAACTTTATATAGTTAATATCATTCTCAGAACGTAGAGTAAAACAAAAAAAATAGACATTTGTCACTAAAGAGATTAAAGTTCTGATGTTTTGTGCAGAAAATGAAGAAGAGTACATTTGATTTTCAGATGTTATAACAAAGAAAAGTAATTGGAAACATATTGGATCAAAGTGAAACTTTATCATCTATAAATATCTTTCCAGTTGGACAATAAAGTCACATTAAATAGACTTCAACTATGTTCACAGTCGACAGTGAAACGTTTTATAAAGTCTGGATGTCTAACAGCAGATTGACTGTAATTCACTGATGTTAGTCTCAATTTAAATGTGTAGTTATGTTGTTTATTTCACTGTCAGTTGTCAGTTATGTTTTGTTTGTCAGACTCTTGTTTATGTGAAGAGTTTAGTATGACTTTAATGATCCAGATCCAATGATAGTTCAGGTTCAACCTGGAAAAACTGTGTTTTAAAGTGTTTATTGGATTTAAATGATTATTAATCAGTTAAAAAAATTGACTTAAAACAACTAACAACTACCATCTAACAATGCTAACAATGAAAGTAAATGGGGCAGTCAGCCAAACGTATCTAAACTGTCATTTTTTAACCACTAATAAAGCTCAAAATATCACTTCACTTCAGCAGTAGCATGAATAGGGTCCCTACACATAAACTGAGGTTCCACATCAGCAGATTCATCATTTTCCTCAACAACAGGTTGATGTGCCTGTGAAGAGCCAGAAAAATGATGAATCTGCTGATCTGGAACACCCTTCATATGTGTTGTGAGATCACAACTATTAACACAATCCCACCAATCATTGGGTTAGGGTTAGACGAGGAAACTGGACTTACACATTAAAAAATAATAAAATTTAAATGAGTGTCGGATCCTCCAGGATTACCTGGTGATGAAGGGTGTTCCAGATCAGCAGATTCATTCATTCATCTGTTCAGTAAAATGATGAATCTGCTGATCTGGAACACCCTTCATCATCATTTTGAGCTTTATTAGTGGTTAAAAAAACAGTTTAGATACGTTTGGCTGACTGCCCCATTTACTTTCATTGTTAACTATTTGGTTGTGAAAACAAAAGATGGTCAAACTGGATATTACTTCAACCAACGTTAAATATCTGTTGAGGGGAGTTTGACTCGTATTCATGGTGAAATAGACTCTGGTTCATGTTGCTCTGACGTCACTTTAAGTGAATAACTGCTGTTTACAACAGATTTGTGTCCATTTTGATGATTTAAAACCAAAGTAACAAATAGAAAAACCTTCTGTTTTCTGAAGGTTTCAGTGTAAAGTGTTTTAGTTGTGATTTTATTAATATAAACTCTTCTTGTGGCTCCTTGAGGTTTTAAACTGACTGTTTGTTTCAGTAGTTTTTGTATAATTTGTTTTTAGCCCTGAGCTCTTGAGTTTGCGCTTCAGGCTTCGTTATAAATTTAACATGAAGTCACATTTACACGTTGGGAAGAAGCTCAGCGATGTTTTAACTTCCTCAGCTTCAACAAAGCTCGGACGTTTTTAATATTTTAAACAAACTCACCTCAGACAAAGACGACGAGGCCACAGCTCACATCTAAATTAAACTGAAGGTCTTTGACTTTGTTATGAAGTATTAAATTAATTCAGACTATGACAATTTTTATCAGAGTTCAGTGTCAGAGCTGTGAAACATGAATATGTTTATGAGAAATGAGACACAGTCTTCCTCCTGGATAAACCTCAATAACATTCACCTTCTGTCGCAAACGTTTCAATAATTCATGACAGTGACAAGATGAAGTTTTACTCACTTGTTTTTCACCAAGTTTTTACCTTAAAGCACCAGAGTCTCTTGTTTAAACCGATGAAAAACTTACTTTAGGAGCCCAACATGTTTCTACAGAAGCCCAGAAAAAACAAAACAATTTTAGTATTTAAATGCAATCTGTAACCTCACCACTAGGTGTCACTAAACCAAACAAACTGAACCTTTAAATTATATTGTATCTTCATTTTCTGTCACTGTTTGACTTCATAACAATGTGTCAAGAAGCAGATTTATCTACTTTCTTTCTTGAGTCTACGTTCACTCTGATCCAGATCCGCTGGACTTGATTCTCGACTCTTAAAGTAAATTTATCGAGTCAGACGATCGAAGATCAACCCACTTTTATTCCACGTCTTCCTTGTTTTTATGTAATAACTCCTCACTTTAAAGTCTGACCTCATGCTGTTATTTTAACCCTTTAAAACCCACGGGAGCGCCGCACTCGGATTTGCAGATCTATTTTTAAATGCCGGTAGAATCGGGACTAAATAAGATGTCACCCGATGTGTGACAGAGAACTTTTCTGTCTGTTTTGCAGATTTCCAGTTGAAACTGTGGCCGATTTATAGATTTAACACTTTGACATATACTTGATTACGTCATGTGCACGGACAGAACGAGATTTTCTTGAATGTATGAGCAACTATATTCCACTATACAATCCTGAGGGATACAGCTCTGATTTAGAAAAAATTGTGGAAAAATAAGATATATATATATATATATATATATATTGTAGTTTATTTGGCTTTTTATCAACTTATTTAGTTACTATGGACTGTTTTACATACATATTGTTAGAGTTTGGGCTATAAGGGTCGTATTGATGTGTAGTAAATTAAAATGCTCCATGGCTCTGGTGGGTCATAAAGGGTTAAACTTCCCTCTGACTCTTCAGTCAAAGGTTGAATCGACTGTCAAGCGATCGTGTTATTGAACCGTTGCTCCTCTCGTCTCCTCTCAGGAGTTCCCGGAGTGAAACCCGATCGCTACGCCGAAGGTTTGGTCGTCAAACACTGCGCCCTGTCTCTGGTGGGTGAACCAATCATGTACCCACAGATCAATACCTTCATCCGCCTCCTACACTCACAAAACATCTCCAGCTTCCTGGTCACCAACGCTCAGTTCCCCGAGGAAATCAGGTTGGTTACACTTCAGTCTGTTGGTGAATATTTTTATTTTCTGTTGGTCTTTTCATGTCCTGGAGTTTAAATTAGAAACTAACAAGAGACTGAGTAGTTTTTGTTTTTTAATGAGGAGAAAACACAATAATATATAAATTTATAGGGAGATATTTTAATTTTAACTCTAACTAAAGCTGCAAATGTTACAAAGATGAATGTTTTTTATTAAATATCGATAAAATAATGTTGTTTTTATTGATTGAAGACTCTACAGAAAACTGTAATCTCATGCTAACAGTAGCATTGTGGCTAAAAAAAAGTGGGAAACAACAGATGTTGTTTGGAAACTTTCCTGCAAAGAAGAATGTTCTTCATCTTTTATATATGATTTGTGTTTTTACATGATGTGATGTCAGAGTGTGTGTTGATGACTGAGGTGACCTCAGTGTGTTTGCTCCTTAGACACTAAACTTTTCATGTTGACACACACACACACACACACACACACACCTGCATATCGAGTACAAAGTGAGGAAAGGCCGAGTGTGTGTGTGTGTGTGTGTTATGAATTTTTCATTCGGTTCCAGTTGGAGTGGAACTGAACTCTGGTGTCAGAGAATCATGGATGTGATGTAAAGTTCAGAGATGAACTGTTGGAGTCAGGTTAGATTTAATTTATGAAGCAGAGATTCAGAATCAAGTCACGATGGAGGAGATTTTACTCACAGTCAACACCTACGTGTTCACTCCTAAAACTATAACTTTTTATTTTATAGTAGAAACTCTCCCTTGAGATATGTTACGTTGGTTGAAGTAATATCCAGTTTGACCGTCTTTTGTTTTCACAACCAAATAGTTAACAATGAAAGTAAATGGGGCAGTCAGCCAAACGTATCTAAATTGTCATTTTTTAACCACTAATAAAGCTCAAAATATCACTTCACTTCAGCAGTAGCATGAATAGGGTCCCTACACATAAACTGAAGTACTGATAACTTAGTAAAATTAGAAAATTAAAGAGAGAAAAATGATGAATCTGCTGATGTGGAACATCCTTCATCACAAGTTGTTATGAAAACAAGAAAACAGTCACAACTATTAACAACTATTAACACTTGTTAATAGTTGTGATCTCACAACACACATGAAGGATGTTTCAGATCAGCAGATTCATCATTTTTCTCGCTGATCATGAACACATTGACCTGTTGTTCAGAAAAATGATGAATCTGCTGATGTGGAACAACCTTCATCACCAGTTGTTATAAAACCAGACGTTGGGTAAGTCTTGTAAAACAGTGTTTTTAATAAACTCTGGGTTCACTTACTAAGTTATCAGTACTTCAGTTTATGTGTAGGGACCCTATTCATGCTACTGCTGAAGTGAAGTGATATTTTGAGCTTTATTAGTGGTTAAAAATGACAATTTAGATACGTTTGGCTGACTGCCCCATTTACTTTCATTGTTAACTATTTGGTTGTGAAAACAAGAGATGGTCAAAAGTTTAACTGACACAGAAACAGCTCAGATATCATCAGTGTCATTTGGTTTTAAAGTTTAAAACAAATCTGATCAAATCGTTTGATTCATTATTGAGTCGTAACATGTTTTGTTGGGTTGAATCTTCGAACAAAGTGTTTCTGAGAGATCAAGATCGAATTGATTCATATCAATTCGATATTGGTTCAAACAATCCTTTGAAGGATGTTTTGATGTTTTCCAGTTTCCTCTGAGAGACAGTAATTGAAAACATGATGAACCTGCTTCTCTGAAACTGTCTGGACTGAAGTTTTAGATTAAAGAGACACAGAGAACAATCTCTGTAACAGTCCAGTCATTTCAGGATTTAAATTTTAGGTACGTTTCTTTAATTGAAGCATCTTTTCATCTAGGAAGATGTTTGATTTAAACTTCTTTAACCGTCCTGACGTTCATCCCGGTTCTTTCACTTCACATCCACAATCACGTCTCCGTCCTGACGACCAACAACAAGTCGTCATCCACTCGAACAGTCACACATCACATCTGTCCGCTGACTCGACTTGTCGTCGAGTCGCTGAGCAAGTTGAAAGAAAAGACGTCAGTTGTTTGTCTCCGTCTGAACGATTCGAGTGTTTAGACACGAGTCTGTTTCTTTTCTGCCTCGATAAGAAACAGAAACGACTGAATTTCCTAATTTTACGTCTCATTACTCGTTTGATCTCACTGGTTATTTTTATATTTTTGTATTACCCTCCTCTCTCTCGTAGAGCAGGTGTTTTTACCTTCTTTGTGTCTCGTCTTGTTTGAATCGTGTGAATCTTTTTTACAGTTTCCTGCTTCTGTTTATGTCTCTGCTGCAGATAACTTCATGACTGTCTCTTTAATATTAATGAGAGGAAACACTCAGCCTGTACACACACACACACACACACACACACAGCGTTTGACTCCATGTTGTTACATGAGCAGAGAAATTATTCTGTGGGAATCTACTTTAAATTCAGCCCAAATGTTTTCAGCTTCGCCTCACAGAGTTTTTAAAGAAAAACGCTCATCATTTCTTATTCGTTTTATAGAGGTGACATTGAGAAGTGAAGGTTTCTCTCTCTTTTCTAACCACTAGTTTTTAATCTATTGTCTCTTATTAGGAGCCTGGTCCCCGTCACTCAGTTGTACGTCAGTGTTGACGCCAGCACCAAAGACAGTTTGAAGAAAATCGACCGACCGCTTTTCAAGGATTTCTGGCCTCGATTCCTGGACAGTTTAAAGGCTCTGGGAGAGAAGGTGAGACGCTCACTGACCAGGAGAAAAAAAAATCATATCGTATCAATAAAGTGACGTCAGAGTAACATGAACCAGAGTCTATTTCACCATGAATATGAGTCAAACTCCCCTATTTAGTTGTTTTCACAACCAAATAGTTAACAATGAAAGTAAATGGGGCAGTCAGCCAAACGTATCTAAATTGTCATTTTTAAAGCTCAAAATATCACTACACTTCAGCAGTAGCATGAATAGGGTCCCTACACATAAACATAAACTTAAGGGTGTTCCACATCAGCAGATTCATCATGTTCCTGAACAGGCCGATGTGTCTGAAGAGCAAGAAAAATGATGAATCTGCTGATCTGGAACAACTCATTGTTGTCATAGTTAGCTATATGGTCGTGAAAACAAAACACTTTATCATCATTATTATTATTACCAAGAGTTTATTAAACATGATGAATCTGCTGATCTGGAACGACCTTCTTCACCAAGACGTTGGGTCAGTCTTGTAAAACAGTGTTTTTAATAAACTCTGGGTTCACTTACTAAGTTATCAGTGCTTCAGTTTATGTGTAGGGACCCTATTCATGCTACTGCTGAAGTGAAGTGATATTTTGAGCTTTATTAGTGGTTAAAAAATGACAGTTTAGATACGTTTGGCTGACTGCCCCATTTACTTTCATTGTTAACTATTTGGTTGTGAAAACAAAAGACGGTCAAACTGGATATTACTTCAACCAATGTAAAATGTTTAATAATATAAATCTTTTACAGATAATACGTCTTATTCTACAACACAGACTCAAATGACACCAAATAGTATAAATGACTCTTATAAATGATTAAAAACAGGTGTTGAACCGCTTCACTTTTATGTCTGGATCAAATAGAACAAGACCTGATATATTGACTCTTTATTACTGCTCTCATCCTCCACGTAGATCAACATTTATTACTTTAAGTCTGTAGTTGACCTCATTATCATAAAAACTATAAATAATGATGATAATCATTAGAAAATAAAACGTTTTAACATCAAATTACACAACTTTTGCGTCTGCGCTTTTATTTTGGTAAAAAAAATACAAAAAACACAACAATTAACACACAGAACTGGTGATATTATTATTATTATTGATATTATTATTAGAGTCTTTATAATCATCATCAGTCAAGTGATTAATTCTGTCTTCATCCTTTTTCCTTCATTAGATTTGTTTATTTCCTCAAACTCCATCAAAGGACTTTAATTATCTCGCTTTAGTTTAGTGTTTGCATCAGAAAGTAAATAATTCATATTTTAATGATGATCGTTGTAAATTTACTGAGTCTGTAATTAAGAGTCGAACTAATCCTGCTGCTTCGCTTCATTACGTTCATTCGTTTTATCACCGGGTGTTTTTTTTTTTTTTCCTGTGTCGGTGTCGTTTGACTGTTTGAACCAAAAAAAAAAGAAAAAAGAAAAAGAAAAAATACTTAATTAGGTCAAATTAATCCTGTAAACATGTTTGAGTCTGAGCTGCTGGGTAGTAAAAAAGAAAAACTATTTATAGAAAGAAAACGTGGTGGTTTCTTTATGAGTCAAACTTTACTTCAAACTGAGAAGAGACGGAGAAAAACGCTCACGCTGCAGCTTCAACACCCACATGTTTAATATTTTATCTTCAGCTGCAGCGAACAATGTTTATCATGAAGCTTGAACATAAACGAGAAGCTACGTTTCAGATATTTTGTTGATTTCTTTTTTTTTTTTTTGTCTTCAATTCTCAGTCAAAACTTGCAAATGAAAAAGGAAAAATAAAATAAAGCGGCCGTCCTCTGTGTCACCTCAGACATAATGTCTCGGCTCCAGCTCGCTGACAGATTGTTGGATGTGTTCGGTTCCTTCCCGCTGTGCAGACTCATCCTTTTTCTTGTTTCGAGTGAATCAGAGCAGCTGGTGGAAGCTGACGCGTCGATCGAGGTTTCACAGATTGAGATGTCAGTAAATGACGGAGGAGAGTCGGGAACGGTTCAAACGTTTGTAGACGTAGAAACGCAAACGTCTACGACCGCTTTTAAATGAGAAGGTGAATCGTCACGGGTTCTTTCCCAGTTTCTGCTCCACCTTCCTGTAACTTATCGACTCCCTGTTGTTTAATGTTGCAACAGATTCTTTACGTCTCAGCTGGAGCTGCTGCTGCTGACGACGGATCATTACGCTCCGATCGTACTCACATCAACGTCTTCACCACATGATACCAACAAGCTGCTGAACCAATCAGGAGCTTTGATCATAAACAACATAAACACCGACCGCTGAGGTGAAGACGGGATGAGATCGATTTAACGTTGTTGATGTAAAAGATTTCAGGCCGTTTTTCAGATTGTTCAGATGAAATTGCGATGAAAATTTAGCTTAGCCTAGAAACCGGAACCTAGAAGATGCGTCCGAACCTTTAAAACTACAACAACTGAAGTGTTAAATCGTCTTATTTCATATATGTCTTTGGTCTGAGACTGTTTCCTGGACTAATATGAGTGTAACATTGTTTCATCTGTGCTACAGAAAGTGAGTTCACTGACGTGTTGATCAACGTTTTAACTGGAGAAGATGATGATGATGATGATTGGTTTATAAATGGTGGAACAGTTGCAGTAACTGGTTGAATTTGTGTTAATAGTTGTGATCTGAACATCATTAATCCTGGAGGATCTGACGCTCATTTCATTTTGTTATTTTTCAATGTGTTAGTCCAGTTTCCTCGTCTGTAGCTGTAGGTAGTCACCAGTCAAAGACCTGAGGAAGATCAACAAGTGGTTGAAGTTGTGTTAATAGTTGTGATCTCAACATCGTTAAATCCTGGAGGATCTGATCAGTGTTTGAATACGATTATAAAGTTGATAAAACACAAGTGAAACACACGTTAAATGTTTGTATCTCACGTGTTTCCTGCGTCTTCCAAAAGAAACGAGGAAGTGAGTTCACTGACGTATGGATCAACGATGATGACGATTGGTCAGAAATTGCAGAAAGGTTGTGGTGGTTGTGACACTTTAAACTGCTCCTGGATCAGTCTGATTGATTAATAAATGTTAAATTTAAATCTAATGATGAAGACTTGCTGCCTCATCATCGTTATAAACAGAACCACACGTTTAATATCGAAGTCTGATCGTTTGAAATCGATTCCCGGCATCAAGTCGTTACATACGCGTGTTGTGTTTGAGAAGTGAGACAGAGTTTGAGCTTCGATCCGTCAGCGCGACGGTCGCTGGTTGTTGCAGTCGTCACAGTTTGAACTCTGTTGTTCTCTCAGCTGAAGTAATGTCTCTGCATTGCCGAGACATTATGTCTCCGCACAGAGTGAAATGAATGTGTGTCACTGTGTTCGGTGTATTTTATTTTTTCGTAAGAATCTTAACAGGGTTATTTATCGTCGTATATTAAAAATGATAATCCCTGAGGGTTGTGAGGACACGTACTCGTCTCTGTGACAGCGCGATTCGTCTCTGCACCTTCACAGTTTCTAAAAATAACCTCCGTGTTCCCGCCGCCTCCCGTCTCCTTTCACAGCTCCGCTTTCTCCACAAGGCTCCGTGGTTTCATGGTGGGCTTCGTCTCCGTCCTTCCCCAGCACTTATCCTCTTTCTGTTCCTCTTCTGACAGCTCTCCTCCACCTGGCCTCCCCCTTCCTCCCTCTTCCCTCCCTCCCTCGCTGCTCTGTGGGATTGATAGAGTTGTGGTTCACTGTCGAATTTGGAAACAGAGGCAGCTTGAAATACCTCACCTCCCTGCTTCCACCGGCCAATTATCCCCTTCCCCACTGGGCTGAAAATGTCTAGTGTTATAGATAACCTTCCAGGGTGTGTGTGTGTGTGTGTGTGTGAACAAATGAGGGTAAAGTACACTCTCTTCTCTCTTCTCTTATTTACTCGTTTCTTCGTATCAGTCGTTTTTCTTCACGTCCTCCTTCTCCTTCATTCAGCTCCTCCACTTGTCTTTTCTTTCCTCGTCTCCTCCTCATCACACTTTAAATAATCTTCTTTCTGCTGCTTCACAACAGCCTCAATCTGTTATATTTTATATGTTTTATAGCCACAACAGAAACTTATCTAAGCTTGTTAAAGAACAATGTCCAGGTGACACCAGGAAATCCTGCTGCTCCAGTGATAACGATGATGATGATGATGATGAGACGGAGTTTTAAGTAAAAAGTTGATGATTTGTCCTGTTCAGGTTCATCTACAGTGTTTTTTTGTTTCTGTTCACCTGCTGAGGGAACACAGGCATATATACACAGTGTTCCTTATTATTAAATAAACAATATTTCAGTGAAACAAACATATTTTTCTAAGTTCTAAAACTTCACTGTATTTGACTGTATTTTTTTTTTTAGTTTGTCAGGTAACAATAGAGTTTTATGTCACGTTATTTATTATTTATTTATAATTAGACGAGGTTGACCGTCTTTTGTTTTCACAACCAAATAGTTAACAATGAAAGTAAATGGGGCAGTCAGCCAAACGTATCTAAACTGTCATTTTTTAACCACTAATAAAGCTCAAAATATCACTTCACTTCAGCAGTAGCATGAATAGGGTCCCTACACATAAACTGAAGTACTGATAACTTAGTAAGTGAACCCAGAGTTTATTAAAAACACTGTTTTACAAGACTTACCCAACGTCTGGTTTTATAACAACTGGTGATGAAGGATGTTCCACATCAGCAGATTCATCATTTTTCTCACTTTATTTTTCTAATGTTGCTAAGTTATCAGTCCTTCAGTTTATGTGTAGGGACCCTATTCATGCTACTGCTGAAGTGAAGTGATATTTTGAGCTTTATTAGTGGTTAAAAAATGTCAGTTTAGATACGTTTGGCTGACTGCCCCATTTACTTTCATTGTTAACTATTTGGTTGTGAAAACAAAAGACGGTCAAACTGGATATTACTTCAACCAACGTAAAATATCTCTTGAGGGGAGTTTGACTCGTATTCATGGTGAAATAGACTCTGGTTCATGTTGCTCTGACGTCACTTTAAAGAGTCATAAGTTTCATGCAACGTGGGGAAAAGTAAAGATGTGAAACACTTGAAATAGTAAATTTTGTGTCTTTATTGTGTCTTGTAAAATGTATAAATGTTTTCCAATGTTTTCAATCCTCTTTAATCTCGTCGTCTCAGCGCTGTGGAGTTTAGTATTTTGTGTCCGTATGATGCAACATTATAGAATCAACAAGTAACAGTTGGAACAGGATTTGGAAAATGTGTCACAGAGTAGATGTTGGGATGAATCTGGTCTTTCGTCTTGAACGCAGCTGTTGTCAGATCAGATCATTAGTAAACATAGAAACCTTCCTCTAACTGCTCTGTGATCAGTCGTAGAGGAAGTAGGTGGTCGACAGGACGACTGTGTTCTGACGACAACAAACTGTCACTGACACGAGAGGAAAAATGAATAAATGTTTGAGTTGGAAAAGCTGCAGAACGAGCCTCAACGTGACACGTTAAAAAGTTTTAGTTGTAGATCTGATTGTTATAGAAATTAATATGATTCAAGTTTGTAAAGTGAGTGAAATGTTTTTTACATTTTCAAGCTGCTGAACATCAGTTTCTGTGTCCAAACCGTGATAAAACCATTTGATCAGATGATAAGAAACAGAATGAAAAGTTCATCTCAGACGATTTGATTCAACTGGTGTTTAAACGTCTGTGTTGAACGTTGTGGTTTTATGAACAGAAAGTGGATCTGTATCGTATTAAATAAGATTGTTTGTTGATTTACTGATGTTTCGACTCGTCGTCGTCCACAGAGACAGAGGACGGTTTACAGGCTGACGCTGGTTAAATCCTGGAACGTGGAGGAGATGCAGTCGTACTCTGAACTCATCGCGCTGGGACAACCGGACTTCATCGAGGTCAAGGTAGAGTTTTATTTTAATTACATTACGTATCTTTGTTATGATTTCTTTGTCTTCTAATTGTTCCTCTGCTCTAATCTGATGTTTGTCTGGAGAAAAATCCTCCTGCGAACCGAGTCTGGTACATTTTCTCTTCATTAATGAGCTTTTTTTTTTTTTTTTTTTTAAACTAATTATCCACTAACACCGACACTTCCCTGTTTCTACAATGTTGTTGTGTCATTAGAGCAGCAACGTCCCAAATAAACCATCAGGATGAAAACAAAACAAGACAATTTAATGAGAAACGTGTGTATTGAATTAATTCAACAACTTTATATGCGTTTAAATATTTCAACCACATAAAACTTCATCCTCCTAAAACTTTACATCATCACACAATAAGATTTGCTCTTATTTTAGATCTTTTATAGCTTAAGAATAAAATGTTTCTGTTGGTGTTAACTGAGATTCTCATTGAGAATCATCTGATTTAGTTCAGAAGATCTTGGTTTTATTTTGGTCACAGATTAATTTTGTAGTGATGAGTGTTAACATCAGCTTCTTATTGATACTTAAACAAACTGGCTTTGATTTTGTTGATGAAAGTAAATGGGGCAGGCAGCCAAACGTATCTAAATTGTCATTTTTTAACTACTAATAAAGCTAAAAGGGACCATAATCATTCTACTGCTGAAGTGAAGTGATATTTTGAGCTTTATTAGTGATTAAAAAATGTCAATTGAGATACGTTTGGCTGACTGCCCCATTTACTTTCATTGTTAACTATTTGGTTGTGAAAACAAAAGACGGTCAAACTGGATGTTACTTCAACCAAAGTAAAATATCTGTTGAGGGGAGTTTGATTCTGATTCATGGTGAAATAGACTCTGGTTCATGTGACTCTGGACGTCACTTTAAATAGTTGAACTTGTGTATTAGGAGAAAATGCCTGGAAACATAATAATCAAACAATCAAACATTGATTATTATAAACATGGAGTTTCATGAGAGTTTGTAGCCGTTTACTTCACATATGTTCAGTTGGAGGAAGTAGAGACATGTTGTCCATCTTCATTAATAAATATATATATACACATACAGACATATCGTCTATAGGTTTGTCCTTTTATTCAAGGACGAGGTCACAACACTCGGTTCTTCTGCTCCAACACCCTGAGGATTAAAACAACCAGTAATGTTCCAGTTACATATTATGGGATGTTTGGTAGGTCGACCTCATCAAGGTCGTCTGACGTATTAATAGTAAAGGATGGAGGTTCGCTGGTTGCCATGGTGACAATCTTTTGAGTGTGTTCGTTCATATGTAGCGAATCACATCGAGTCGTAGTTGTTTGTTTTCTGTTTGGGTGGAAATGTTTCTGGAGGATTTGTTGTCACTTGTGTGATGAACGAATGTCGACTGATGCGTGAAAATAAAGAATAGAAAGAAAATCTTGTGGAAAAAATGGAGATTATCAACAGAAACGTCTGGAACCAAAAGTCTTTTAGAGTTTAATTCAGCTGTAACGTTTCCTCTCAGTCGCATCTGAACGTCTTGTTTCTTCAGATTAGTTGTGATTCTCTAAAAACACAAACATCTCCTTTAATCACCTCTTCTGTTCAGAGGTTGTGTTATGAAAATGTTTCCTCTGTTCACTGTAACTGCTGCATCATGATTTCATTGTTTCAATCTCCTTTATGTCACCGCTCCCCTCTCTCCGTTGTATGACTATTAATTTGTTTGTGGCGGGTCGAACATGGTTTTTCAATTATGTTGTCTAAATGAGCTGTGGGCATTAAGGGGCTCTGCGCTGCCTTTCCTCTTATATATCGCTGCTGAGTCTGTTGATATACGATGTTAAAAGCCCCTCGGTGATGCGGGAGGAGGAGGGTTCACAGATCCAATCAGGATCAGCGTCCAAAACGTTTCCTCTCTCGCCAGACGTCCTGTTACTTAATGACGACTCCAGCTGGGAGCTCGGTGTGGCGACCGTTCAGCTGCCAAACAGATAATAACTTTTAGATGAAAAGCTCCTCTGTCGATATAAAGATGGAGACTTGACTCATTGTTGCACAAGAGAAACCTTAAACCTCAGAGTACTCAGTGTTGTGGCCACTTATGATTCATTTTGTCCTGTTTTGAGTGTCAGCGTGTCAAAGTTGACATAAATACAACTCGTTTATATGCCCACATCTCAGCTTTTACTTGATCTATTAACATTAATAAAAACTAGAATATGAAATATACCTAAATTAGTTTTTATGCTGCAACATCTTGAAGTCGATCACATGATTTAATCATGAAGTTGTGATTTTAGGAGTTTAACTTGTGTTTTATCAACTTTACAATCATATTCAAACACTAATCAGATCCTCCAGGATTTAACGATGTCGTGATCACAACTATTGACACAAATTCAACTGATTATTGTTGATAATCCTCCGGTCTTTGACTGGTGACTACCTATAGCTACAGACGAGGAAACTGAGGAAACATTGAAAAATAATAAAATAAAATGAGCGTCAGATCCTCCAGGATTAACAATGTTTTGTTCACAACTATTGACACATATTCAACCAATAATTGTTGATAATCCTCCGGTCTTTGACTGGTGACTACCTATAGCTACAGACCAGAATCACACAGGGAGGACGTCAGACGCTGTTTTATACCTTCACTTTAACTACTTGTTAAAGTAGACTTAGACTGTTATTGACTTTGACTTGATCCTGAAACTTTCATTGCAACTTTTTTGAAAAACTGCTGTGAAATCAGGTAAAGTGAAGCTCAACAATCTTAAAAAAAAAGCCCTGAAGTCCCAGAGCGACTGATTAATAAAATTGCATCTTCGTTTTATTGTTGCATAAAATAAGTAGCTCTTTCTTCAGAGTAAAAAATAAATACCCCAACACTCACCGGAAGCAGACTTAGAAACTTTAGTTCTTTGTTTTGATGATGTATTTTTCCTCTTTACAGTAAAAACTGTGGTGAAATTTGCTGCTCGCTGCAGTTTCTCGTCTCAGTTTTTATTGTAAAACGGAGCCGAGACTGTGAGGAAATGAGGCCACGATCGTTAATTGTCTGTACGTCAGAGATGAGGCAGAGTCGTGACCTTGGCCGTCGTTTCTCTGCAGGAGGTCAGAGATAATTGGTTTGAACAGGTGAGCGGCTCATTTGTCACCGAGACGAACGTCAGCTACGTGACGCTCATCGTAAAGATTCAGACATGTAAAAGGCTTCACGCCGTCAGAGTTAACTTACAGGACGCGAACCTGAACCTCCGCATGGGAACCTCCACATCAGCTCATTCACAGTCCAGGACCAGGATCCTCTGGGATCCTGTCGCTCCTCCAGCTCCTATAGCTATTACTCTTTTTAACCTTCATTTATCACGAGTGTGTGTGTGTGTGTGTGTGTGTTTCAGCAGCACAGTTACACACATTCTCACCTGGGAGGAGTGTGTTGGGTTTTACTCAAGGACGATGTAACAATGAGGTTGATATTAGTCTGATATCATCAACAGCAGCTCGTGTCAGATACGAATCTGTGAAAAATTTTAATGAAAAAACATTAAGACGAATCAAATAAGGTCTAAGTATTTATCTGGTGTTTGTGAAGGTCATTGTGTCATTTACACAAGGCTGTGCATTTATTATTATTCTACAGAAACTTAATAATCAGCGTCTGATGTAGCTGAATCTACTTGACTGTTGTAGTTTCGTGAAGACGTTTCACCTTCATCCCTTCGTCTTCTTCAGTTCTGATGTGGAGTTTGGACACTAGACAGACCTGCTCCTCTGTTCAGAGATGGTTCCTCACTGATACCATTTACTCTCTGTCCAGCCTCAGTCTATCTGAGTCCATGTCCTTCAGATGCTGGTGGACAGTTGAGTCCAGTTCTTGCATTGGAATAAACCAGGTTCCTCTTCTCGGTCCGGTGGAGTTTGGCCTTTAGGTCCAACCAGTCTGGAGAAACCAGGAAGGACGATGTTGTTGCTCCAAACCTTCTCTTCTTTCTACCTGGATCTTCTGACAGTTTTCACAAACGTCCATTTCTATGTCCAGGTCCAGGTATAAGAGTCTACTTCAGAGAGTTGTGATGGTCCAGATGTTGGTGTGAGTCAAAGACCAGGTGCTGGTCGGGGACTCCTGTCATCTTCAGAGTTGTCTGTCTTCAAACAGACATCGAACAAACTTGCTGTTTGTTTCTGTGAAGTCTTACCTTCCTTGGTTTGGATCTCGACCCAGATGTGGTCCACCTACCTGAACCAGAGACTGGAGGTCTAGATCCTCTGAAGGAGTCCAGGTCCTGGTGAATCTCCACAGATATTTTTTATAATAAACAGTGTTTGTCTTCTTCACCTGATCAGGTGACGTCATTTGACTCTAGATGTTGTAGGAAGTGTCTGTTCTTCTCTTTCATCTTCTCTGAGATGAAAGAAACAAGAGAAACGTTGTGAGTTCGGCATCAGACTTTAGATCAGTAGCAGCTCTAGTCTTCGGTCCAGAGAGCTCTTTTTCTTTTAAATTGTAAAATTTCTGGAAAAGCAATAAATGACACATCTCAGCCTCTAAACAACAACATAACTTATTCATGTCTTTACTATGTTCCTTTCCTCAGGTGCTGCAGCTGCATCAGTTATGACCAAAGTTATTTTACTGAAAATATTCAGGTTCATGTCAGACTGACAGCGAGTTGATTTAACTGTTTATACAAGAAGCTGTAGAAATACCTGCAGGATACAGCTAACAGACTTTAACTTTAACTTTAATAAAAAACACGTTATAGTAGAGTTCAGGTTGGTTTTCCTTTGATTGAATCATGAAGTTTAACACGTCTGTGTTCAACCTTTATGTATCATTATCAATTAAAATGATTTTTAGTTGATTTTTTTGCAGCAGTTAGTCTGAAAATGAAAGTTCGACTTGGATAACAAAGGTTTTTCCAGTTCAACACACTGACAGTCACATTCATACTCAACATTTACATAATGTTTACTACAGAAACAATATTAAACTTCCAGCACTGTCAGAAAAAACTGCAGCGGTCTGCAGGTTTGCTTTTCACAATAATGAGACGAGGGAGTCGCTGCTGTAATGAGGGATTCCTGCGACGAATGTGGAGAAACTGAACCCAACTTTCTCTGGGGCCAACGGCAGCAGGAGTGTGTCTGTGTGTGTGAAGGTGTTTTTCATTTTCACCTTAATGAAGCGTGTGTTGTTCCTGCAGGTCTGGCACAATTAAAACCAACTTAACAAACCTGTTAATGCACATTTTTAACAATCATCCAGCAGTTTTTTCATCCGGTTTAGCATCAACTGAATCATCTCAGCGTCTATTTTTAAACACCGTGTTTGGCCGTGAGCAGTCGTGGAGAAACATAAAGGTTTGGTTTTTTTTTTTTGTTTTTTTTTTTGGGCTCAGGTTGAGAAGATAAAAATGATCAACATCAGGTCGTCTGTAACATGAACAGCTGTGTTGGTCTGAGCCGGTGGTGAACAGAAGATGTTCAGATGTGCAGAAGAAGAAAAAAAACTGGGCTTGATTAATTTCAGGCTTGTTGAGAACATCAGGGGGTCTTTAATATGATTATAACAAGGTTTAGGAGGTGGTTCACTGATTAGTCTGGAGGCTCAGAGACACTCGGAGGACTGGAGACATTTGATTCACTTTGATTCATATCAATTGATCTTCATTTGAAAGATTTGATATTGATTCATGGATCTTTTCCAAAGCTCCAGAGTCTGGGAGAGAAATATTATATCAAAGACATGTTTTATTACAACGTGTGTTTGTTTTATCTTCTACAGTTCAGGTCTACGTCCTCGACACGCTTCAGTTAATCAATCAATGTCATGTTTTTCTCTCTAAAGTCTCTAAAGTCGACGTCTGTGGCACATGATCAATAAAAACAACATTTATATCAACTTTTAATTGAAACATTCGTCTTTGTAACATTTGTAGCTTCAGTTTTGTTAAAATCTGTTTCACATCCAAGAAAATATCTGGAAAAGAATCGATATCGATTGGTAACTTTGACACTGTTTCTTCTTGTGTATTGATTGATTATTGATTCATCCTTCTTCGACTCACTTCACTCAACTTTTTTATGTTTTATAAATGTCAAAGCTGTTTTTTCCCTTCGTGTCTAATCTCTGATAATTCTACCTACTCTCTGCTTCTTGAATAATCAACTCTTTGTCTTAAACAATCTTTGTCTTTTTATTTGACGTTAATGGATCCAACTCGTCTCCTGAGACTTTGTCTACTAAAGATTTAACGTAGGAGTTAAAATTGATCCACAGATACACGTCGTTTCATTCCAACTAATGAGACAGAAGGTTTCATTGGATCAGACGGGTAATCAGAGACACATCACTGAACCGAGATGTTAAAATAATGAATTATTCTCATGGTCTCCTCTTTGTTCATGCACCAGGTAGATTTTATCACAGAGAGAAACAAAGAAAGAAACAGACGTTGTTTATTTCAAAGTAAATCACAGAAAAGGTTTGATGATGATCGTTAACGTTTGTTCCAACACGCAGCTGATTCATTTCATTTTCTCAGAGTAAATTATTATTTACCTCGTCTCTCCAGGTCACACGTCGGGTCGCTCTCTCTCGCTGTCTGTTTTTATAAATGATCTCCTCTGTCTTGTCTTATCTCTTTTCTCTCCTCCAGTCTGTGAAACAGCTTTTTGTCCTTTACAGAACAAACAAACTCGTCCGGCTGCTGCTGAGCTTTGAGAACGTTATCGACTCCGACATCACGAGCGGAGTAATTAGTGCGTCCTCAGATGGACGATGGACCAGCGACAGTGTGACAAAGTGAGCTGCCTTTTCAAAGCACCAGTTCTCAAATTAGCTCTCAGTGCTGATGGATTAACACGAGGTCTGACGACGGCATTAAGACTAATCAGACGTTAAACAACAAACTTAGTAAACACATTAAAGTTAGATTATTACAGAAATTAGGGTTTTATACCCATTATATTATGTTGTCAAGTGATGGTCCAGAGTAACATGAACCATGAATACGAGATATTTAACGTTGGTTGAAGTAATATCCAGTTTGACCGTCTTTTGTTTTCACAACCAAATAGTTAACAATGAAAGTAAATGGGGCAGTCAGCCAAACGTATCTAAACTGTCATTTTTCAACCACTAATAAAGCTCAAAATATCACTTCACTTCAGCAGTAGCATGAATAGGGTCCCTACACATAAACTGAGGTTCCACATCAGCAGATTCATCATTTTCCTGAACAACAGGACAATGTGTCCGTGAACAGCGAGAAAAATGATGAATCTGCTGATCTGGAACATCCCTTTTATCACCGGTTGTTATGAAAATAAGAAAACAGTAATAACTATTAACAAGTGTTAATAGCTGTGATCTCACAACACACACAAGGGATGTTCCAGATCAGCAGATTCATCATTTTTCTCTTTCTTCGTTCTTCACGGACACATTGTCCTGTTGTTCAGGAAAATGATGAATCTGCTGATGTGGAACAACGTTCATCACCAGTTGTTACAAAACCAGACGTTGGGTAAAAACAGTGTTTTTAATAAACTCTGGGTTCACTTACTAAGTTATCAGTACTTCAGTTTATGTGTAGGGACCCTATTCATGCTACTGCTGAAGTGAAGTGATATTTTGAGCTTTATTAGTGGTTAAAAAATGACAGTTTAGATACGTTTGGCTGACTGCCCCATTTACTTTCATTGTTAACTATTTGGTTGTGAAAACAAAAGACGGTCAAACTGGATATTACTTCAGCCAACGTAACATATCTGTTGAGGAGGAACAAAACATCTCGGTAATGACTGGAAATTATTTTATTGCATCTGGTGCCAACGTCTACTTGACTGAGAAGAAGAAATGTCAGCGACGTCCTTTAGGATTTGATGATTGATTCGTTTAGAGACATTTCAGTTTCAACACCAGTTTTTTTTGTTGGATATGAAACAGATTTTCACAAAACTAAGGCTGCAAATTATAGACAGATGAATATTTATGCAGCTCTACAGTAACATTGATGCTGATGATTCATCTCTAGTTTGTTCATCTTCTATATGAGTCTTCTACTCTAATCAACTAATCATGATCAAACTCTCCTTCACTCCACGTGTCGTATAAGTCTGGACAGACATGGAGATAGTTTTAGTTTTAGTTTCAGAAAAACCAACGTTCATGATCTTGTGGACGTTTTGGGTCCTTCTGGTTTCTGGAAGGAAAAAAACAATCGTCTTCCTTTGATTTGTTGTTTTGATGATGCGACATCTTTCCAACTCTTCCAGAGGTGTTTAATTGAGTTGAACTTAATTCCCATTGTTTTCACACTCATTAAACATCTCATGGCGTCGTCCTGCCCCGTGGAGGTGACAGCTAGAGAATAACTTTATGGACTGACACCGACCTGTTCCTCTTTAAAAAAAAAAAAACGATTCTCAGTTACGAGGCAGCGTCTGTTTTTGTTTGTTTTCCCTTCGAGGTTTTTACTTCCATTTTTTATGCGTCTGTGGACACTACAGAAGTGTGGATCTGTAACAGATGATTTATCACAGCAGGTCTGTGTGTGTCCACCAAGACCTTTGTTATCGATCCATTAATTATTAGTCCATCATCTTCTGAGGCTCAACGCGTTCTGCCCGCGCAATTTACCATCATCTGTCGTCGGTTGTTGTCCGACGTGTGATGCATCGTCTCAGAGCGACATCAATACCACTTACCTGCCGCTGCTCCTTCTCTCGCCGGGGAAGGAAGCGGATTAATGAAGAAGAGATGGAGCGAGGGAGGAAACGACGTGGAGATAAATTTGGTCAAACTCAGTCTTGTGGGTGAAGATGAGCATTTATGATTTCCATTACAGGTAAAGGACAGAAGTTATTTGCTCTCAGTCTCTCCCACACTCTCATTACCTCTTGAATGATACAGTACGTTCATTCCCTTCGTGTATCTCAAAGATCTTTTTCCCATCTTCTCCTTCCTTCCTCCCAGTTCCTGGTGATTTATACCGACTCGTGGAGAGTTGATCTTTATTCAACGAGCCTCCAGGCAAAAGCTGATAACACCGAGGTCCCTCATAAATTCTGTCCAGCATATCTGCCCCTGCCCGCCCGCCATCCTCGTCTTACACAACCTCCAGTCCCAATCCCCTAAAGAATAAAGACTTGTGTTGGACTTCTCTGTGAAGTGAATTCACAAGTAGCCCTGGAAGATGAATGTGGTTAAATTACTGAAGGAACCAGAGTCACAGTCGCTGATCGGCCGGAGCTCGGACAGACGTGAATTTTATAAAGTTACTGAGCCGCTGAAGGAAACGAATAAATACCCAATGAAGGAGGAATGTCCCTTTTTTTTTTTTTTTTAAAAGAGCAAGGTGAAGCTGCTTTGCAAAATTTATTTTTGCAAATAAACAAATCAAAATCTGTTGGGACATTTTCATGCATATAAATATCTACTTTTGCAGTAATTGGGTTGATTATATTCTGAGGTGTATCCTGGTTTCCGTCATATTGATGATATGAAGTTTATATAACACAATAAACTTTTATCCTAAGCTGTGTTTCTTTAAGACTCCTTGTAGCAGGTCACTGTAAACTGAGTAGTCCTGTTAATTTTCACATCGTACGTAAACATGTCGGCGACGCTAATTTGTGAAGTGACGTCTCGTTTCATAAAATACCGGCTGCTTGAAACCGAGTGTGGTTTTTTGGTGTGTAAGAAGCTAGAAATGGGATTGAGCCTTAGTTTTATATAGAGATTAAACTGCCCGATGTTCTGGTTTAACTGTGGTTAACAAGGTTTTCATTGGTTTTTCACCAAAGTTAAAGGAAACATCTTGATCATCTGGGTTTTATGATGAACTCAGACATTTAAACAGGTTGAATCACCAAAAGAAAAGTGGTCAAACATGATAACAAGTGAAGTCGTGATGTTGAGAAAACTGCATCGACCAGTCATCAATCAACGTCTCATTTTCTGTTTGTTTCTCATCAGTCACCAACATGTTCGTCCAGATGAAACACAACACGTTGACATTGTCACACGTCTTCGTATCGACACATTTGTGCTGCAGATTTTCCGTCTCTTTCTCTCAGGCCAGTAGCTTGTGAACTCTGACGGTGTGTTTGTGTCCAGGGCGTGACGTACTGCGGTGAGAGCTCTGCCAGCAACCTGACGATGGCGAACGTCCCCTGGCACCAGGAAGTTGTCGCCTTCGTGCAGCAGCTGGCCGACATGTTGCCTCAGTATGAGATCGCCTGCGAGCACGAGCACTCCAACTGTCTGCTCATCGCTCACACCAAGGTAAGAGCTCCGCTGTTTAACATGGTGCAAATGTAATTCTGCTACGTGATGTAGGAAAGAAAACCTCAAACATGAATGAATTTAGTTGTTGATAATGAATTGATAAAATATTGAGAAGAGTTGTAAAAATCTAATTAACACAAACACACTTTAGTATTTCAGCCTCAGTTTCCCTCTTTTATAATAAAGGATGATATGAACCTGGACATCTTCGTTACATCTCTTGTGATTCTTCACAGACTCATAAACTCTCTGCAGGTTTCTACTTTAAATTGGTGTTTTGATTTAGTCTTCTTCTGTTATTTATATCATTTATCCTCCTTCTTCCCATGAGAGGAGGAGGAAAGTGTTGGGTTCTGCCAAAGCGACTGTCCGTCAATAATTAATGAATGATGATTAATTACTGTCCTGGTTTAATGTGACAGAATAAAGATTCAGGCCTGTTTGCTAATTACACACACACACACACACACACTTCTCTGTTTTATTTACTGTATCTTTGCTGTTGATATATTTAATAATCTGCTTCGACGTGAACTCCAGATGTAACAACACAAACATGATGTGAATCATTGATGAGACACGAAGTGTAAATGTTTACGAGCAGTGACAGGTTCGACATGATGTTTAATGTGTTTTAAGAATCGCTGCTTAAAAATAAAGATAATAAATGAGTCTTTATGAAGCTTGAAACAGGATCAACTTCTATAAAAATAGAGTCTCAATACTCGGCCAAATATCTGCAAAACAAGACATTCATCCCATTAGCCACAGCTGTAATTAGCAGTTATTAGCATGCTAATATGCTAATAATAGGCTTGGTTCTAGTTCCTGGTTCCAGCTACTGTTTTAGTTCCTACTCTGTCAAGGAACCGGTGGATCTGAGTCGATACTAAAACGTGACGTGAACAGACTGGAGGTCACTGATTGGTCAGAGGAAGCGTCAACAAAAATAAGCAACCTCCATTTTTAATAAACAGTGACAACGGTGGTAGCCGTCGTCGTAGCCTAGTTCGTCGTAAGCTAACCCAGCAAGTACAGCATCTCCTCCATCAATCAAACTTCTGTCGTGTTTCTCGACAGAAACGACCACGAATGTTGGCGCCAAATTATCGACTAGTTCCTGTTTTGCTCATTCGACTTTAGAAAATGAAACATTTTCTGAAGAGCCAAGATGGCGGCTGTTGAGGATGACAAGTGTCCAGCGTTTCTCTCTGCTTCCTGTGACAGTTTTGAGTGACACGTCTGAGTATTTTTAGTGCCCTGAGCGATGCCGGTGTGAAGACGCTCGTACACTCAGAATATCGAGTGTGAACTGAGACGTAACGTTAAAGACGAACAGCTGCTCTGTAGGTTGTTTCCTCCAGAAACACAGACGATGTTTCACTCAACTCATCCTCTGATTTCATCTGTCCTCTGCTCTCTCATCTTTTTTTAATCTCACCAACACAAATGTCACAGCGTCCGAACAGAAGTGAACACTGTTTCATCTTTCGCTGCTTTTTGAACATCAAAACACACACTTGTTTATAAAACTACACAGGACGGAGTTTATAGAGTTTATCATAGTTACACATGATCTCAAAACGCCTGCGTTTGATTTATTCACGTTAGATGTTGGTTAGAAAACCGTTGCTGTCTTTATAAACAGCAAGAACAGTCCTACAACCTTAAAAACAATTTAGGTAAACGATCGCAGTTCTTCTCTTTAATGTGACGCAGATTCACTCGAGTCGAAAGGGAAATGGAGAATAAAATGAAAATGAACGCTTCATTAAAAGAAAGTGATCGTGAAAGTTTCGTGTGTTTGTTTTTCGAGACGCTGACGTTCGTCACGTCTCGCGTCAACATGGTTTGATTTTTGACGTTTTCATCGTTGACCTGCAGAGGTTGAAACATGTCGTCAGATGTTTGAGCTGCTGTGATGATCTCGGTGTTTGATGTGGTCTTTTAAACGACATCAGAGCCGCGTGACTGAGTGTGATCTGTGTGTATAATCAGCTACGAGTGATGGATCCTCCAGCACTGACGCATCATCATCATCATCATTAGTTCCTCTTCGGTCTCGGCCTTCGTCCTGTTCGTGACCGTTTCTCTTGCTCTTTTCTTCTCTAATGTTCCCTCCTCTTCCATCCATCTCCGCTTCTTTTCTGTCAAACTGTGAATGAAGATCAAACCTCCCAGATCTTCCTGAGTGTTGACTTTCAGATCAGTGATTTCATGTCACATTTGTAAAAGCGAGGAACAAAAAAAAAAAAAAAAAAAAAACGTCTGTTGTTCATGTTCGACTGACAGTTGAGCTGACAGGAAGAATATGAAGCCAGATGGTCGAACCAATAAAACCCTCCAGATCATCGTGATCAGATGTTTCTCTTCAATCTTATTTAATACCAAAGCTGAAGACCACATGAGAATGAATGAAGATGATGATCCAGGACAAACTCCAGCGTCTCGATTCATCCTCCACTGTTGTTCTACAGACTCAGAACTAACGATGCAGCGGTGGAAACAACGTCTCTCAGTCCAAAACTACAAAGTACGAAGGGAAACAGGAAGTGGAAGGTGTTGGAGGCGACGTTCAGTCATAAAGAACCAACATCAGACTGGAGCAGAAAACCAGGTTCAAGAGTTGAAGGTGGAGGATGTTTCCAGCAGCAGGTGAAACAGGAAGTAGATGAAGAAAGAACGAACAAAAACCACAAGGTTCCTCAACCTCAACGTGGATGCGTCACCTCAGAGCTTCATAAAATCAACGGTAGCATCTCATGGATGTCGATCGATGTTTGATTGTGTCTCTAGTCTCATTCTGATCAGTTTGTCAACAACAACAACAACAACAACATAAACGATGAGCTGCTGATTCCTCAGAGAAGTGTCGTTAGTTGTTAAATTCATCCGGTTTGTTCTCGTGTTTGTGTTCATGCAGATATTTGAGTTTCTGTCTTTTTATGTATTTTTTTATTTTTTTGACAACAACAGTGATGAAATGTTTTGCTGCGTCTCCCTCCTGTTGTGTGAAGCAAAAGGCCAAAACAGTGAGGAACCTGAGAGAGCTTTTAAATGTTAAAACGCTGCGAAGTTAAAAGCAACAACAATCATCCTGAACAGCGACTTTGTGCCATTTTACATCCGTATACAAAAAAACAAAACAACCCACCCAGGACTGATGGTACAGAAGATGTCTGTACGTTTGTTTCTTCTTCTTTTCAGTCGTTACAGACGATCATCGTTTGGTTTCAGCTGCTTCAGGGAGAAGGAAGGATTCGAACCTGTGACCTTTAAATAAAAGAAGAAAAAAGAGAATAATCAAAAGAACGACGTGCAGATGTGATCACACCTGGAAATTATTTCTTTCTTTTCTACAATCAAATGAACTTTATAAACAAAGTTATTTGTTTAAGTTTATTTCCTGTTGATGAAGAGTTTGGGTTTTGGTTGGAAGTGATATTTTGAGCTTTATTAGTGGTTAAAAATGACAATTTAGATACGTTTGGCTGACTGCCCCATTTACTTTCATTGTTAACTATTTGCTTGTGAAAACAAAAGATGGTCAAACTGGATATTACTTCAACCAACGTAAAATATCTCTTATGGGGGAGTTTGACTCATATTTATGATGAAATAGACTCTGGTTCATGTTACAGTCAGTTAATCAGTTAATAACTTGACAATTTTAAACCTTGTACTTTGTTAAACAGGTTTATATTTCATCATTTAAACGTCCAGTTTGCTCTCGTCATGAAACTGGACTAGATTAATTCTGTTCTTCTACGTTTTCCTCCAGTTCAAGGTCGACGGTGAGTGGTGGACGTGGATCGACTACGATCGTTTCCAGGAGCTGGTTCGTGTTCACGACGAGAGCGAGGGGCAGCAGAGCTTCTCAGCGTTGGACTACATGTCTAAAACCCCCGACTGGGCTCTGTTTGGAGCCAGCGAACAAGGCTTCGACCCGGCGGACACTCGCTTCCAACGGCGCAACAAAACCAAAGACATCTCAGGCTGCTGATGCTGATGCATGAGACAGAGGGTGAGGTAGGAGGGACGGAGCGAGTTCTGATATCGTAGCAAAACAAAACAAAATCAGCTTCAAGGTTTTTATTCCCGTTCAGTTTTTACGTCCACCGCTGCCATACATTCATTTGATTGTCTCGACCCAAAAACTGTTTCTATTCCTTCACATTCGTTTGTATATAAATCCTTTGATATTTACCTTTTTATTCCTTTATATTTTTTTTTACATGGTCACGAGCTCTGATGGTAAAAATCATCCGGCAGCACTTTAGATTTGTAGATTTTTGTTCTCTGTGACCATCGACCTCGAGTCCAATCGTCTTGTTTCTTTTACTCGTCTTTTCTTCGACATCTTTGGTTCCTCCGCCCACTCGACGCGACGGTGGTTGTTTTTACTCCGAGAGAGAAATTAGAGAGTTTCTTTACAACACGAGCCTCTCGTTAGTCTTTTGGTCGTTTGTTTGTTTTTTTTTTAGTTTTTGTGTCGTCGTCGACTCCGGAGACGATAAAATCTTGTAGCTTTTGATGGATGATTGACTGTAAATCAATGAAACATTGGTTCATTTTGGTTAAAACTACTTCACCAGACGACAGATTGAATGGAAACATTAGAGGAAAGTTAAATCTGTAACACGTTTCTGTTTCTGTTTTAAAGTTTTAGTTAAATCGACACAAAACGTTTGAAATATTCACCAAACTTCCTGTTTATCTTTTCCACTGTAGCTGTATTTGAATCTAATCTCTGGATGTAAATGTTGATAAATTGTTGATAAATGACTCATCAGGTGTGTGATGTTGCAGTTTTTCCTGCTGATTCATCACTGGAATAAATTAGTTTTTGTTTTTGTTGTTGAATAATCTGCTTCGTTGTGTCGTTCTGGATTTCTACCAGACCTTTCTTTTCTTTTCTCTCCATTGGGAACAAAGTGTGAAGTTGACATTTTAAGACATAATAACTGTGACTGAAGTAGAAGCAGAAGCTTTCTGAGCTGCACTTTGAGGCCGACGGCGGCTCTAATGACCGAGCAGCGAACAGAGGTGAAGTTCAGCAGCTACAGGATGAAAAAGGCAGAAACTGTGGAGGTGGTGGAGGTTTGTTCTGCTTTAAAATATATTGATCCAGTTTTAGCTTTTTAAAGATTTTATTTAAGTTGGAGAAAATAAAATGAAGATTAATTGATGTTGAAGAGTTTTAGTATCAGGGGGAAATATTTAATAAACTCAAATTAATCATCTGTTCATCAGCTGAAGGGCAGGACCGTTTTTTATTAACAAATTAAAGTGACGTTGAAGTAACATGAACCAGAGTCTATTTCACCATGAATATGAGTCAAACTCCTCCTCAACAGATATTTAACGTTGGTTGAAGTAATATCCAGTTTGACCGTCTGTTGTTTTCACAAGCAAATAGTTAACAATGAAAGTAAATGGGGCAGTCAGCCAAACGTATCTAAACTGTCATTTTTTAACCACTAATAAAGCTCAAAATATCACTTCACTTCAGCAGTAGCATGAATAGGGTCCCTACACATAAACTGAAGTACTGATAACTTAGTAAAGTTAGAAAAATAAAGCGAGAAAAATGTTGAATCTGCTGATGTGGAACAACCTTCATCACCAGTTGTTATGGTTATAAAACCAGACGTTGGGTAAGTCTTGTAAAACAGTGTTTTAATAAACTCTGGGTTCACTTACTAAGTTATCAGTACTTCAGTTTATGTGTAGGGACCCTATTCATGCTACTGCTGAAGTGAAGTGATATTTTGAGCTTTATTAGTGGTTAAAAAATGACAGTTTATATATGTTTGGCTGACTGCCCCATTTACTTTCATTGTTAACTATTTGGTTGTGAAAACAAATGACGGTCAAACTGGATATTACTTCAACCAACGTTAAATATCTGTTGAGGGGAGTTTGACTCTTATTCATGGTGAAATAGACTCTGGTTCATGTTTCTCTGATGTCACTTTAAGAATCTAAGAAAATAAATAAATAAAATCAAACTGAATCAAACAGAAACAGTCGCCAGATTAAAGTGTTGATGATTGAAGTCGTGTGACTATAAATAAAAACGTTGTTATGTGTAAACACATCTGAGATGATGATGATGAAGTAAAAATGAGGTGAAGCTGCAGGTTTGAAAACAGGAGCCATGTTTGTTTGTTTGTTTGTTTGTTTGTTTGTTTTCTTTCTGTTTGTTTCTTCGACTTCGCTGCAGCAGATAAAGATAAATGACTCGTCTCAGGACGGAGACGAGGCTCCAGGGGGATGAGGAGCGATGAAGAGGGGGGTGATGGGTAATTGCTGTGGTGCCCCAGGGAACTCTGGGTAACAGGTTTCAGAGCCACACGGCGTCGGTCTCGTTTGATCTCGGCTCGTCTCCTTCGACTGCTCCAGTTTACTCTTCATCATCATCATCATCATCACACCATAAAAAACAGATCACAGGCTCCAAGAGAAAAAAGGATTTTGGCCGAGTTTGTCTGCGACAGACTGCGAGGAGCGACCGTCCATCTGTTACAGGAACCAACGTTTGACTCAACGATGAAACGAACACAAAGATCGAAGATGAATGGACGAATAATGACGACACGAGTGATGAGACCAGGTCGTTTCTAAAAGGTTAAAGGTCAAATTGACTGGTTGACGCAGAAGATCAAGCATCTAATTTTTCTGTTTACAAAGAATAAATCCTCTCATCATCAGAAGACAACGTCTGCATCTTTTATTTCAATTTATCTTGAATGTTTTAAAAGTCGAGTCACAGTTTCCTGAAGTTGATGATGAATTTTTAATATCTCGATCGTTTCTGGTCGAGACGTTTGCTTTTTATTTTCCTCCAGCGATCGTGTCTTTTTGCTCCAGAGAGATGATTAATAATTGAGTGAAAGTGAAACAGGAAGTGTTGCACTAAAACACACACACGCAGCTGAAGGCTGTGGTTTTTATTATTTATTAAATTAAATGTTAAGAACCGAAGATTTGAAGCTAAAATAAAACTTCGACTGCGTTGAACTTTTAAACGTTAAACTGCTTCGTTTTTTGTCCAAAATGTTTTGGAATTTGATGCAAAACGAAACAAAACGTGACGTCGTCGTCTCGTCCGGTGACGTCGACATGTTTCCGTGTGGCTTCGTTCCCGTCTCAAGCTGCTGCAGGTGAAGGTGATAATGGTTTTCACAGATGGTTGGAAAACGTGTCGCCTCTTCTCTCTGTGTGTCTGAGTCCTGGCTGTAATCTGTCTACTCGTGTGTGTGTGTGTGTGTGTGTGTGTGTGTGTGTGTGTCTGTTTGGACCAGATGTCCAGAGATGTCCCGGGCTCAGAGCAGGACCTCGTCCGTCCTCATGTCCATCTGTGACCCAGCGTCCTGCTGACTGACCTGGGTCGTCTCTTTAAACACATTTTTATTTTACAATAAAACAACAACAAGTCTTATTGTTCTAATGTAATAAAAGTTGCTGCAGGTTTGTTTACAGGACGATGATGGTGGTGATGCTGTTGCTACGACGATTCAAGACGACAACAACGTTCGAGATGTCGACTCGACTCCAGACTGTCTCCAGGTGAGGAATTTAATCTTTATTAAAAAGGTGTTTAACAGTCTGACGGAGCTGCTCAGACTGATCAGAGATCAGTTAGACAGCGACACGATCAAAGAGCGAAGAGGGTGATGAGTTTGTGGATCTGGAGCCAAACGTCCAGCTTCTTTCTGCCAAAATGTAAATGACTGAAAACTAATTGGAGCACGAAGTCTCCTGTCGACTGAGGAGGTTTTTACTTTTAGTAAAGTTTAAGTAAAAAAGTCCTAAAGAAGAACTAATACTTTTCATCTTAAACATGATTTATTTAGTCGATATCATTAAACACCAGATGCAGATGACACCCAGTTTTATTTATCTATGAAGTTAAATGAAACCAACCAGTCAGATGTTATTACTTCTAAACAAACAAAAGTCACGTTATCTTACTCTTTGATAAGCTTCACTGCACCATAATCAATCCATCCATCCATTAGCTTCCTGTAGAGTTAGCGTTAGCAATAGATCCTTATTATCCCAATAGATCAGTGTGATCACAAACTTCTGGGTCCTGGAGTCTCTGACGTCTCTTCTCCACCACGTCGTCGTGTCTCTGTTCAGTTTGGTTCCTCCTCCACGTGAATGTGGTGAGTGGAATCAAACTGCTGCGACGTCACGACACAAAATCATCAGTAAACATTAATGGACATGGAGGAGATGCTGTACTTGTTGCTGGGTTAGCTTACGACGAGTTAGGCTACGACGACGGATATCACTGTTGTCCTGTTTATTAAAATGGAGGTTTGGAGGCCGTCGAACTAAAAAGAGAACCAGAGTTAAGTCCAGTAGCATGAGAACGGTTAACTGCAGGTTTCCTTCTGGTTCCTAGAGTCTTTAAGACCAGAATCAGGATCCTCTCTGATGGAACCAGATCCAGTTTGGTTCCAGGAGACAGAAACACTTTCTATATTTAATATTTGACTGAAAACTTTCCTCTGTGATGAAGATGATGGTTAGAGATGTGACAAAGTTTTGTTTCCAGTTTTGTCTCCACCACCTGATTGAAGCTGCACTTTCTTCACCAGCTACTTCACAGCTGCATCTGTCGGCCGTTTGTTTGTGTAAAATGACTTTATTTCTCTGAAAACATCAAAATAAAACTCAACATGATTGTGTCCAGGAGGTAGAAACACTTTCTACTTCTAACGTTGGACTGAAAACTTGTTTGTCGTGTGTTGATCTGGATCATCGTCGCCTTCGTCTCCTGAACCACGATTCATTTTTCTCCCGAAGCGTCAGCGGAGCTCAGCTGTGATCTCTCCTGTCGACAGACAAACACACCTGACCTCTCTCTCTGCTGGAGTTCACTTAATTCATTTTCTCTCACTTATCATCGTCAGCGCTGGAGCTCACGTCAACATTAGCTCGTGTGCTAATCCTCTTCTTTAAACAAACACATTCGGTTGTCGAACCTTCGTGTGACGAAGCCGCCGACGTTTGCAAATCGATTCTTTATGTTTAACGGAGGATTTATATCCTGAAATTCAGCAGCCGCTTCAGTAATGAGCTGACCTGAGATCAGTAGAGATATGTGCTAATTACCCGCCGCGTCGGGGCTCAGCTGTCACATGGTCGACAGCTCCGGCCTCCAGCGTCTTTTTAAATCCATATTCTTCTTTTTAAATCATTTGTTTTTCACAGTATTGTTGTTCTCTTTGGTTTCTACGTTTTGTCTTTTTAAAGGGAGACGTTCCCACAGTTCAGGTGAATATAAATGAGGAAACGCTCGCTGAGCATCAGCTGAAACACATTTCTCTGTCACCTCTCCGTCCTGCGCTCTGCTCTGAGCTGCTGATTGATGAGTGAAGCGAAGTCGGGTCGATGTGTGTGAGCTGAATCACAGCCAGCTGATTATTATCCATCACACACACACACGGACCCAGATAGAGATAAAGACCTATGACACTTGAATCAACTCCAGCTGAGAGGTTTGTTATTGACCCTGAAACGTGGCAGCGTTATGTAACACGCAGGTGTGTGACATGTTTTTATCTGCTGCTCTTCACCTTTGGTATAAAGTGAACGTTCGTTCACATGTGAAACATCAACGATCAAAGTAGAAACAAAACAAAACTTTTTTCTAAACGTTTCAGCTGCTCGTGGTTCGACTCCAACGTGAAACATGGTGTCTGAGGTGTCAGAGGTGAACGTTTCCTCTGCGTTTGTGAATTTTGAGGATAAAGACGATATGAAGTTTCTGCATCGTTTGTGATTTTTTGTGAAGCGAAAGTTTCAATTTAGGAAAAAAACAAAGATCTTTCTTTGCTGCCTCTTGTTTGTTTGTTGTTTGTCTCAGTCTCTACAGGACGTGATCGAGTGTAAACACGACGTCAGGCCTCAGAGCTGCTGATCAATCCTATAAACCACCTGAATAAAGATGCAGTCGACTCGGCAGAAACATGAACTCCAGCGTTACTCAATTTACTGAAACATGATGCAACTGTTGATGCACAAGGATGAAAATCAGGTCGAGTTGTTGCTCTAATGCAGGAAACTGCAGCGTTTATGTTTGTGCACGTTATGTCACAGATGGAGGTGAAGCTGCACGTCGTCTCTCTCTAACCTTCACCTGAACTCATCACGAACACGCTGAGCTCTGGGTTTGTCGACTGTTTATAGATCAGCTGCAGCCGGAGGGTTTGATTCAGACGGAGAGAAATCCTGAGGAGCATCCACCGGTTTATTTTAGGAGGGAAAACAAAAAAAACCAGGAACAAAAACCAAACACACACGTGTAAAACGTCGTAACATCGTCTTTGTTTTTTCCCTCAGGATCAAAACGTAACTTTGACTCTGACGAGTGTCGTTGACAAGAGCCTCCAGGATTTAATGATCACGACTATTAACTTGAATGAAAATTCAGTTTTTTCATCCAAGAAAGAGTCGTCCTGGTTGTAGGTTCGATCAGTTCACACATTTCATCCAAACATCAAACACGTGTTCGCTGAGACACTTCAACCGTCTCTTTTTTCAGATCGTTGACGTCTAATTTGTCTGATTTCGCAGCAGCTTTTTAGAAAAAAGCAATGAAAGTTGCAAAGTTTTTAGGTTTTGTTTTGTTGCAATAAAGTTGCAGGATCAAGTTACAGTTGCAACTTTTTTCCCGTTCGAAGGAAATGTTTTTTTTTTAGGTGAAAACTTTGCTGCAACTCTTTTTCCTTTTAAAAGGAAAAAAAATGTCAACTTCAACTTGATCTTGAACTTTATTGCATCAAAACGTCTAAAAACACCACGACTTTCATCACAGTTAAAAAAAAAAAAAAAAAAAACGGCAGCAAAATCAGGTAAATTAAACATCAACAAGCTGAAAAAAGACCAGAAATCCTGGTAAAATCTAAAAACACCACAACCTTCATCAAAGGTTTTTCAGAAAAGCTGCAACTTTAATGTTGAAATCAGACAAATCAGACGTCAACAATCTTTAAAAAAAGTCCTGGTTATTGTTACGATAAAGTCAAGAAGCGTCAGTGAACGTTTGTCTGATGTTTGGATCAAATGTGTGAACTGATCAAATCTACAACCAGGACGATGACAATGAGTTTGAATCAGCTGCTGTGATGAAAGTAAAGTTGAATCCATCGTTGATTCGTTGATGAAGTCATTGACATTTTCATATTTTGAGCTTTTACAACATGTTGATGCTCCAGATAAACGTCTTCTCTTCTTTGGCCACTAAGATGAAGGTCGTCACAGTGAAACGCGGCGACCGTGTGAGAAACGACTCGACTGATTTCAGGTGGAAGCTCCATATTTCTTCCAGTCTGGTTTGTGGAGTTGAAACAATAGAAACGTTCGTTTCTCCCTGAAAGTCATTATTTCTCTGAAGCCACAAACAAAACGCTGGGAGACTGTGTGAAACGCTACGAAACATAAACAGACTTTTGTCTCGTTTTGTTGTTCTTCGTGTTTGTGTTGTTTTGTTGAGGACACACCTGCATCGCTGTATCACAGCTGAGCCTCACGTCATAAAAACAAGAGTTGGAGTCGTTGTTTTATGAATTTATGGACAAATGTTTGTCCTTTTTTTTTTCTCTGGACTTCAGGAGAAGATGAAAGTCCAGTCACATCAGACTGAGCAGGGTTTTGTTTGAAGATTTTATCTTCAGGAATCAAGATTTACTGTGACAGACGAAGCTCAGTGGTTTGTAGAAAACAACAAGTTTTCATCATCTGTTTTGTTTTTATCTCTTCACTCTGAAGCTGCTGTTGTTTCTACACCAGATCCTTAAAGTCCTGGAGGATGTGATCAGACTGAGACCTGGAGAGTTTGTTGTTGTTGCTCAAACATCCAGAGAAAAAGGAAAATAACATCAGGACTCGACGTTTCCCAACAGATTATCGTCCAAACCAAACTCCGTCTCCAGCAGCTTGTTTTCTTCCTGTAGATCAACCTGCTGTCACGTTTCCTGCAGATAAACGATGCTCACACTCTCATCCGTCTAAAGGAAGAGAAAGGAAACATAATCCATCAACCAGACTCCTTCTACCAACATGAACCTACTGATCAGATAAAGACTCAACAAACTGTGATTCTCCGAGTCTCTTTTCGATCAAAACCAGCATCAGTTTTTGCAGCAGTTTGAGCTGCAGATTTTTGTTTTTAATCTCTAGAGACTGGAAACATCCAGGAGAAGTTTCATTCTTGCTCTTGTCGCTCGCTTCCATCTTTAATTTTGAAACGTTTCCACCTGATGAACTGTCGATGGTTTTTCTAGTTTTTTTTTTTTTTTTTTTCAGAAAACGAGAAACCAGTGATGGATCCAAACAGGAAGCGGCTGCAGCTGCTGGATCCTGGACCAGGTTTAAGATTTAAAAGCTGGAGGGTGAAATCAGCAGGAAACAGGAAGTAGATCGTCCATGAAGGAAAACACGAACACGTTCCACAATAACGAACAATGAGAAATGCGTTTTAATTCTCCTGCAGCTGTTCTGAGATCAGAAAAACCACAGAGCTGCTGCTGTTGTAGCTGTTGTAGTTGAGTTCATTCAGAAACAGGCGACTCGGAGTCACCAGCTTTGATCTGTGGGAGGAAAAAGGCGACATCGAGCTCTGAGCTGCAGACGTGTGAGTCTCAGTGTCTCGGTGTGAGTGTGACTGATCAGGAAACGTCTGCGGCGTTTTCTGTCTTTTATGACAGAAACTTCATCGTCCTCGGCTTTGAAACTGAGACAATAAACACAGGTTAAAGAGAAAATGTTGATTCATTTGAAAACATATTCAGTTCGGGACGTTTCTTTGCAGATGATGACGTCGTGTTTCTCGGATTTTCTCACTTTTTGTCGTTTTCTCTGTTTCTTCAGAACAAACACGAACCTGATGATGACACAGTTTATTATTCAGACTCTGAACTTCTCCAGAGATTATTTATCGGCTTCATTTGAAGGTTTTTCTTCTGCAGTGAAATAAATCACAGAGTTAAAGTTGAAGCTATAAGTGACTCGGGTCCGGTGTGAATTCGACCTGTAATCATGTGAACATGTAGAGTTTCAGTGAAATCGCTGCAGCTCATTTGATCCTAGTGAACCAACGTGAACATGAACAAACACCTGCAGCTTTAATTATTTCTTCAACTCTAATGTGAATTTTTGTTGAAGTTTTTGCTTCGAGTGAAGTTGACGTGAACTTTGGTTAAACTGAAAATATTTCCAACCAGAGTAAATGTGTGTTACTCAGTGTTGCACGCTGTTGAGGCAGAGTTACAGTAGTTTTATTTTTCCTTTTGCTAGTTTTTTTTTTTTTTTCTCAGTCTTGTTTTATTTTCAGGAGAGAAAAATAAAAAGATTTTATAGTTTGATGAGAAAAACTTTAAACCTTAAAGAAGCAGAGAAGTTTTGATTTTGACGCTATGAAGTGGTTTTGTATGTTTTCGTGTAAAGTTAGTGTCTCATTTCTTTGTGTTTAAATCCTTAAACTCAGCTCTTAAATCAGACGGATGAAGACTTTGTCCAAAGTACAAGATGAAATTACCCAGGATGCTTTACAAACTCAGCAAGCGAGAAGAAAGATGGCGTCCAGTTTGGGAAAAGAAGCAACACAATATTATTCATTAGGATGATTATGTTTGAATGCGTTTGTCTCCGTTTCTGTTGTAGTCGTGATGCGACGTTTATATGAACGTGGAGAAACTTTCCACTGTCGCTGTCACTAACAGGAACGCTACAGTAACGTTAGCCACTACACAGACTAGTCTGCAAAAAAATTGTGAAAAATTCCACGTAACAGATAAAACAACATCTGGAGCCGACGTTTTCCAACCTTGAATATAAACCGACGTCAGGTTGTAGCTCCTACGTCGCCGCTACGCTAAGTAGCATCGCATTTCGTGGAGGAAAGATCTCAACCTCTAACTTTGCACATTTCCGTCACCGTGAAGTCGGTTTGTAGCTCGTCGCTACATCATGTTGACTTCAACCTGAAGATAAAACCATCGCGACACTGTTGGTCTCACAACCACCGAGCTTCACAACATCCGTCTGAAAACTAAAAACTGAAACTCGACCGTGTTTTTACGACACGTCTCACTTCATCGTCAAGGTTTTTCTCTCTTTTCGAGGACTCTTGACACCAAAAGGTAAATGGGACTGAGCCTAAAATAAATATTATAAAACTATATTTATTAGTGAGTGTTTCAGTCTAGTTTTTGGAGAAAACCAGTAGATTTATTACGACATCTAGAAACTTTAAAAATTAACGGTTTTGATTATCATAATAATATTTATATAATGTTTGATTCTCAGTGTTTGTGCTTCGGCTGAGGCGATAACGAAGGTCACAGCGACGTTTCCTTGTCTGACTCGTGGGCGACGAACCTTCAAAATGCCTTAAAATGTGAGAAACTAATTGTTGTAACTATGACAGTAACAACGGTGGGAGGTGTTTTTGTCAGAGGTCTTTGTCCTCTGGCGTTTTTTCATCCTGAATGTTGAAATTAAAACACCGTGTTCGGCTCAGGCGTTGGTTTTGATTAAAGTGACAGGACCAGCAATAAAGACAGAGAGTGGGTGTGAAAGAGAAAAAGAAAGAAAGAGAAATTTTAATTCTGTGACATGAGAAGAAATCCAACACCTCTTTTTGTTTCTAACGCTGATCGTTTTTCAACCGTCTGATGTTGATGTGATGTGATTTAAAGGTCAAACGACGTCTGACAACCTTCTGTTAAAAAAGCGTTTTTATTCATCTGGATGTTTAAATCACATGTTCATCTGTTTGTTTCACTTCTTTTCCAGATTAACAACAAACGTCCTTCAGTCTCAGTTAAACTTCATGTCAGATGTAAGTAAACACAGCAGGTATTGTCTCTTTTCTTGAAGAGCGAGAAAAACGATGAATCTGCTGATCTGGAACATCCTTCATCACCTGTTTTCATCTGAACATCATTAATCCCGGAGGATCTGCTCATTTTATTTAGTTATTTTTTAACGTGTAGGTTCAGTTTCCTCGTCTGTAGCTGTAGGTAGTCACCAGTCAAAGACCTGAGGAAGATCAACAACGATTGGTTGAAGTTGTGTAAATAGTTGTGATCTCACAACACACATGAAGGATGTTTCAGATCAGCAGATTCATCATTTTTTCGTTCTTGACTGAAACATCAGGAAAATGATGAATCTGCTGATGTGGAACAACCTTCATCATGTGTAGGGACCCTATTCATGCTACTGCTGAAGTGAAGTGATATTTTGAGCTTTATTAGTGGTTAAAAAATGACAATTTAGATACGTTTGGCTGACTGCCCCATTTACTTTCATTGTTAACTATTTGGTTGTAAAAAAACAAAACGGTCAAACTGGATATTACTTCAACCAACGTAACATATCTGTTGAGGGGAGTTTGACTCGTATTGTTGTGAACTAGAAAATATTTTCTTTGTGTTTCCATCACAACATCAGAAATAAACAAGATAAGAAAAACACATTATATCTCGTCAACAAACAGGAAACGGGTTGAAAACTTTAAATATCAAGTTGAAGTTAAAGTTGTGCAGATAAGATGCATAAAACCGGAAATGGGATGATTGTAGTTTGGAAATAAAACAATAAAACTAAAATATTTGAGAATTAAATGTAAATTAATCAAATTTAAAATGTTTTAATGTTTAAAAGATAAATTATAAACAGAATCAGTGTCTGTTGAAGTAAAACTGAAAGGATTTTGTGTGTCTGTTTACAGGTGAATGCTTTATTTTGAAAGGTCACCGGAAATTACCGTCTTATTTTGACTAACTTTTTTTTTTTCATTAATTTTATCTTTTACGCAGAAGAAAACGTGAAAACTGCGCAGGATCAAACCTCCGCAGGTGAAAAGTGATAAACGGATCCGGTTTCTTCCACCGGGAGACAACGGAACCGACCGAGCAGCAGCCAATCAGCGCTCAGCTGCTCCGGTCGCGTGTCGGTTGTGGTCGGAGCGTCTCCTCCGGTCCCCGCGCGGACACCGACAATCTCCGCAGCGCTCGGGGCACCTGCGTGTCTGCGCGTGTTGGGTTCATGTGTGTGACTGTGTGTGTGTGTGTGCGTGCGCGCGCGTGTGTTCGTTCGTTTTTTCCTAACATTCAGAGGATGAAGCACCTGTGAACGGTTGTTTTTACCGACTGGACCGAAGAATTAAAAAAAAAAAGAAAAAATCCACCGGGAATAAAAACCGGAGACGACGCGACAGAAATTAACGAGAGTTTGAAGAAAAAGTGTCAAAGTGTTTTTGACTCCAAATCATTTTTTTTAAAAACAAAACTGAGACTTTTGGGTGAATGTTTGTCGGAGATGGACTGAAACAACCGCAGCGCGTTTGAGTTTTATTTTCTTTATTTATTTATTTTTCAGAAACGGAATTAACGGAATAAAAGAAAGAAGAAAAAAAGAAACTGAACTGAGACGCAACAAGCTGCGGATCGAGTCCGAAACTGGACCTGAACCGGATCCTGCTGCGGATCCAGAATCGGTTCGACTCAGACTCATAAACCCCTGAAAGGTTAGAAATTATTATTATTATTATTATTATTATTATTATTATTATTATTATTATTATTAATATTATTATTATTATTATTAATATTATCGGAGCAGGTCCACACCTGTTGTTTGGATTTGTGTCTGGATCCGGTTCCGGTTCTGGTTCCGGTTCTGATCTGAGTCTGTGTTTAAGTCTTTTCTTTTTTATTTATAATATTTTTATTATTTGATTTGATTTGATCGTTTCCTCTTCATCAGATGGTAAAAACCGCAGAAGACGCGTCAGAAAAAAAAAAATAAAAATAATTTACTACATTTTTGTGACAATAGAAAAACAGCTACAATTTCAAATTGATAAAGTTTTTAAAATTTAAAATTTAAAGAATTTTTTTAGTTTTTATTTTTATGTTGAATTTATTTGTGTTAAAGCGACATGTGTCAGTGATGATGATGATGGTGATGATGGAGGAGCTGTTGCTGCTCTATGAATATAGTTGGTGTCACTTTGATCACAGGAAGTGTGTGTGTGTGTGTGTGTGTGTGTGTGTGTGTGTGTGTGTGTGTGTGTGTGATAGTACACACTCCACCTCCATCTCATCCATCTTCATCTTAACGCTGCGTCCGACGCGCGCTCTTGCTCCACATGGTGGCGCACACTGTTACGTTCTATGCACGCGCTCGTGCACGCTCACTACCGGAGTGTGTGTCTGTGTGTGTGTGTGTGTGTGTGTGTGTGTGTGTGTGAGCAAAACAGTGTTTTTGGTTTTCAACCTGCAGAGAGAAACGTTTGGAATAATCTACTGGGATAAAGGGTGTGTGTGTGTGTGTGTGTGTGTGTGTGTGTGTGTGTGTGTGTGTGTGTGTGTGTGCGTGTGCCAGTGCACCAAGAACACACACACACACACACACACACACACACACTCTCTCTCTCTCTCTCTCTCTGTCACCTCCTCTTTCAGTCTCGTCTCTTCTTCTCTTTCCTGGTCAGCTTCTCTCTCTCTCCTCTTGTTCCATTCAGTCTCAGTGTCTCTCGCCCCTCTCCCCCCCTCTCTCTCGTCCCTGTGTATTCAGTGTGAGCACAGCTGCAGGCGGGCAGGGCTCAGTCTGTCATCGGGACTCGCTAATGAGCCTCGGCTCTGTCTCCCCATGTGGAGGAATGTTTGCATTGGAGAGTGAGAGAGGGGGAGTCAGAGAGAGGGGGAGGTAAAGGAGAGGGAGAGAGAGGAGCCGGAGGAGGAGGAGGAGGAGGAGGAGGAGGAGGAGGAGGAGGAGGAGGAGGAGGAGGAGTGGAGCGTGAGAGGAGCCGTCGTACCTGCTGCTCTCACTGCTCAAACATTAACCCAGAGGTTTGTGTGAACTGATGCTGCTGCTGTGGGATAAAGTCAAACTGTGGCAGCTCGACTCAGCGGTTCGTCGTCAGGCAGTCGGACGTCGCCGTCTGTGACACGGCTGCGTCTCAGCGTCTGATGGAGATGGAGGAGGAGGTCACAGAGACGGTGGAGCCGTCCGGCATGACGCCGCCGCCCTCATCGCCGCCGCCGCTGGAGTCTCACTCTGAGGCGAACGGAGACTTACCAGGGAACCCGTACCTGAGAGACGAGGGGACGCCGGACGTGATGGAGAGCCCGGTGAGGGAGCCTGTTGTGCTGCAGTACAATCACAGCCATCAGTACGGGTAAGACACTCGGACTCAGACGGAGGCGAGAGTCTGTTGCTGCAGGGGAGAAGCAGCTTCTGATGTGGGACGATCCCGTCTCTCGTCTCAGCTCGGAGGATGTTTGACTCCCGGTTTGATCGATTATCTTCTGATCGCTCCGTGAAACCGTTTAACTCTCAGCAGAAGCTTCAGGACGTTTCATTGATTTTACGATCGTTTCGGCGTCTGATGCCGAACTTGTTTGTTAGAAACAGAAACATGTGACTCATTCGTCTTGTGTTGTTGCATCTTTGTGCGTTTCATCGATTCTTCGTTTAAAACACTTGCTTGTTGCGTTTCTGTTTCGTTGGAAACTTTTAAAGTCTTTCTCTGATGTGACCACGCCTCAGTCTGTGTTACAATGTGTTAAATATTCACGTTTACTCTCTACAAAGCTCCTCCTACAGTCTTGGAGTTAAAGCTGCGTTCAAGATGCTTGATACGTAGCGAAACGTTTAACTGAACATCCTTGTTGCCTTTTGACTACTTACGACGGTTTATATAAGCGTTGGCTCTGATTGGGTAACTCCTTGAACACGCCGTCCAAACTACCTCCACAAGACTGTTGCAAACCGTTTCACAACGTTTGAATCCAACATCTCCAGACCCGTCATTTAACCATCACACTGACTAAAAACACGATACAGTAAAATTAAAAATCTCACACGGTGCATCTTTAAACCTCAGTCAAAGTCGAGGGTGTGAACATTAAAGAAACGTTGTTTGCGTTGGTGTTAACTGGCCTCGTGTGACGAGAAGGAAAGTTGCCGCTTCATCGGTTTCTTCCGTCTTGTTGCTGACTTGACGTAGTTTTATTTATTTCTTTATTTACAACACGTCGCTGTGTCACGTCCTGGTTCATGTTCAGGAAATCGCCGTCTGGCCTCGTTGTCATGGGATAATAAAAAAAACCTGATCTTTTCTTCAAAGAGTCGAGACTCTGAGCTGGTTATTTCTGATATTTCCATGCAAGTCGTGAGACTGTGACTGACGTCTCGTTATATTAGAAAAGTCTGGTGTGAAATTGACTCAAACATCTGGAGAATCGAGATGAACGATTATTTTTACTCAAAGATGCAGAAAGAGGAAACGCATGATGACAACATGAATTTATTGAATTTATATGAATTATATGTAAATATATAAATACGATCGTGGTTTGTTTCGGTTAAATTTGTTTAATTTCCGTCTTTATTGAGTCGACTGTGAGTTTCAGTTCTTTAAAAATAAAAACCAGACGGTGATAAAACAGACGGTAAGTTGAGTAGTAAAAAAAAAGACGGTAGTAACAGTTTCAGTGATGATAAATCCAGATGTAACTCTGGTTTCAGATCCTCGTGTGATAAAATCTCAACGTTTCTTCGTGTAGATTAGACGCTGACGAGTTCGTTAAGGACACGACACTTTTGATGCGACTGCTTCTTCCTTCAGGGTCCAAGTGTTTTGATTAATCTCGTCGTCTTTGTCTCCTTGAGGCGTCGGCGTCAACGCTGCTTCGCTTCGTTTTCTTTTTCCCGCTCAATGTTTTTTTTTTTTTTTAAGTTGAGGTGCTTTTATTTATGTCTTCACCATAATTGGGTTCAGTTTCGCCGTGACCCAGTTTTAACAACAGCGGTTCGACTTTAAAAGCACGATAATGAAGCAGTAATAGTTTGTCTCTTGTGGGTGGAAATATATATATAACTATAAATATATATAATGTTTATTTTCCCACTTTCACTTCCTGCTCTGACTGATTGTACATCATCATTAAACCCACTAAAGTCGCTGAAGTCCATTAAAAAAAGAAAGATGAGTTTGTTCTTGCTGCTCAACTTATGGAGCTTTTCAACCACATTGTTGCTGCGAGGCTCATTAGCCTCATTAGCTTCATTAGCTTCGTTAGCGTCAATGGATAATTAACATAAAAAGTTAATAATTAATCATTTTAGGTGAAATATTAAACACTTAACTTCAACATGTGTCACCGTTCGATGAAACCTAACGATTATTTTATATATGGTAGATAAATAATCTGATGATTCATTTTTAATTAGTTAATTAGGCAACAATTAATTAAGCCACACCCACATTTAATTGATTCATTAATTAAACCACGCCCACCACTCTACTACTATCATAGTTTTCAAGTGATGTTTTCTTATAAATTACACATTGATTAATGGAGGAAAACTAGACGAGTCTCAGGGTTTTAGTTTAATTTCCTCGTTAGAAAAGCTAAGTTAGCATGTTAGCGTGTTAGCATACGTTTCATCTAAATTATCTCACATTGTCACAGCAATAAAAGACACTGTCGGCTGTTTTTTGTTTGGTAAAAATGTTCTGTTCTGGTTTGTAACAGAAACCTTTTGCTGATGCTAGAATTTAAGGTTTAAAAGTAGCCAACATTAGCATTGTAACAAAAACCCTTATGCTAACATTAGCTTGTTTTATTATAAGCTAAACTAAATCCTCCTAAAGGATCCAAGTCTAACAAGAAAGTAGGATCCAACTTCATGCTAACATTAGCCTTTTGGCTAAAACGCAGGATTAAACATCATGCTAATTTTGCCAATAGCTTGTTTTATAACTAGCTTATGTTAGCATTTAAACATAAACATAGGATCCGAATGTATGCTAGCATTAGCTTGTTTTAATACAAGCTAAATTTAGGATGTAAACAAATAGAAGGATCTAACACTTTTTTTTTTTAAGACTAGCCAATATTAGCATTTTAGCAAGAAAGCAGGATTCAACTTTATGCTAACATTAGCCTTTTGGCTTAAAAGCAGCGATTGGAGGGATTTATAGTTGATCCAGATCATAATTTTTAATGTTTTTGTGATTCTTTGAACATATTTCTGGTGTTGAGATCTATGACTTTGGTCCAGGTCTTGATAATGATCCAGATCTGAGGATTATTTGTCCTTGACAGAGGTTTGTTCATCACGCAGGTGGATCAGAGTATCTCTAGTCTTTCAGAGCGTAAATGCAGTAAAGACTGAGGATTTACAGTTGATGATACTGTGAGTTGAGTTTCTCTTCGTGTCCATTTGTGCTGAAGCTGTTTCTGAAATCAAATCACATATTTCTGACCTTTAGCAGCCGCCACCGTTTCCCCAGCTGTCAAACTCCAAGTGACTCAGCTTTGAGAAAACGAAGCTCACGGATGACGTGTTGATCGCCGTTGTGTGGAAACACGCTGAGATTTAAACGTTGAGCAGCTCGTCTCTCTGATTAAATGCCACGGATCCAATCACAGCTCAGTGCAGCCGTCAACGTCGTCTCTTCATCACGACCTTGATGCCAGACTCGCTCTCTCAAAGTCACTTTGGATTAACGGCGTCGGCTACAGGATCCAACATGATGTAAAACTCCAGTTACTGACTCATAAAGAATCCAGGATGATTTCATGTTGGTTGTTTTTGTCAGAAAAAGATGCAACAGATCAGAGTTGGACTGCACCAGGATCAGTTAGTTAGTTTTGTTTCCATTTTATCAAATTGGATCTTTGATGACCTGAAACAGAGAAATCTTCTGCAGCAGCAGAAGAAGAAAAGTCCTCGACTTTGACCAAATATTTTCTAAAACTTGGTTTTGGAAACGGATCAAGTAACAAGCTCATTTACATGTTAACGTCAACGTTTCAGATCAGATTTGACTTCCTGTGTTTCCTTCACGTTGTCAAAACCTTTTGGAGACAAGTTTGAAGACTTCAGGATCAATTAGTTGATGGAAATGTGTTATTTTGGACTAATTTTAACGTGTTGTTCTAATATCGTTTGGACCTTTAATACATCTGGAAAATACCAAGAAATCTTCTGTCATCAGGTGAATCGTCCACATCTTGTTTGACGATCCTGTTAAATGTGGTTTTGGTAAACCTGCACCTTTACGACCTCACGTTGGACCATTTTATGAAGTTTTATCGACTAAACAATTAAAGTTTGGACCAAATAAGAAGAAGAAGAAGAAGTACAGCCTCTTCTGTAGGAAACTGTGAAACCTTCCTCTGATTTTATCTCTTGACTTTTATCAGCATATTAAACCGCAGCCTCTTTTCCTGTTGAGTCGATACATCACAGCACATGAGGGGAATAGTTATTTAACGAGAGGAAAAGAGGGAACAAACACGCGTGTTGGTGTTTGTGGCGGCGGTGATCACTTCCTGATTTAAGTGATTACCGTGGTCCGTGTCGCTCTGCTCCTCAAGGTCTCAGGCGAGACCTTGATCCATTTAATCAGACGTGATGACGGCGAAGGATGAGACGCTGAACATCGGTGTTTTACAGTCGCAGCACATTATCTCGCTCTTCACCTCCTGCATTGATAAACATGGCGTCCTTGGTGGAAACGCAGTAAAAACCTGTCGTTAATGCACCGACACACACGAGGTTCAAATGTGGTCGAGTCTCCTGAAAAAGGACAAGAGTGTCCATGAGTTGAATTTTAAGTTCAGAGGCTTGTTTTTAATAAAGACGTTAAAATAAACAAATTGTTACAATTAGTTACATTAGTTGTTGCCGTGGCACCGTGTGAGCAGCAGCCAGTTTGACGGCAGCGACTCATTTTTTTTTACTTTTTTCAAAAAAATTTCAACATTTTAACTAAAAACGTTCTTCCTTTGTATTGGGACGGCTTTTTTCTCTGTTTTTTTTTTTTTTTTTGACGACACTGAGCTGCTCAGAGATACGACCCCAGATCCTGGAGGAGGAGCAGATGCAGCCGTGAGAAGAAAAGACAATATAAACCATCAACCCGTCTGTAACTACGGCGAATGTACTGTACGATGTAATGTACGATCTGTCCTCATAAGATGAAGAAGTGACGCTCTGACCAGCTACAGAGCAGCGTCATGTGTCTCACTGAGACCTGTCAGAGGACAGGGAGGTAACGACGACCAGAGGATGGTGATGTTTATTAAGGAGAGATGCAGTAACCTGGAGCACATCAGTGTTACTGAGCAGCTGCTCTGGACGTTGAGCTGTTTGCTGTCAGCGTCTGGTCCAACTACATCAGAGCAGTTCTCTCAAGTCATGGTGATAACTCGCTGTCGACCGACGCTACAGCTGCTGTGACTCTGTCATGTTCCAGCTGGAAACATCCACCACAAACCTTCCTCCTCATCTCTGGAGACTTGAACCTTTTCTTTCTTATATAAACTATTCATTTCTTTTTCTTTCAAACTTTAATGCTTTTAAGCCGTCAAACAGATAAATTTCCCCTTGAGGGACAAATAAAAATATTCTGTTCTATTCTGTATTTCGTCTCAACAAACCTTTTGTTTCGTTTTTTCGTCCAAAATCCTCATATTGTCAAACTACACAACTACTGTTAGAAGCAGAATACAAGAATAAAATCTTATTTAAAATGACTGAAGTAATTTAAACGTTTAATTTGTTCTGAATCTCAGAAACAAACATTTCAGAACGCGTCGTTGACGTTAATCAATTTTATTATTTCTCTCGACTGTTGCAGATGTTTAAACTCCAATCATTTCTCGTCAATTACATGTTGACTTCTTGTTTTTGATATATTTTTAAATTAAATTAGTATCAAACGAAGCAGGATGCAAGAATAATTATCAATTAAAAGCTAGATTTCAGAAACATGATGTCGTCACAACACAACGACTTTATCTGATGATTTTTAAGGTTTGATTTTAAGAAATTATAATAATTGAGGTTTTTACATGAAAAACAATCTTCTTTTTAATATAATAAACATCTTATTTCTTATGTTTAAGTGTTTTTTTAAATATGAACATGAACCTTAAAGAAACAGAGATATTGAGATAAAACGTTTCCATTTTTATACATGAACCTTAAATACGACGACATGGATCCATTTTTTCGCTTTCAATTGATTATGTTGGATCATTAATGACTGAATTGGTGGATTCAGACTGATCCATAGAAACAGAAACGTACGTTTCATTTCTGTCCAAATGTTTCCATTTCCATCCACGTCGTTTCTTTATTCAGCCGCTGCAGACGAAGTCTCATTGTAATGAAAATGTAAATGGATCTAATCAATATTTATATAAAAACCAACATTTACACTGAAGCTGATGATATATATGAGGTCGACCCTGTTGGAAAGACGACGTTAATATGGAGACGTGACTGAATAATTGATGAATTAGGAAGCGAATGTGATGTGAATGTTTATTAAAGTGACAAATAAGAAAAACCTGATAAAATCACAACTTGTGGTTAAACATGTTTGGTTTCTTTCGTCTCAGCTTCAGTTTTTACATTTGAAAAACAAGCTGTATTTGTGATAAATGAATCTTTTAGAGACGCTCCGTAAATCAGGAATGAGCCTTTAATAACAACAGCCACAATTATCTATAATGGGCAGTTAGAAAGGTCATCAGCTCCTCTGTTTGTAAAAAGTCACATCTGCAGTAATAAATTGAAATAATGTTCTTCTTTCTCTCTAAAGCGTCCATTAAAGAGCTCGTAATGCGTTACTCTGTAAACTCACTTCAGGCTGAATTTAAGATCCAGTAACAAGAAAATACACAAAGCTTTGTTCTTCAAAACGGCATCACACCGATAAAACGTTAAAACCGTCAATAAAACATCGGAATCTGCAGCTTCGATCTTCGTTTAAAAGAAACGAGAATCCTCCTGGTTTTATTTTATTTTCCTTTGGTTCCAGTTTGTTGAATAATTAATAGACTCTGTCACATTTGCACGTTCAGTTCACACGTTCAACATTAACTCTGCTTCGTTCATCGATCTGCTGCTCTGATGTTGATTTGTTTCAGCTTCACATTCGGACGCTAACGTCTCTGTTGTGGTTCGGATGTGAAGCCTCATGAGGCTGATTCAACAGTTTCTTCTCCATCATCTTCATCATCATCGTCTTAACCGTTTCCTTCTCGTCTCGTGTCTCAGGGAGAAGATGCCGTTCCACCATGTGACGGCAGGTCTCCTCTACAAGGGAAACTACCTGAGCCGCTCGTTGTCCGACAGCGACAGCGACGTGTTGGCCAGTATCTCAGTGGAGGAGCTCGACGGTAAGAAACCACTTCTGTATTCTGCTGTTTGAGGTGTTTGATTAATGAAACAAATGGTTTCTACGTTAGTGGAGATGTGGTGGTAGTAGTGAGTCTGGACAGGCAGCTGATAAACTAACATCCAATCCCATTTCTACTCCTGGAGCCTGATTTATGCTCGTCTGTATCCGTGATATGTAGACACGTAGTCACGTAGAGTCCTCCATGTTGTTGCGTCGCCTGGCCGACCTGACGGAGGCGCAGGGCTCTGATTGGTCCACTAGAATTGATTTGAGAATTGAATTGATAATCGTAACAGAAAGAAATGTATCGCCCCCTACTGTTCTGGTGCTGAACTGCTTTGCGACACCAACCAGCCGACAGAGAACGTGAACTTTTCCCGACTGTGTTGATGTGAGAACATGTCCTCAGCCTTTAGTCCTCGTCTTCTCTTTTACACGTTCACGTCAGTAGCAGGTCTTATCCAGAAGAAGGGTCACAACCTTCAAACGAAGGGGGATGAGAAATTTCCCAGCATGCACCAGGATAAGGACGCATTTATCAAAAGAGTTTGAGATTTAATTAATAAACTAATACATTTGACTTATTAAGATAACTAATCAATAACGTTTGTTAACGTTAGCCAATGTTTTCCATTCATGTGATAACAGGATCTTTATTAATGTAACAAACATCTTGTCAGTTTTTAATCCATCGTTGACGAGTCTGTAGACGCCATCTTTGTTTGTTGTTGTCATCCGGTTGTCATGGAGACGTGTCTCGTCATCTTTACGTGGCAACTAGCGACGACTTGTGCATCTGTTTAACTCAGTTGTGGTAAAGAAACGACAGAAAATCCTTCATCAGAAATCTAGTTTCTCTTATAAGAGACAAAGATCAGATGTTTTGATGTTGGTCCAGACTCTTTTTAACGTCGTGATGATTAAAATGTTCCATCAGGGTTTTGAACGTTTGTGAAACTTCTTGGCTTAAAGTTGAAAACGACGTCTTTTTGTGTCTCAGCTCCTCTGATGTCTGAGGACTGAGGAGCAGTAGTAGATCACAGATCACAGATTGAACTTGTCTCATCTTCTGTGGTTTCCTGGTTTTTGTTTTATATCTCGTATCTCATCTGTCTGAACGTGGCGTCAGATGGTTTAAGTCCTTTAAGTTGTGATCAGACGTGTTTGTGTAGAAACATCCTGAACATTTGTCGCAGCAGCAGCGTCTGTTCACGATCTATAAAGCAATTAGTTGATGTCACTCTCCTCTTTTGTTAGTTTAATAAAAGGCTGCAGATTACAAACCTACAGACGTTCAGGTGCAAGTGAAGCAAAGACACTTTTGTCTCAAAGAATTTCTGATTTAAAGCAATTCAACACTAAAAAAAAAGAAAAATCAACTTGTTTCTACTTCAAATGCTTGTTGAAGTTTTAAATAATAAAATAATGAAGCTGCAACAAACTGACAAAGTAGAAAATCATTTATATATCTATACTGGACACACACACACACACATATATATTCAAACCAACAAACTAACCCCAGTCTGAATCGTTTTACTTTCAGATTGTTTTTCTGTTGGTTCATGCTTTTTCCTAGAATATATAGCAGCTTATAAATGATTATAAAAACTATAAATATTATTATTTTATAAAGTTTAGCAGCCGTTTGATGAGAATATAAAACCTCAGTGGAGGTAAATAGTCACCAGGAGACTGGATGAGATGAGACCAGTCGATCAGACGCTGTCGCAGCAGGATAAAAAAAAAAAAAACACGGGATTATTTTAGGCAACGAGCCCGAACACGCTGCTGAGCCTGAACCTCACATGGAGCTTCATGTTTCTGAAAACATTTCCAGCCACTGAACAGATCCCAGAGGGAGAACGAGGACATCGACCAGCTCTGTTTTAAAGGACAAACGCTGATCCACAGTCAGATTTATAGACAGTAAAAAAAACATCATCATCATCATCATCATCATCATGAGACAAAACAAACAAAAATGATTGATTCTCACCTGAAAAGATTCACTCTTTGTGAACTGTTGTTTTTGAGTTAAATCATCTGAGCCGGATCAATAACAGTCTGACTGAGTCAGCAACAACAACAACAACAGAAACAACAACAACAGGCTCCAAAAATATGAATCTATCGACGCAACATTAAACAGTCGTCTCCATCAGAACATTGAAAAAAAAGTTTAAGTCTAGGGACCCTCTACTGCTGAAGTGAAGTGATATTTTGAGCTTTATTAGTGGTTAAAAAATGACAATTTGGATACGTTTGGCTGACTGCCCCATTTACTTTCATTGTTAACTATTTGGTTGTGAAAACAAAAGACGATCAAACTGGATATTACTTCAACCAACGTTAAATATCTGTTGAGGGGAGTTTGACTCATATTCATGGTGAAATAGACTCTGAGTTTCTTTAAATATTCTAGTTTTTGTCATAAATGTTTGTTATTTCTTGTAAATTTAAAACTTTATTCTGGTCGTTGTGAAATCGTCTCAACCGTCTTCACTTTGTGCATCTTTTTTTGTCTCATTCATTAACAAATTTATGCAGATTGAGTCAATATGATGCAGAACTGATCCTGGATCAGTTCAAGGACAAACTATCAAGTGTCAAGAATCAACTTCATCTATAAATTACAACAAAGCATCAAGGTCGTAGAAACTAGTTTGTAAACTGAAGTAAAACCAGGTTCGTGTGATTGTCGCTGCAGCTGCAACATATTTAAAGAGACAGTTCTCTGTGTTTGTCCAGGGACGTTAAAGATGTCGAACCGTTTATCTCATGTGTTTCTGTTAATGTTTCAACTCTCAGGAGAAGAAGAAGCTGCTGCTGCTGCTGTTGTTGTTGTTGTTGTTGTTGACATCGTCTGCAGGGGTTTATAAAGACAACAAGCAGCTCATCAGTGCCTCTCACAGAGTGAAGGACAATTTAACATCCGTCACTGTGATTCAGTTACAGTCAGAGAACAGATGAGACGAGTTTCAACCAGGAAACATCAGCTCTAGATGTGACGTTGCTTCATTTAATAGAAATAAAATTCACAAGATGCTCAGAGATTTTCAGTGAATAAAAACTGATCTTCAACCAGCAGCTGGAATAAAAACTCAACGTTACAGACGACGTTTGGTTGTTTTTTTTACGCTCTGACGTTCAGAGTTAATGTAGCATCTCATCATTAACACTCAGCCACAACATCCGACTTCAGTCTGAAAGGAACGAACCGCGTCTGAAACGACGGCGGCCGCTGACGCGTCTTCATCCTCTTCATCCTCTTCATCATCGAAGCTTTGTTCATCTTTTTTTTTGTCTCATTCATTAACAAATTTATGCAGATTGAGTCAATATGATTCAGAACCGATCCTGGATCAGTTCAAGGACAAACTATCAAGTGTCAAGAATCTTTTAGCCTTTAAATTGTTCACACTTGAAAACCTCCATCATAAATTATGACAAAGTATCAGAGACACGTTGTTTTGTCTGTTGCAAATGAAGTTGAAATTTTGATTCATGATTAAAATCAAAATTTAAGTCAAAACTCACAAGAATAAAGTCCAAAGTAAATAACATTGAAATTTAGCAAAAAAGACAAAATATTTAGAATAAAGTAAATATATTTATAATTAAGTAAAAAATGAATAGAATAAAATAGAATAAAATAAAAAATATTTCAATTAAAGTACAAATATTTAGAATGAAAGTAAAATAAATGTTTAAGTAAAAATATTTACAATAAAATAAACAATATTAAGAATAAAGTAGAAAATATTTAGAAAAAAAGTGGAAATTTTTAGAATAAAATAAAAATATTTATAAATAAGTAAAAATTTATTTAGAGTAAAATAAAATTATTTAGAACTAAGTAAAAAATATTTGAGAATAAAGTAAAAATATGTTTTTAATAAAATAAATATTTAGCAAATAAAGTCAAAACTGAGAACGTGCTGGTCTTCAAAAGTCTTGTTTTTCTGGGTCAGTTAGATGCTGTAGGTGGCGCTCTTCTTCACCTGTTTTCTTCTTCACCTGTTTTCTTCTTCACCTGTTTTCTTCTTCACCTGTTTTCTTCTTCACCTGTTTTCTTCTTCACCTGTTTTCTTCTTCACCTGTTTTCTTCTTCACCTGTTTTCTTCTTCACCTGTTTTCTTCTTCACCTGTTTTCTTCTTCACCTGTTTTCTTCTTCACCTGTTTTCTTCTTCACCTGTTTTCTTCTTTGTAACCTTTTGTTTCATTTGTGAATCTGCGTTAATATTTTCCTTCATTTTAATTTAAATCAGACGTTAACTACATTTTCCTGTGACCTCGGTTCAACGTGATGAATTTAAATCAGTTCAACTTTACGACTGAATATTAAACGTGAAGCTGTGGTTTTATATGAAGTGAGCTCCAGTGTGACGGCAGCGGTCATAATATTTAAAGTCAAGTTACATCGACACACTTCACCTCATGCTGAGCTGCTGCTGCTGCTGCAGCGACGACGAATATCAGAGAGATTTCATGATACAGACGACGTCCGGGAGGAAAAACTTCACAACACAAACTGTTTTATTAAAGTTAATTGACAGAAGAAGAAGAATAAAACCTTTCTTCTTTTACTGAGATTGTTGATTCATCGTCCAGGAGCTGTCCAAGGTCCTGACTGTTTCCACAGCATCAACGTCATGTTTCTCTTTATGTTCACATCCATTAAACCAAACAGATAAAAGGTTTAACATGTTTTCTAGTTATTTTAAAAAGACTTAAAGTGATATCTGGAGTCAAACTCCCCCTCAAGAGATATTTAATGTTGGTTGAAGTAATATCCAGTTTGACCGTCTTTTGTTTTCACAAGCAAATAGTTAACAATGAAAGTAAATGGGGCAGTCAGCCAAACGTATCTAAATTGTCATTTTTTAACCACTAATAAAGCTCAAAATATCACTTCACTTCAGCAGTAGCATGAATAGGGTCCCTACACATAAACTGAAGTACTGATAACTTAGTAAGTGAACCCAGAGTTTATTAAAAACACTGTTTTACAAGACTTACCCAACGTCTGGTTTTATAACAACTGGTGATGAAGGTTGTTCCACATCAGCAGATTCAACATGATCAGATTTTTTCATGACTTTATTCTGAACGTTTCACACCAACTGTTGAAGACACATTGTGTCATTTTGCAGTAGTTTGATCTTTAGTAGCTCTTCCCTCTCATATATCACTTGGTATCATCCTTCTACACTTTATGACCATTTCAAACCAGGTAACATCGACGGAAGTGACAAAATGTTCACATTGGAACCAGATAATCAACATTATTCATGTCATAAGTCAGTGGTCGTAGTGTTACGGCTGATTGTTGGGGAGACTGGTTTGTCGTGACATCAGTTTCTGTCAGTTTCCTCTTGTTGTTGTGTTAAAGTCATAAAGTTGTGTTGTTCAGTTTGGTCTCGTAGCAGCTGCTGAGTCTAAAAGGTCAAACGGAGCGTGAGAGTGATCAGGTTATATAACGTAACGATCCAACATTTAACTCTTCGTTTACGTGTAAAACACACAAACGTAAAGATTCAGTTTCTATCTGTTGTTTCTGTGTCTCAGTCGAAGAAACTTCTCTGACAAACGTCAGGTTTTAGTTTAGAAAATAGACTCCGACGTCCCCGAGCTTTAACAGGAGCATTTGTGCGTGAAATAGTCTGAGTCATCTGAATATAAACCGAGTGTGTGTTGTTGTTCTGTTCTGTTTTATAAACGTCTGAATCACTTGTAGATTTAATCGTGAAACATCATATCAGAGCAGAGCAACATGTCCTCTGTGTATGTGTGTGTTTGCTGAGGGAGCAGCTGTTTTTCTGACATGACCTCTGACCTCTGATTATCTCCTGCAGGTTTATAAAATCAACAACAACTGTTCTCACGTTTATGAGACGATTCATTATTTTACGTTTTTTTTTTTTTTCTGCTTCGTTGTTTCTGAGTCTCAACGATGCAGCAAATTAAACGACGTCTGATGAAACTGAACTCGTTTCCTAATGACGGCTGATGTTTGGTTCAGTTTGTTGCTGCAGCTAAAAAAAAAAACCAACCGCTTCAGCAACAATAAAACATTTATCCTTTGTCTCCTGCATCATCTTACAACATCTTATCAGAAAGGTGTCGTTTCTTGTCGCTGTTTGATGTAAAATATCTGTAAAACCTGAATAAAAAGTGACGGTTCACCTTTATTTTAAAACCAGTCAGCGTCTCTCCGTCCTCTCTCTGCTGCAGACTCACTGATCAAATATGCATTAATGCATTTCTTAAAGCTCCTTTTCAACAAGCTGCTGACTCAGCTGTGCACGAGCAACGCGTTCGTAAATTCAAAACGTGAACGATGCAGCTGAAAGACCAAACACAGGAACATTAATGTCGATCAGAGCTGAGACGAAGACGTCGGCAGGAAACTGGTTGATATAGAAACAGTTTCTGCTTTGATGAAGCTTTATTTCAGTTAGTTTTGTCTTTGTTCACATGTTGGATCATCAGTGAAGATGTTTTGATGCTTTGGCGTCTTGATTTTACATTTTCTTCTTGTCATTTCATGATCTGACTCATCTGGTGTCTTTTATAAATCTACAGTTGTTACAAGTTAAAGTGACGGTTCAGAGTCACATGAACCAGAGTCTATTTCACCATGAATACGAGTCAAACTCCACCTCAACAGATATTTTACGTTGGTTGAAGTAATATCCAGTTTGACCGTCTTTTGTTTTCACAACCAAATAGTTAACAATGAAAGTAAATGGGGCAGTCAGCCAAACGTATCTAAATTGTCATTCATCATGCAGATTCATCATGTTCAATAAACTCTTGGTAATAATAATAATAATAATTAAGTGTTTTGTTTTCACAATCACATAGCTAACTATGACAACAATAATAAGTAATGACACACCATTCATGTTGTTCCACATCAGCAGATTCATCATTTTCCTAAACAACAGGCTGATGTGTCTGTGAAGAGCGAGGAAGATGTTGAATCTGCTGATGTGGAACAACCTTCATCACCAGTTGTTATAAACCAGACGTTGGGTAAGTCTTGTAAAACAGTGTTTTTAATAAACTCTGGGTTCACTTACTAAGTTATCAGTACTTCAGTTTATGTGTAGGGACCCTATTCATGCTACTGCTGAAGTGAAGTGATATTTTGAGCTTTATTAGTGGTTAAAAAATGACAGTTTAGATACGTTTGGCTGACTGCCCCATTTACTTTCATTGTTAACTATTTGGTTGTGAAAACAAAAGACGGTCAAACTGGATATTACTTCAACCAACGTAACATATCTCTTGAGGGGAGTTTGACTGGTATTCATGGTGAAACAGACTCTGGTTCATGTTACTCTGGACCGTCACTTTAAACTGCAGTAATATGTAGAATAATATGACAAGCTAATAGTTTTACTGCATCTCTACAAACTACAGCCTCGTAGATCGATACAAACTTCATCTAAACCACAGTTTCTAACACATATGACCCATGTTTCCTGTGAAAACACGACACATCTGTTCAGTGTCACAGCTGAGCTGATTTCTCCAGTGAGCAGGTGAGCAGGTTACAGTCCTGTGACCTAGATTCAGACCAACAGGAAACACAGATGAAACCTAGAGATGCTGCAGCTCGTATCGTTAATTTTCCTGCTTCACATCACTTTCTGTTACAAACCTGTTGTTAAAGCATCTTTATAGAAATCCTGCAGCTTTAATGGATGAAGCAGATAAACTGGTTTTCATTTCTTTTGTTTCATTTCTTGTCTTGTGTGAGATCGTCTCGATTAATCCTCTGTCGTCTGTGTCTTTCTGGTGAATCTTTGATTGGTTTTGAACTTTATTTTGTTCCATCCTGTGTGGTTTATGTTTGAAATGTACTATTTGTGACATCTACGTCTGGATAAAGTAGAGATCTGACTATTTTTCTGCGAGTTGAACAGTGACGACGTTAAAACCTGAGACTCTCAACGTTTGTTAACGTGATCGTGAACGTGTTAACGTGAGGGTGAAAAAGCTGCAGCTGGAAAAGAACGAGTATAAAAGTTGACTCTCTGGTGTGAAACCAGTTGCATAACGTGCAGCTTTGATCTGGGTCAAACTTTAGGGCACAGAGAGTTTTAACGCTGAGGGTCAATGAGGTAAAATATCTACTGACGCTGTTAAAACTGGATGAGAGTCGCTGCTGCTGCTGCTGTGTCACTTGGAAGAAGAAGAGGAGGAAGCTGAGTGCATTTCCTGTTTGTTTATTTGTTTGTTTGTTTGTTTGTGTTGGCAGAGATCCGTGAGGCGTTCAAGGTCCTGGATCGAGATGGAAACGGTTTCATCTCCAAACAGGAGCTGGGGATGGCCATGCGCTCGCTGGGTTACATGCCCAGTGAGGTGGAGCTCGCCATCATCATGCAGAGACTAGACATGGACGGTGAGTCACACACACTCACTCACACACACACACACACACACACACACACACACAGCTCATAAAAACCCTCTTTACTCACTGCGATAAAAAGGAAAACACCTCAAGCTCTGAAGATTTACAATAAACAGCTTCAGATGTAAACATCACATCTTCCTCTGTGTGATGCATCAAATATTTATTCGTGTGTGTGTGTGTGTGTGTGTGTGTGTGTGCGGCGGCTCCATCTTAACATAAATGAAGAAATGTGTGAGTTTTATTTTATGAAATAAAAGCTTACGTGACGCAAATAAACATTAATGTTTTACTGTCGAAGCGTCGTCTCTGTGACGTTAAACCGTGTATTTATTTATTTAGTATTTTCCCGGTGCATTGTGGGAGTTTTTAGGTTTAGTTTATTCAGACTTTATTGAACCTGAGACGACCGACGTCTCTGTGAGTTGATTTATTTTCTGGAAAAACAAATAAACTCCCTCAGATTTGATCCAACAAACAAACAAACAAAACCCTCTGACTTCACGTCTCCAGACCTGGACCTGGTCTCTGCAGGTCTGGACACGTTAATGAATCATCCCTCTGTTTTCTTTTGTTTGTTCACTTTATAACCGACTCGCGTTTGCTAACAAAACCCAAGAAGCTGATTGGTTCAGAAGATGTTTTAATTAAATAGTCATTTTAACGACGACGTTAATTCTGGACTGAAACACAATTAACATTTAATTAACGCGACTGTTTTCTCTCGTTAGCGACAGATGAAGTGATTCATCAGTTTAATTAAGAATCGTCACATTAATGGAAATAATTGTTCGATTGAGGTTTAGTTTATTCATTTATTCTCTTAATGTTCACGTGTAAAATATACACGTGTGTGTGTGTGTTGATAACTGAGGATCTCAGCGATGTGATGTGTTTTTGGAACAAGTTTAGGATCAAACCATCGATTCACAGCTGATGAACTGTCAGTGTGATTGTTATTGAGCTCAGTGTGTGTGTTGTGTGTGTGTGTGTGTGTGTGTGTGTGTGTGTGTGTGTGTGTGTGTGTCCTTCATGCAGAGGTGTGACTGCTGCTGTTTGTTCCAGGTCACAGAGCTGCAGCCTCTGTCTTTCAACACGTATCATTCAATCATGTTCCACTGTTTCTCTTCCTGTTGACGACCTTGAATCGTCTCTAACGTTTAACTGTGACCTCCGAGTTTGAATCCAAAACTTTTAGTTTTTACTTTCTGTCGTCTTTAATCCGATATGATAGAAACCGGACGTTTAGTTGTGACAAACTCATCAAAAACACGTCAAAACAAAAGTAACAAAACTTCAGATAAACGCTAAAAAAAACAAGCTTTTTTGCGGGAAATGACATTAAATTGTAACATTTAACAAAAGGAAACATTTGTAACAATTAATCATATTTAAAGTGACGGTTCAGAGTAATTTGAACGCAGCTCAACACCTTCTGATATTGTAATATCCAGTTTGACCGTCTTTTGTTTTCACAACCAAATAGTTAACAATGAAAGTAAATGGGGCAGTCAGCCAAACGTATCTAAACTGTCATTTTTTAACCACTAATAAAGCTCAAAATATCACTTCACTTCAGCAGTAGCATGAATAGGGTCCCTACACATAAACTGAAGTACTGATAACTTAGTAAGTGAACCAGAGTTTATTAAAACACTGTTTTACAAGACTTACCCAACGTCTGGGTGATGAAGGTTGTTCCACATCAGCAGATTCATCATTTTCCTGAACAACAGGTCAATGTGTTTTCCTTGAAGAAAAAAAAAACAAAACAAAAAAACATCAGGATGTTTTAATTATTGACTCAGTCGTTCATTTATTTTTCTCCACTCAGACCTGTCAGCGTGTTGCATTCACTGGCAGCTCTTCAGGTTGTGGAAGATGCATTAGTTTGTCATAATTTAATCGATATTTTATTAAATCAACTGTTGAAGTAGAGCTTCAACAGTCGTTTTTATAAAAAATCAATTCTTCAAACTCTCTTACACTCGTACTTCAGTGTTCGAGCAGGAAACTCGAGTCGTTTTGTTTTGTTTTGTTTTGTTGGAAGTTATTTCCTGAAAACCGCCGCCTGTTACAACTCGTATCAGTTTAGAGGCAAAATAAACAACAACTGGTTTGTGTCTCAGTCGCCGTAAAGACACAAACACGGAGCTTCGTCCTCCTTCACCTCTTCAACCTGCTGAATTTGTATAAATAAAAAGTGTTGGTTCGTCCTGTGTCGCTAAATTTCCTCCAGACGGAAGTCGACGGCTCAACCTCGTCTGATCTGCAGATACAAGACGAGAAGACGAGGAACGATAATAAAACCAGACAAACTCGACCGAAACGGCGCTGAGATCATGAAAACTTTCCAACCAAAAGAATAAAAGAGATTCGCCGAAGGATGTTGAACAGCGTCAGGATGAATCTGTGATTCTTCACATCAGAGCTGCTCGAATCAACGGGAACTTTACAGCAGCTGTAAACTCTGATCTGCTTCATATCCACTATTACAGAGCCTGTGGCTGGTTTTTATCTCTGTGTCTTTGTGGTGAATGATGTTTTAGAGAAACAGACGACGTCGTTCATTTTTCCCTTTTGAGCCCAAAAACTCTACAAGCTGCTACAAACGTAGGACAGAGATGTTTCTGCAGAATTAAAGTCTGATCTTTTACGCTTATTTAATCCTGGAAAAGTTCATTGTTGTGTCCTTGTTTGGCTTCACACACACACACACACACACACACTCATGTTCAGCTGGAGGCTGTCAGCACAGCGACATCAGCGACATCGTTAATCATTTAGTCCGACTGCTCTTCTCTTCCCAAACCAATGAAGAAACCAGGGGAGATCTTGTCTGAACGATTTTCATTGTGTTTGAAGGTAAAACTGCGGAAAAAAAACCAGCAACAAAACAGCTTTGAACTCACAGAGGAACCGTCGAGCAGATGAAGAGAACGGCTGCTGTCTGAAGATCATGTTAATTAGTTCGTTATCTCAAAGTTACAAAACTGACGAGTTCATTTATCATTTATCTCGTAATAATCACTTTCCTGCAAATAAAACTATGAATCCTCCCGGATCTTTTTAGTTTCACGTCTCAATAATTGTGTCCTCTGTTGTCAGGTGACGGTCAAGTCGACTTCGAGGAGTTCATGACGATCCTCGGACCCAAACTCCTGTCGTCGGAAACGAGAGAAGCTTTCCTGGGAAGCACAATCGATACCATCTTCTGGCAGGTAAAAGTCTGTTCACTCTGGATCTTGAGTCACGAACTGAACCGAATGTGAAGAAACAGACACTGAAAGTTAATCGCTGCAGAGTAGAGCAGGAAATGAGTCATGATGCTCACTTTCATCCTTCAAACTTCTGTCTGTTTTTTTTTTTTTTTTGTTCATTTTAGAGACGAAACCTTTTTTTTCCATCAAATTAAATCTTAAAATACATTTATCTCAAAGCACTTAACGATATTATAGAAAAGACAAACCAATAGTTTCCACTGTTGGAGAAGAAAAAAACTCTATTTAGTAGGAAGAAACGTCCAGAACCAGAACCAGAACCATCTGCCTTGGCTGGTTGAGAATCAGGTGGTGGAGACCAAAACTGGAGCTAAAAGAGAATAAATATCAGACTAAGTCTCAATCTGTTCTGATCGAAAACTTCTTTTTACTTCCTTTGCTTCAGAGTTGTCGAACCTTCAATATAGAAAGTGTTTCTGTCTCCTGGACCCAAACTGGGTCTGGTTCCATCAGAGAGGAGCCTGATTCTGGTCTGGAGACTCTAGGAACCAGAAGGAAACCTGCAGTTTGTGATCACATTCATCTATTGTTATAATAAGAAACTATGGCTAACACTAACTCTACAGGAAGCTAATGGAGAGAAGCTAACATCTGATCTCTGGTTCTACTTCCTGTCAGTACTCGTTCTGCAGGATTTTGGATCAGCTGATGTGTTTTTGATGGATGGATTGTTGTAAAAACAACATTAGAATCACTTTTCAGCAAATATTTGATTAGTTGAATTATATTCAGAGACGTTTTCTTCATAAAGTTGCTTCAAATTAAAAGAAAAACGTGCTTGAGACTGAAATATCTTGGGGTTTTCTGTGCCTCTGTTCACTAATGCAGTCCATAAATCACATTAACGGAAACACTGTCCACTTCATTTGACTGGGTTTAGTTTCCATACACTCTGTGTTTCCGTGTCCTTTCGAAGGGCAAAGCAACATAAAGTCTTTGATAAACAGCGTCTGACGTCCTCGTTGACGCTGAGGATGGTGAGGATGTGGTCGAAGAGTGACCCTGACGGGCGACACGTTCGGGTTCGAGAGAAAAATAAAGCAGAGAAAATGTCAGAGTGAGTGATGAATGTGGAGACAATAGAGTGAGAGAGAGGCAGCGGGAACGATGACAAATCCAGCAGGTGCGAGCGAAGCGAGCGAACATTTGGCAGCGATAGTAACACTTGGCGAGCTCGTCCCCTCCGTGCAATCATCGGCTTGACCCCGGCTTTTTCTCGGGGGCAGGAGCTCGTGGTTTACACCGTCAGGGACACGACTCTTTGGGAGGTTAGAGCGACGCCAGACTCAGTCGGCTGCTGCAGTGACCTTGGCTCGTTCACAGACGAGTGTTTGGCCTGAAAAGCTTTTTTATTTTTTTATTTTCTCTCTGTAACTAAAGCCGACGGCCGTGGGCTTCGTTGGGTTTTGGTTTGTTACTTCTTTATTTGCAAATCCACATTTTTCACCTGATGAATTAACGCCCAGAAGCAGAAGTCGGCTGATGTTTGGAGCACGTTGCAAACATTGATTTATCATGATTATTCCTCCACACGTCACACAGATGATTAGTTTCTTGAGGTATTACAGTTTTGTGCTTAGTTTAGGTTGTTAATGGACTGTGGTTTGTGGCTCAGACTCTTTCTACGTGTTCATTTTGTTGCTCAGTTGAGCTGCTTGAGTTTAAGTTTTATTCAGAAATTATTCCTCGTAGCGTGGTGGGTGGGACATTTATGATTCTCCACGTGTGAACAGACGTAACGTGACAATAAGAGACAACTACACTTCAGCAAACACAGAAGAAAACGAAAACAGAAAAAGGAGTCAGACATTTGTCTGTGGAGGTGGTGGAGACAAAACAGGAGATAAAAGACGATAAAGAGAGAAGATAAAAGGTTTATACTTGATGTTTTCAGCTTATAAAAACGTAAATTTGTGTCGGACGACGTGAAAACATAAAAAGACGAGTTTGTGAGTTAGAAATGTACTTTTCTGTGTGAATCTGACCAAGTAGCTCAACAAGTACAAACAAATAAAACATCTGTCGTCTCTGGAGGTGGTGGAGACCAAACTAGAGATAGAAGGACATGAACAAACAAAAAGAGGAATTCCCAAGTGAAAATTAGTTTCAGCTGAATGTGATACAACAAAATAAAACATTAGTTTGTATCTAGACTCAGATATTTGTCTCAGGAGGAGGTGGAGACCAAACAGGAGATAAAAGAAGAATGAATGTTGAGTAAAACTTGTTATATTTGACATTTTCAGAAACGTCTTTGATGTAAATTTGTGTCGAACGTCAAGAACAAACACAAAGATGAGGTCACAAAAAGGACAGACTTTCGTTGTGTTAATAAGAAACAGATGGAAACAGTAAAAGCAGAGTTTTAGAGCAGGAATCTGGTTGAAGTTGAAGAGAAACATTTGTTGTATTTGTGTCATGAGGAGGTGGAGACCAAACTGGAGATAAAAAAGAAGAAGAAATGTAAATATCACACATTCACAGCCAGTTTCTTGCTTATTTCTGTTTTGACACCAACAACTTTTAGACTTTATAGAGTTAAAACAGAAGAGGTGAGAGTTGTAGAGACTTCTGAAGATATCACTTCTTACATCCGTCTATAGATTATAGATTATAAATCACAGTTATGGTCTTTCCTTCAGTCCTGCGGTCGTAGTCGAGCGAATAAAGCGAGATGATAATTCACCATTTCAGTTTCCTTTCTCCTCGAGGCTGAAATGATTAATGTCACTAAAGTTAAGAACCAACTCTTTTTTTGTAAAGAGAATAAAATGTGAGATAACGGCAACGTTTCAGTTCTGTTGAACCATCGTTGTTGTTCAACAGCTGCTCTGACACTTTAACTAAAGTCATTTATTTTATTTTATTTTACCATCGGTCTGTATTAATACTGAAATGGTTTTTATAAAGGAAGAGTCAATATCAGCTTAACTTCCTCTTTAAATCTTCTTCCTCAGCTTCACTGCAGCACATTCATCCAACACATCTCATTTTAATAATCTGCCCTTGAAGGATAAAAAGCCTCGTCGCCGTCGATGACTCAGTCGGCCGTAGACTTATGAGAACATCTGAAGGAATCGTTCGCAGTAACCTTCACGTCCACACTCTCTCACTCTGTAAAAACACACATGAAACTTCACTCTGTCTCGTATTTTGTATGATTTTATAATTAACTAAAACTCGTTTCATCTTCCTGAATCATTTCTTTTTTTTTTTTTTTCCGTCGCGTCACGGTGTTAATGTCAAACGAAGAGTCACGTCTTCACCAGCTGGAGCGACGGGATCATGAATCACTCGCTCTGATGAAGCTGCTTCTCAACACTTTGTTAATGTTTCTAATTATCTCATTGGAATAATCATCAGGTCGTCATTTAACAACTGCAAAACTTTTTATTTTATTCTCCTGATGAGTCGGGACTATAAAACTTCAGACTCATTTCTTCCCTGAAACATGAATCTGATTCAGGGGAATTTAATATTTAATGATAATTTGAGAAAATCAAGATGAAAAACTTCCTGTACTGTCTCTTAATCTCCTTGTCTCTTTGTTTTTGTCTCTTCATCTCTTCGTCTTTTCATCTCCTTGTCTCTTTGTCTCCATGTCTCCTCTTGTCTTGGTCAGTCGTCGTTGAGCCACTGACCAACGACTGCAGCTCAGACTCAGACTCAGTGTCTGACTCTTTCCATGTCTCTGACTCTGCGTCATAATTCAAACCGTGTGAAATCTCATAAGATGTTTGTCGTCCACAGTCGTAAGTCACAACTTGTCAAACTCGCCGTGTTTCGTCTCCATTTATCATCATTTCTCTTGTGCAGCTCAGAGACAAATTATTATTCAAGACGCACAGAGTCGCTGTGTGAATAAATGATTCTTCTGTTTCTCTTTAAAGATGAAATAATCAGGAAGATTTGTTGATCAATAGCTGATGTTTGTTCAGAGACTGAAACACTTTATTTCTCGTCGTTGAGACGAACGAGCAACAGTTTTTATTATTTTCATGAGGAAATAATGATGAAGTTTGAGCTCGTTAAAACATTTCACATTCACAAGTGAAACGTTCGAAAAGTTGAAGAGGAAACTCTCTTCATATATATAACTTATATATAATGTGTGACATATATAATGAAGCTGATAATGTTTGAAATGTTTCCAAACACTTTGACACATTCTGAAGAAATTAAGCTTGAAATCAGTTTAAAATAAAATATATTTTATATTTTATTGACATATGTCACAGCCACAGGCTTTTATTTTGGTAGTTCTGACCATAATGGACTTCCTCCTGCAAACAAACTAAAACCACAGAGACTAAAACCTGGTTCAGGTCTGACAGACAGACTTCACCATGGATCAGTGAGTCTCAGTCTCTGTCGTGATCGTCGGCGACTTGTGTTCCCATGATGTGGAGTCTCAACAACTGGTCTGAGACCTGTAGTGTTCACACTACAAGACTTGTCAGTGATTGACTCCCGATCACACCGTGACGTCACCAAACTCTACGTCTGGTCACGTGAACTAGACAGGATGTAGCCGCTGCTTCTCACCGTGATTTACAGCCATTTATTGTTGACGAGCACCGGTGAAGACGCTGCCTCCGACACAGACTAAACCGCTAAACCGGCGTGTAAACATCACCATGGCAACACGCTGGTTTTCACGGTGGAGCTGAAATCAGCAGCAGACCTCCCCGGTACCGGGTAACATCTGGATCAGACGCGGGGAGTTTGTAGAAAGTGAAAATGAAAGAAAAAGCGTTAAAACGTCAGACTTTTAAACGTGGTTGTGAGTGAATCAGTGAGACGGCAGCAGCATTTATCTCACATCCCTCCTCTGATTGGCTGTCGCTCTTTGTCAGTCTCTTCAGACTCCTCCAGTTTTCTAACATGACAGATCCAGTCCCGGTCTCAGACCAGGTCCCGACGGCCTCTGATGGAGTCGTTAGGGCTGTTCACACATTATGATCATTAACTGATGATTCACCAACCATCAGAGGACCAAGTCCACCAGACACCACCACTGGAGTCAACTGGTGTTGACTAGACTCTTAGAGAAACCAGGTCTTGGTGGATCTGGATCTGACGTTTCATCACCACAGACAGAAAATCAAACATCATATTTTGGTTTCCGTCCATGAGAAACAGATGGTCGGTGAAAGTCGTTTCACTGTGATTTTCACGACCGACAAAATGTCTTTTGGCTTCTTTTCCTTTTTGCTTTTTTTTGCCAAATTGTTTTCTACAAATAATTTTTTATCACAAAACCACAGAAGTTTTAAGATGCTCAAGAAATATTATACATTTTTCTAGACTTCGACAGTTTGTCTCCGTCATCAGATAAACAGATGAAACGTGGTCTAACTTTGATATGAAACAAACTTGAAGCGAACACTAATATTTCTGCCCACAGTCGTCATGTTTCCAGCAGGTGAGGTGACTGACGACGGCTCATAATAACCTTTTTGACAAAACAGCGTGAGTGAGGTTATTTTAGAGCCGTTTCCACTGTAATCATCTTTTTTCTTTTCTTCTCCGCCCACTGTGAATAAGAGCTGTTATTGTTATTGCAGCCCTGAGGAGGAATATTTATGGAAAATGAATTTCATCCTGCGAACGGCAGCGTTGTATCGTTAATATCCCACTTCCTGTTGGATCACTCACTTTTTTCACATTAACCTTTTCAACTTCAACTTTTCCTCCTGGCGTCGATGAAACATTTAAAGCTTCATCTCTGTCCTTTAAAATTACATATTTGCATAAAAGAAAAAAAAATCTCCTCATGGTCTGAAAATGACTCCGCACCTTGTGTCTCGTTTGGTTTTCACAGACTCATGAATATTTAGATTAAAGAGAATCAGTTTCTGTTTCTGCAGCGACACAAAGACTCGTCAGTTTCACACCTGAACTCTGTGTTTATCATCTTTTACAACATTAGCTCACATGCATATCGAGCATTTAGCGAAAAAAGCCTTTGTTCTGGTTAGAATATCGTCGTTAATTAGCAACTAATGAACCTTGTGTCAACACAAGAAATAAACAATTTTTCAGACAATATCTCAAATAAAATAAACCTCTAAACCTGGAAAAGAGACAAACAAATTGATTTGACGTCAGAACTTTTCTTCGTTGTGTTTGATTCATCAGGTTTGTGACGTTTGAAACTTTGTTACATTTAAACTCTGTTCACACGTCAACGTTTTCAGATCAATTCTCGAACGTTTTTTTATCGTTTCTGTCTTTTGTCCACGCGACAGAAGTGACCTGAATATAACTTTTAAGGAAAACGATGATCAATAAAACAACCTCCAGGGAAAAGATTTAAATAAAGATTTTTATTTATCGGTGGATTATTCAGGTGTGAAGGAAACATCAGACTGATGGAGACGTGGATGTGTGTTGGTGGTAATGTGTTAATGTCTTAGTCTAATCAGCTGCAGCTTTGACTCGTCTCGTGTCGTTTCTAAAAATGTCGTAGTTACATTTCACGTTTGTTTCTTCTTTCCTCTTCTGTTTCAACACGTAGCGTTGGGAGTTTTATATTTTTATATTTATAATTATTTCCGTTCTTGTTTGAAAGGTTTTTACTCACAAGGTTTCAAGATGTTTTAAATGTAATTAAAATAATCATAATCATAATGTTACCGGAGAGAGATTCACTCTCAAAAATTAAAAAATAAAACACTAATTAGAAAACAGACGTTGGAGAGTTTGGAGCTGGAGAAGATGTGACTTTAAAACAGCAACAAGAAACATTTCTCTGTTTCTTGTTTAATTTCAACAGAACAAAAACAAAGACATAAAACAAAATGTCCACAAAGTTTTTATGACGAGAAAAACAAGCTGCTGTTAGAGTCAAATATTGTAATTATTGTTATTAATAATAAGAATAAATCTTTCTAATATGAAGTAAAAACTTTATTCCTCATAAATCACGTCCATTAATCTTCCTTTTTTCTTTTTTTTTCCGTGCAGACACATTTTTAGTTTCATAATGACTCATAAACACTTGGTGTGATGAATTATACACGTGTCACTGTGGGTTTTTATGTTTTTCTGCAGAAGCGAGAGCAGCCTCATGTTTACGTCGACCTGTAGAGTTCAGCAAGATGACAGTTGGTCGTCAGCTGTGTAATTGTTTCGTCTGCGGCGCGAATCAACCAAACATATAAATATTGGTTTATAATATCGTTTAACGCTCCTCGTTCCCAGAAATAAATTATTACGTCGAGGAAAACGGCGAGTCGTCTATAAAATCTGTCAAACTCTTATTTATTCATGTTTCTACTTCACTGGACAATAATGTTCTGGTTTTAATTCTGTTATTTCATTGAGACGATGATGAAACCAACAAATGATCATTTAACTTTAAGTCGTTTTTAAAGAAGCTGAGTTACACATCACACAGAGACATTTTACTTGAATTTTATAGAAAAACAAAGAAGACGACGTCACTTTTATACTGAAACTCTTTGCATCAGGAAGCGTATGAAGTATCCGAACATGCTGCAGTATAGAAATAAATCAAATTATGGTTCTGACCTGAACAAACACTACTAGAGGTGTAAATCACGTTTTATCACGATATGATGCAGGGTCTTGAGATCAATATGAGAAGATATTATTGATCTATTTTACACAATCAAGAAAATACGAAGGGACCTTTTTATTTCCGAGTCTTCCAGATGTCGGAATGAAAACTAGCTTCTAGAAAACTAGTTTCTAGTGTTTCCACTTGGTTCTAGTTCCTGGTTCCAGCTACTGTTTTAGTTCCTACTCTGTGGAGGAACCAATGGATCTGAGTCGATACTAAAATGTGACGTGAACAGACGCCGGCCACTGATTGGTCAGAGGGAGTGTCTTCACAAGCTGAGAGAGCATCAAAAAAAAAATCAACCTCCATTTTTAATAAACAGCGACAACAGTGATAGCCGTCGTCGTAGCCTAGCTCGTCGTAAGCTAACCCAGCAACAAGTACAGCATCTCCTCCATTAATGTTTACTGATGCTTTTGTGTCACTCACCACATTCACGTGGAGAAAGAACCAAACTCTAATGGAAAATAACATGTCTGCTACCAGACTGAGCTCAGTTTTAGTGGAGAATAACTGGTCAAAGCTGATGAGCAGGTATCTAGACAGGTTGGTCGTTGTGTCCGTGTGTGTTTTGTCTGTTGACTCGTCTTTTCATCATTTCTGTCATCGTGACCTGCCCGGCTCCAGGCCGCTAGCACTGTTGAATGTTGAGGAAGGAGCAGTAGGTGGAGTTTGGATGTAAACATGGATCCATGTTTCCACTTTGAATCATTAAATTGCGGCAGAAAATCACGGACCAACAACTTATTTGCAAAATGTTTGATTTTCATCATTTTTCAGATTTTATCTTCTTCTTCCTTCAGACGTTCAAACATCATTTTTGCATCGACTCAGTTTCCTCTGAGATTTTCTCTCAGACGTAATTTGCATCTTTCTATTTGATTCTCAGTGAAACTTTAGATTAAATGTCCACAATTATTATCGTTTTTTTCCACCAAACTGTCGCAGTCGCGCTGCGTCCTGCAGGTCAAACGAGGCCCGACGTGAACACAGAGGAGGAGACAGAAACTCTAAACCTTTTTAAACATCAACGACAGCGACGTGACAAACGTCTAATCAATGCCCACGTGTTCGCTCCTCTTCTACATTTACCTAATCACCATCTCGACCCTGAGACCGTCCTGGTGTCGTCCCTGTAACTGGCTCCGAGGCGACAACGTGACTGATGGAGGATCATTGAAGAGAAAATGAATCCATTTGTCTCAATCGTAGCGAAGTTCACGGCGTCGTTACAGCAGGAAGCAGCATCATTTGATCCGGGGTCAGAGTCTTTACGCTCAGCGGGAGACACAGCAAGTGTTTTCACTACGACCTCTAGGTCAGTTTTACACTTTTACAACATAAACTTTAGTCTGAAGACGTCGCAGCTGTTTTTTTTTTAGTTGACAAACATTTAATTTGCATGTAAACGTCTGTTTTTTTTGTGTTCTTGTTGTAAATAAATGATACGTTTCATCAGAACGGTAACGTGACGTCGCTGAACGTGTGAAAACATCTGAAGCAGTCGTGTGAAACAGACGCCATCTTGGCTCTTCACAGCTGTTGTATTTTTCATCTTCAAACCTGTTAAAGTAGCGTCTGATGATGGAGAAAGTTTTGTTGAAAACTTAGATTCAGTCGTCTTAGATTCAGGGTCGATACGGTGATTTGTTTTGAAACGTTCATGAAAAGTTGTTTTTGTTGAGATAAATTTATATTTTAAAGAAGCTGCATCAGTTGTTTAGACGTCATATGATGGTTCAGTGGTTGATTTAGGTTGTTGTAGTTTTACAAAACAAATCTACCAACAACCTGATCTCATGAGCTCGTTGGACCGTTATTTGTGTTAAGTTCAGTTTTGAGTAACGCTGACACGTGAATCTACGTTTCCACCTGTAGAGTAAAGACCTGAAGCAGTTTGGATCAGATCAGATTAAAATAGATTAAAGTGATTTAGTCGCAGAACAAAAACATTGTCGTCGTTGTGTAAATGATTAAACATCGAGTTAACAAAGAGAGGTTAAAAACACACTAGTCTGTTCTACTGTATATTAATATTTCATCATGTTGTATCTCAGTTATTCAGGTTGTTCTGTGTTGATAAGAAACAGTAACATTATGTTTGTGTGCAGAAGCGATTGTGTATTTATAAACACTGTCTTTATATACTTATACTAATATATATTCATATATGTGCAGTGCTGAGTAAGAAGCTTATTCAGATTAAAACCTCAAACATAGAAACTGTTTTTTCCAGGATCCAGGATCCTACAGAACCGAGAAGAGCTGCTGATAAAACAGAGACGGTGTTTGAAGTTTTAAGACACACACACACACACACACACACACACACACACACACACACACACACACTCACACACACACACACACACACACACACACACACACACACACACACACACACACACACACACACACACACACACACTCAGAGAGAGAGAGAAACCCTCAGGTCTCTGGAGAAGTGACCTCTCTTCCCTTTTCCTGCTCGTTGTATAGTCACAGATTTTTTTTCTTTCAGATGTCTAACATTTTTCCTTCCTCCTCTTCCTCCTCTTGTTCTTCCTCCTCCTCATCCTCATCCTCACGTAGCTCTAATTACATGTGAGTCAGCCCGGCTACCTCTGATTCACTTCATCACGGCTCTTTCTGCTGCAGCTCAGAGACGTGTCAGCAACACATTACTGCGTTTTCTGCACAGTCGCTTCACTTTAAACACACACACACACACACACACACACACACACTCTGGAGGATCATTTACGTGCCTTGAATTTTAATGAAGTGTCTGTCAGTCACAATAAAAAGCTTTGAGCTTCTTCATTTTATCTTCAGTAATCACAGTCGACCAGACTTTTCTTTTTTCTTTTTAGATAAATGATGAAAATCGTTTCCTGTTGCTCATCGTCGCGTCATGTCGATCATTTATCATTTTAGTGTGTTAACCTGCTTCGGGTCGAGTCTTTGAGTCGTTTGAGGTGTTGGATGTTCTTGACTCTGATTGGTCAAAGTGAAAACAACAGGAAAGTTTCCACCTTTTAAAGATGAGAGAGTGAGATGAGAGACGTGTTTCAGTGTGACAGAGGTTTCTGTTTCCACCCTCTGGGTTTAATTAAAGCTTGTGCTGAATATTTTCTGTTTCGCATTGAGCCCCAATCGAACATTAACACCCTCCTCCTCCTCCAGGAGTAAAACTGTGCTCTGAATTAATTTGGTCTCCTGGTTCCCCCGTCGTCGTCCCTCCTGCGTCTCCTCTTCCTCAGTGAAGCCGATAAATTAAACGTATCGAAGCGTATAGATCCTCAGCGTCACGTTAACGAGGGCCGCGACCCCCGGCTGCTCCTCTGCTCTGCTCCCTCCAGGGGTTAATGGGAGTAATTTCTCCTTGACTAATCATACTAACAGTAATTGGCTATTGATAACTTCCTCAGTAGCTTCAGGCGCTTCTTCTCTTTCCTCACTTTCTTCAAGTTGAAGCATCTAAAGTCTGATTCACTGCTGGTGAAGGCGTCAAATGTAAAGTGAGTCAGGATTCACAGATTGTTAAAGAACATGAAGCCTTGATCTTCTTCACTGGTCCAAAGTAACATGAACCAGAGTCTATTTCACCATGAATACGAGTCAAACTCCCCCTCAAGAGATAATTAACGTTGGTTGAAGTAATATCCAGTTTGACCGTCTTTTGTTTTCAAAACCAAATAGTTAAACAATGAAAGTAAATGGGGCAGTCAGCCAAACGTATCTAAATTGTCATTTTTTAACCACTAATAAAGATCAAAATATCACTTCACTTCAGCAGTAGCATGAATAGGGTCCCTACACATAAACTGAAGTACTGATAACTTAGTAAGTGAACCCAGAGTTTATTAAAAACACTGTTTTACAAGACTTACCCAACGTCTGGTTTTATAACAACTGGTGATGAAGGATGTTCCACATCACCAATTCATCATTTTTCTCGCTTTAATTTTCCAACTAACCTAAGTTATCAGTACTTCAGTTTATGTGTAGGGACCCTATTCATGCTACTGCTGAAGTGAAGTGATATTTTGAGCTTTATTAGTGGTTAAAAAATGACAATTTAGATGCGTTTGGCTGACTGCCCCATTTACTTTCATTGTTAACAAACCAGGAGAGACAAACCAAGTTTAAGAAAGTTGAAATTGTGTCATTTTTTCTCAAAAATAAGATTTAAATAGTAGCAAATGACTTTTATTTATTTGTCAATTAACAAATCTTCTCTGAGCTTTAATGATAATAAATGTTTTGTTTGTGTTTGTTTAGTTGCTTTCGTTGCCTAAAGGAGGAAAAAAATGTTTCATTCTGCAGGTTTTGACATATTTGTCAAAAACAAAACATAAAAAAATGACTCTTAGTTGCAGATCAATCAACTGATAAATCTTCTCTCTTGTGGAGACATTTTAAAAATAAAAACACTGAACAAACAGAAAGATTGTGTCATAAAACACTGAGTTTTCGGAGTTTTTGGAGAAACGAGTTGACTAAAACTGAACAAGCAGGAAGTTACAGACTCGACGAGTGACTACGAGCTGAAACTGACCAGATCATGATGCAAACTGTAAAAGAAAAAAATGTTTATGTTGTTGAATCTGATAAACAGCTGCTGCAACTTCACAAAGTGCAAGAAGATGCAGTTTTTGCTTAGACGAGTTTTTTTTTTCCGGCGTCAACACTGTCACAGTTGGTTTTTATTGAAGAGAATCAAAAATGATTTCACTGGATTTCACACTTTTCTAAAGGTCTGACCAGGTGTAAGACTATACCATATTATTAGGTTTGTTTTTGATTTAAAACCAGCTCACGTCACTGTCAGTGAAGCAAGTGTCAGATTTAAAGAGTCTGTATTAGAGCGGCAGTGATAACAGCCTGTAGCTGTGAGTCTGTGTTTAAATCCAATGACCCTGGTGGACGAGTCCGTGTCCAGCTGTGTCCGTGCTTCATATTCCTGCCATTAAAAACAAATTACTCGCCAGCTAAACTTTAGCTTAGCGAAGGCACATAATTGGATTCAGCAGCGTGAGCCGAGCAGCATTATCTGTGACTGTATAATTTGGCCGCTTGCTCCGCAAACGGCTGAACTCAGCAGATGGATTGATGCTCGGCTCTTGGCGCCTCCTCACCGCCTCGGCCGGCGAGCCTCCTCTTCCTCATCTTCGACCCACAAATCCACTTTGTGGCGTGAAGAACAGCCACGCATCGATTGGACAAAACCGAGAAACAATAAAAAGAACAATAGGTTCAGGGTTTAATCCAAGGACAGAGCTTCATTATGCAGCAGACGTTCTGGTGTTTCTACAAAATACTGATTAAAATAAGGTGCGAGGTAACAGACTGTCCTGACCTTCATCATTAAAACACAGGCTGGAACAGTCATTTCAGGGAGTCGATCATTGTTTCTGTCAAACATAAACCGACAGTGTTTGTAGAGATTCTCGTTCTTCAAAGTTTCTGACGTAGATGAATCAAAGTCAACTTGTTGTAGAAGACATTAAAGATGTTTCTTATCTTCTTCAGCTCTGAGGTCTAACGAGCTCGTTAAGGAGCTCGGGTCGTTAGTGTCACTAACGAGTTGTGTCTGAAGGTTTCTTTACCTGATTTAGGATGTATCAGATCTATCCCGAGATTCATTGCAGCGCAGGTAATGTGCAGTTAAAGCCAACTTCGATATGATAGTAGTAGTCAATATATTTTACACGTTATAACTATCTAAGAATCTGCAGTACGTCAACTTTACTACTTCACTTTTTTCTGAACAGCAGCAACAGGTAAATACACCAGGGACGTAAACGATTCTTTGTCAGCTGAGTCGTCTTATTTTGTTCGTAGCCTTGAATCAGGAAGCAGCTACAGTCAGAGCTGCTGGTTGTTGTAATGAAGGTCGTTGAAGTCACCCGAGGTCATGTGACCACACTTGTTGTTCCCACCTGAAGCAGATGACTTGTTAAGTCTTCTAAGAAGTGACGAGAGGACAAATGTCTTCTCTTGTCTTCTCTGTTCAACGTGTCAGTCTGAGTCTTCAGATGTTAGTGGACAGTTGAGTCCTGGTCTCAGTAGTTGATCCATGTGTTTGTTTAGTTTCTCTGATCTTTAGAGGTCGATGCATAAACCAGGTTCCTCTACTTGGTCTGGTGGTCTTCAGGTTTTGGGATGAACAAGTCTTTGAGTTTGTTATCAGGTTTGAAGAAAACAGGAAGTCGATGTTACTCCTGCAACGTATGGGGTTTCTATGTGGTCGCACCAGTCCGTGTCCTCTTTCTGGATCTTGTAGCAGTTTTCACAAACATCTAGTTGAGGTATAAATGTCTTCTTCAGATCCTCTTCCTCACCTCATTCACTGATCGGGAACTTATCAGCTCTGTGTTGCTTTAATGACTCTGAACTTGTATTTTCAGAGGCCGATGTGAGTTAAAGAGCAGGTCTTCAATATGGACCTGGAACAGTGTTTTGTTTGTAAAACATGAAAATGTGAGAACAGACACCTCGTCTGTAAAGATTTTTGTTGCAAATCTTAAAACTATGACTAACATCCACTATTCTGCACTAAAGATTATCAGAATAACAACGAGTCACTTCAGAGAAAGTAAAGATTTTATTCTCCATCACTTTGTGACAGAAGCAGTTTTATTTCCCTGCAGGTTTAAACACTATGTGACATTTCCAGCTTCTTTTTTAAGACACTTTTGATTGTGTGACAAAGAAACCTCCTGAAGTTTCCACTCTGTGCATGTGATTCGGTATAAAAACCAGTATGTCAGATCTTTTCAGGTTTTTTTATTTTCCATATTGGCTCATAAAGGTCAATCCCATGTCTGACTGTGAGTCTCGTCTGAGCAGGTCAGTGGGACGTGGAGAGAGAAAATAAAATGGCTTTTTTGTTATCTGCCACCACTGAGTCGGGTGAATGAATCCATCCCACGGCTCGCTCCACTTTTACCCGACAAATAAAGCCGTGGTTGTGTCTTGATGTCTGCCAACGATGGCGGCGAGGTCACGCCAAGGTCGAGTAAACACAAACAGGCCCGCGACCTTTTTCTCCCACATTTGGCAGCTGACACCGACACAGGAAGTTGCTTTTAACTTGAAATGGCAGATGTTACAGGACGGGATGTGTCTGTTTCCCAGAGGGAGATGAAACGAGAAACAAACTCTGTGACGTCGCCACATCTGGAACAAGCAACTATCTGATTATCTAACATCTGCTTCATGTTGCTGCTGCTGCTGCAGCTCATCATTTACACAATTAAATTCTCTCTGTGTTTGATCGACCGTCGCTGATCCACCCAGGTGATGGCCATAGCCAACCTCTTTTCTCTGTCCTCAACTCTTGGACGATGGATGTGAGGTTTCTGATCGGAGCAGATTGATTAGACTTTGATGGACGAGGAGTCAGAGACCTGAACGACTCAACGCTCATTAAAACAGCAGCGTTTAAATATCACTGACCTGAATATAAATGATGCACAGACTGATGATGATGAAGACGGAGGTGAATTTACAGCAGATTTTTACACCTTTTTATTGTTTAGTGTTATTTTTCTCCAGAGTTCACGACAGAAACATGATGAATACAGTCAAAAGATCTGACATATTTACTCTAAACACCGAGTCTTTCCTGCTGTTTATCATCACCCTATTAAACTTTTATAATATACACATTTAGTCAGAACATAAACTCCTGCTCTTCATTTACATTTCACTAAAATCATTGTGATTTATGTCTCCGTCTCTTTATTCCACCTTTGTCCTGCAGCGTTTACTTTTACTTTCTGTTGCAATTAACGATCCGACAAACAGCAGATAATAACACTGACGTCCATCATCATAATCAATCTTTGTTCACGATGATTTACATCCATGTTGCATCTCCAGGACGTTGGCTACAGGTGCAATATCTGTTTAAAAGATGTTTGAACATCAGGAGACTGATACGTGTCCTACTTATCTGTGTGGACATGTAAAAATGTCAAGATGATGCATCCGTCAGTTTAATCACCAACTCATCTCTCAGAGCTAGAAAATCCATTTCAGTCGAAGCTGATATATTCAAGCTGGTTTTATAGCCTAAAAAAATGTATATCTGAGGTCAGACTGAGAGTTAAGAGCCATTAAATGAGTCCATGAAGGTTTGTCTGTCGTTGTTTTTCATCTCTGTCACTGGAAGATTTTAGAAAGTTTTTTTTTTTTATTTCACAAACAGTGAAACAAAGACAAATATAAGTCCCCTCATAAAAATGATAACTAGTTCATTAAAGAGATCAGTCTGCAGGTGAAAATTATTATTATTATTATACCATAACAACATGTTTCTGAACCAGTGGATGTTAGAGACAAAAACTTCTTCACACAGTGTCATTTTATAGCTCCACTCTGGATATGATGCTTCTTATCCTGTGTTAGACATTTAACACCTGCAGCTTCATGTTCAAAAATATGACAACAAGTAGTACTGTACATTATAAAAAGTTTACAATATAAAATATTAATTATTGTAGTATACTTCAATATAGAAAATATTTTAAAATATATGTACATAAATTGTAAAAAAAAACGTCATAGTATAGTATGTCATCAAAAAATCTTAAAAAACGTCATAGTATAGTATGTCGTCAAAAAATCGAAAAAAACGTCATAGTATAGTATGTCGTCAAAAAATCGAAAAAAACGTCATAGTATAGTATGTCGTCAAAAACGTCAAAAAAACGTCATAGTATAGTATGTCGTCAAAAGATCGTAAAAAATGTCATAGTATAGTATGTCGTCAAAATTTTGAAAAAAACGTCACAGTATAGTATGTCGTCAAAATTTTGAAAAAAATGTTATAGTATATTATGTCATCAAAAAATCGAGAAAAACGTCATAGTATAGTATGTCGTCAAAATTTTGACAAAAACGTCATAGTATAGTATGTCGTCAAAAAATCGTAAAAAACGTCATAGTATAGTATGTCGTCAAAAAAAATCGTAAAAAGCGTCATAGTATAGTATGTCGTCAAAATTTTGAAAAAAGCGTCATAGTATAGTATGTAAGCCAAAAATCGTAAAAAAGCGTCATAGTATAGTATGTCGTCAAAAATCGTAAAAAAAGCGTCATAGTATAGTATGTCGTCAAAAATCGTAAAAAGCGTCATAGTATAGTATGTCGCCAAAAATCGTAAAAAAACGTCATAGTATAGTATGTCGTCAAAAAACGTAAAAAAAGCGTCATAGTATAGTATAGTATGTCGCCAAAATCGTAAAAAAGCGTCATAGTATAGTATGTCGCCAAAAATCGTAAAAAAAAAGCGTCATAGTATAGTATGTAAGTCAAAAATCGTAAAAAAAGCGTCATAGTATAGTATGTCGTCAAAAATCGTAAAAAGCGTCATAGTATAGTATGTCGCCAAAAATCGTAAAAAAAAGCGCCATAGTATAGTATGTAGCCAAAAATCGTAAAAAACGTCATAGTATAGTATGTCGCCAAAAAATCGTAAAAAACGTCATAGTATAGTATGTCGCCAAAAAATCGTAAAAAACGTCATAGTATAGTATGTCGTAAAAATCGAAAAAACGCTAATAGTATGTCGCCAAAATCGTAAAAAAACGTCATAGTATATAGTATGTCGTCAAAATCGTAAATAAAAAAGCGTCATAGTATAGTATGTATGTCAAAAAAAATCGTAAAAAACGTCATAGTATAGTATGTATCAAAAATCGTAAAAAACGTCATAGTATAGTATGTATGTCAAAAATCGTGAAAAAAAGCGCTATAGTATAGTATGTAGTCAAAAAAAATCGTAAAAAAGCGTCATAGTATAGTATGTCGCCAAAAATCGTAAAAAAGCGTCATAGTATAGTATGTCGTCAAAATCGTAAAAAACGTCATAGTATAGTATGTCGTCAAAAATCGTGAAAAAAAGCATAGTATAGTATGTATGTAAATCAAAAAAACGTCATAGTATAGTATGTCGCCAAAAAATCGTCAAAAAAACGTATAGTATAGTATGTCGTCAAAAATCGTAAAAAAAGCGTCATAGTATAGTATGTCGTCAAAATTTAAAAAAAGCGTCATAGTATAGTATATGTCAAAAAAATCGTGAAAAAAGCGTCATAGTATAGTATGTCGCCAAAAAATCGTAAAAAAATGTCATAGTATAGTATGTCGTCAAAAATCGTAAAAAACGTCATAGTATAGTATGTCGTCAAAATTTTGAAAAAAAGCGTCATAGTATAGTATAGTATGTCGCCAAAAATCGTAAAAAACGCGTCATAGTATAGTATGTCGTCAAAATTTTGAAAAAAAAGCGTCATAGTATAGTATGTCGCCAAAAATCATAAAAATGTCGCTCATAGTATAGTATGTCGTCAAAAATTTGAAAAAAACGTCATAGTATAGTATGTCGTAAAAATCAAAAAACGCCAAAAGCGTCATAGTATGTATGTAAAAATCGTAAAAACGTCATAGTATAGTATGTCGCCAAAAAATCGTCAAAAAAGCGTCATAGTATAGTATGTCGCCAAAATCGTAAAAAAGCGTCATAGTATAGTATGTCGCCAAAAATCGTAAAAAAAAAGCGTCATAGTATAGTATGTCGCCAAAAATCGTAAAAAACGTCATAGTATAGTATGTCGCCAAAAATCGTGAAAAAAAGCGCCATAGTATAGTATGTCGTCAAAAATCGTAAAAAACGCGTCATAGTATAGTATGTCGCCAAAAATCGTAAAAAAACGCTCATAGTATAGTATGTCGCCAAAAAATCGTAAAAAACGTCCATAGTATAGTATGTCGTCAAAAATCGTAAAAAAGCGCCATAGTATAGTATGTCGCCAAAAATCGTAAAAAAGCGTCATAGTATAGTATGTCGCAAAAAATGTAAAAAAGCGTCATAGTATAGTATGTCGCCAAAATCGTAAAAAAAGCGTCATAGTATAGTATGTCGTCAAAAATCGTAAAAACGTCCATAGTATAGTATATGTATGTAAAACGTCAAAAATCGTAAAAAGCGTCATAGTATAGTATAGTATAGTATGTCAAAATCGTAAAAAAAAGCGCCATAGTATAGTATGTCGCCAAAAATCGTAAAAAAAGCGTCATAGTATAGTATGTAAGCCAAAAATCGTAAAAAACGTCATAGTATAGTATGTCGCCAAAAAATCGTAAAAAACCTCATAGTATAGTATGTCGCCAAAAAATCGTAAAAAACGCGTCATAGTATAGTATGTCGCCAAAAAATCGTAAAAAACGTCATAGTATAGTATGTCGCCAAAAATCGTAAAAAAGCGCCATAGTATAGTATGTCGCCAAAAATCGTAAAAAAACGCGTCATAGTATAGTATGTCGCCAAAAATCGTAAAAACGCCATAGTATAGTATGTCGCCAAAAATCGTAAAAAACGCCATAGTATAGTATGTCGCCAAAAATCGTAAAAAACGCCATAGTATAGTATGTCGCCAAAAATCGTAAAAAACGCTCATAGTATAGTATGTCGTCAAAAAATCATCAAAAATGTCGTAAAATCGTAAAAACGTCATAGTATAGTATGTCGCCAAAAAATCGTAAAAAACGTCATAGTATAGTATGTCGCCAAAAAATCGTAAAAAACGTCATAGTATAGTATGTCGCCAAAAATCGTAAAAAAGCGTCATAGTAAGTATGTATGTCGTAAAAAAAATATCGTATGTCGCCAAAAAAATAAATGAAAAAACGTCATAGTATAGTATGTCGCCAAAAATCGTAAAAAAGCGTCATAGTATAGTATGTCGCCAAAAATCGTAAAAAACGCCATAGTATAGTATGTCGCCAAAAATCGTGAAAAACGTCATAGTATAGTATGTCGCCAAAAAATCGTAAAAAAGCGTCATAGTATAGTATGTCGCCAAAAAATCGTAAAAACGCCATAGTATAGTATGTCGCCAAAAATGTCGTAAAAACGCCATAGTATAGTATGTCGCCAAAAATGTAAAAGCGCCATAGTATAGTATGTCGCCAAAAATCGTCGAAAAAACGTCATAGTATAGTATAGTATGTAACGTCAAAAATGTCGTCGTAAAAAAAAACGCCATAGTATAGTATGTCGCCAAAAATAAATAAAAAACGTCATAGTATAGTATGTCGCCAAAAATCGTGAAAAAAAGCGTCATAGTATAGTATGTCGCCAAAAAATCGTAAAAAACGTCATAGTATAGTATGTCGCCAAAAAATCGTAAAAAACGTCATAGTATAGTATGTCGTCAAAAATGTCAAAAAAACGTCATAGTATAGTATGTCGTCAAAAAATCGTAAAAAACGTCATAGTATAGTATGTCGCCAAAAATCGTAAAAAAACGTCATAGTATAGTATGTAGTCAAAAATCGTGAAAAAACGCCATAGTATAGTATGTCGTCAAAAATCGTCAAAAAAGCGTCATAGTATAGTATGTCGCCAAAAATCGTAAAAAAAAAAAAGCGTCATAGTATAGTATGTCGCCAAAAATCGTAAAAAAAAAGCGTCATAGTATAGTATGTCGCCAAAAATCGTAAAAAGCGTCGCCATAGTATAGTATGTCGTCAAAAATCGTCAAAAAAGCGTCATAGTATAGTATGTCGCCAAAAATCGTAAAAAAAAGCGTCATAGTATAGTATGTCGTCAAAAATAGTATGTCAAAAATCGTCATAGTATAGTATGTCGCCAAAATGTCAAAAAAGCGTCATAGTATAGTATGTCGTCAAAAATCGTAAAAAAACGTCATATAGTATAGTATGTCGTCAAAAATCGTCAAAAAAAGCGTCATAGTATAGTATGTCGTCAAAAATCGTAAAAAAGCGTCATAGTATAGTATGTCGCCAAAAAATCGTAAAAAACGTCATAGTATAGTATGTCGTCAAAAATCGTAAAAAACGTCATAGTATAGTATGTCGCCAAAAAATCGTAAAAAACGTCATAGTATAGTATGTCGCCAAAAAATCGTAAAAAACGTCATAGTATAGTATGTCGTCAAAAAAAAGCGTCAAAAATGTCGCCAAAAATCGTCCATAGTATAGTATGTCGCCAAAAATCGTCAAAAATGCCATAGTATAGTATGTCGCGCGTCAAAAAGTCATAGTATGTATGTCGTCAAAAATCGTCAAAAAAGCGTCATAGTATAGTATGTCGCCAAAAATCGTAAAAAAGCGTCATAGTATAGTATGTCGCCAAAAATCGTAAAAAAAAGCGTCATAGTATAGTATGTCGTCAAAAAATCGTAAAAAAAGCGTCATAGTATAGTATGTCGCCAAAAATCGTAAAAACGTCATAGTATAGTATGTCGTCAAAAAATCGTGAAAAACGCTCATATAGTATGTCGCCAAAATCGTAAAAAAAGCGTCATAGTATAGTATGTCGCCAAAAATCGTAAAAAAAGCGTCATAGTATAGTATGTCGTCAAAAATCGTCAAAAAAACGTCATAGTATAGTATGTCGTCAAAAATCGTCAAAAACGTCATAGTATAGTATGTCAAAAAAATCGTAAAAAAAAATGCGTCATAGTATAGTATGTCGTCAAAAATCGTAAAAAGCGTCATAGTATAGTATGTCGCCAAAAATCGTAAAAAAGCGTCATAGTATAGTATGTCGCCAAAAATCGTAAAAAACGCGTCATAGTATAGTATGTCGTCAAAAATCGTAAAAAAGCGTCATAGTATAGTATGTCGCCAAAAATCGTCAAAAAACGTCATAGTATAGTATGTCGCCAAAAATCGTAAAAAACGCGTCATAGTATAGTATGTCGCCAAAAAATGTAAAAAAAGCGTCATAGTATAGTATGTCGTCAAAAATCGTCAAAAAAACGTCATAGTATAGTATGTCGTCAAAAATGTCAAAAAAACGTCATAGTATAGTATGTCGCCAAAAAATCGTAAAAAACGTCATAGTATAGTATGTCGCCAAAAAATCGTAAAAAACGTCATAGTATAGTATGTCGTCAAAAATGTCAAAAAAGCGTCATAGTATAGTATGTCGCCAAAAAATCGTAAAAAAAGCGTCATACTATAGTATGTCGTCAAAAAATCGTGAAAAACGTCATAGTATAGTATGTCGTCAAAAAATCGTAGTATAGTATGTAAGCCAAAAATCGTCAAAAAGCGTCATAGTATAGTATGTCGTCAAAAAATCGTAAAAAACGCGTCATAGTATAGTATGTCGCCAAAAAAAAATCGTAAAAAACGTCATAGTATAGTATGTCGCCAAAAATAAATCAAAAAAAGCGTCATAGTATAGTATGTCGTCAAAAATCGTAAAAAAACGTCATAGTATAGTATGTCGCCAAAAAATCGTCAAAAAAACGCCATAGTATAGTATATCGTAAAAATCGTAAAAAACGTAGTATAAATGCGTCATAGTATAGTATGTCGCCAAAATGTCAAAAAATCGTCATAGTATAGTATAGTATGTCGCCAAAAATCGTAAAAAAAGCGTCATAGTATAGTATGTCGTCAAAAAATCGTAAAAAACGTCATAGTATAGTATGTCGTCAAAAATGTCAAAAAAAGCGTCATAGTATGTAGTATGTCGTCAAAAAGTATAATAAAAAAATCGTCATAGTATAGTATGTCGTCAAAAATGTCAAAAAACGCCATAGTATAGTATGTCGCCAAAAATCGTGAAAAACGTCATAGTATAGTATGTCGCCAAAAATCGTAAAAAAGCGTCATAGTATATAGTATGTCGCCAAAAATGTAAAAAAAGCGTCATAGTATAGTATGTCGCCAAAAATCGTAAAAAAACGCGTCATAGTATAGTATGTCGCCAAAATCGTCAAAAAAGCGTCATAGTATAGTATGTCGCCAAAAATCGTAAAAAAAAAGCGTCATAGTATAGTATGTCGTCCAAAAAATGTCGTAAAAAACGTCATAGTATAGTATGTCGTCAAAAATCGTAAAAAAACGCCATAGTATAGTATGTAAGCCAAAAATCGTAAAAAAACGCCATAGTATAGTATGTCGTCAAAAATCGTAAAAAAAGCGTCATAGTATAGTATGTCGTCAAAAATCGTAAAAAAACGTCATAGTATAGTATGTCGCCAAAAATCGTAAAAACGTCATAGTATAGTATGTCGCCAAAAATCGTAAAAAAAACGTCATAGTATAGTATGTCGTCAAAAATGTCAAAAAACGTCATAGTATAGTATGTCGTCAAAAATCGTGAAAAAACGCCATAGTATAGTATGTCGCCAAAATCGTATAAACGCCATAGTATAGTATGTCGTCAAAAATGTCAAAAAAGCGTCATAGTATAGTATGTCGCCAAAAATCAAAATAAATAAAAAGCGTCATAGTATAGTATGTCGTCAAAAATCGTAAAAAAACGTCATAGTATAGTATGTCGCCAAAAATCGTAAAAAACGTCATAGTATAGTATGTCGTCAAAAAAATCAAAAAAGCGTCATAGTATAGTATGTATAGTCAAAAAAATAAAAAAAAGCGCCATAGTATAGTATGTCGTCAAAATGTCAAAAAAAGCGTCATAGTATAGTATGTAAGCCAAAAATAAATAAAAAACGTCATAGTATAGTATGTCGCCAAAAATCGTAAAAAAGCGTCATAGTATAGTATGTCGCCAAAAAATCGTAAAAAAGCGTCATAGTATAGTATGTAGTCAAAAATCGTAAAAAACGCCATAGTATAGTATGTAAGCAAAAATCGTAAAAAAAAGCGTCGTCATAGTATAGTATGTCGCTCAAAAATCGTGAAAAAAGCGTCATAGTATAGTATGTAAGTCCAAAAAATCGTAAAAAAACGTCATAGTATAGTATGTAAGTCAAAAATCGTAAAAAACGCGTCATAGTATAGTATGTCGCCAAAATTAAAAAATAGTATAGTATGTCGCCAAAAGCGTCATAGTATAGGTATGTAGCCAAAAATCGTAAAAAAGCGTCATAGTATAGTATGTAAGTCAAAAATCGTAAAAAAAGCGTCATAGTATAGTATGTCGCCAAAAATCGTAAAAAAAGCGTCATAGTATAGTATGTCGCCAAAATCGTAAAAAAAAGCGTCATAGTATAGTATGTCGCCAAAAATCGTAAAAAAAGCGTCATAGTATAGTATGTCGTCAAAAATCGTAAAAAACGTCATAGTATAGTATGTCGCCAAAATCGTAAAAAAAAGCGTCATAGTATAGTATGTCGCCAAAAATCGTAAAAAAAAAATGCGTCATAGTATAGTATGTCGTCAAAAAATCGTAAAAAAAAGCGTCATAGTATAGTATGTCGCCAAAAATCGTAAAAAAGCGTCATAGTATAGTATGTCGCCAAAAATCGTAAAAAACGCCATAGTATAGTATGTCGTCAAAAATAGTAAAAAAATCGCGGAAAACGTCATAGTATAGTATGTCGCCAAAATCGTAAAAAAACGCCATAGTATAGTATGTCGCCAAAAATCGTAAAAAACGCCATAGTATAGTATGTCGTCAAAAATCGTAAAAAACGCCATAGTATAGTATGTCGCCAAAATCGTAAAAAATGCGTCATAGTATAGTATGTCGCCAAAAATCGTAAAAAAAAAACGCCATAGTATAGTATGTCGCCAAAATCGTGAAAAAAAAGCCATAGTATAGTATGTCGCCGTCAAAATCGTCAAAAAAACGCGTCATAGTATAGTATGTCGCCAAAAATCGTAAAAAACGTCATAGTATAGTATGTCGCCAAAAATCGTAAAAACGCATAGTATAGTATAGTATGTAAATCAAAAATCGTAAAAAATGTCGTCATAGTATAGTATGTCGCCAAAATCGTTGTGAAAAACGTCATAGTATAGTATGTCGTCAAAAATCGTGAAAAAAACGTCATAGTATAGTATGTCGCCAAAAAATCGTAAAAAACGTCATAGTATAGTATGTCGCCAAAAAATCGTAAAAAACGTCATAGTATAGTATGTCGCCAAAAAATCGTAAAAAACGTCATAGTATAGTATGTCGTCAAAAATCGTGAAAAACGTCATAGTATAGTATGTCGTCAAAAATCGCTAAAAACGTCATAGTATAGTATGTCGCCAAAAATCGTAAAAACGCGTCATAGTATAGTATGTCGCAAAAATCGTAAAAAAACGCCATAGTATAGTATGTCGCCAAAAATCGTAAAAAACGCCATATAGTATAGTATGTCGCCAAAAATCGTAAAAAAACGTATAGTATAGTATGTCGTCAAAAATCGTAAAAAACGCCATAGTATAGTATGTCGCCAAAAATCGTAAAAAACGCTCATAGTATAGTATGTCGCCAAATTGTCAAAAAACGTCATAGTATAGTATGTCGCCAAAAATCGTAAAAAAAGCGTCATAGTATAGTATGTCGTCAAAAATCGTAAAAAACGTCATAGTATAGTATGTCGCCAAAAATCGTGAAAAAACGTCATAGTATAGTATGTCGCCAAAAATCGTAAAAAACGTCATAGTATAGTATGTCGCCAAAATCGTTGAAAAAACGCCATAGTATAGTATGTCGCCAAAAAATCGTAAAAAAGCGTCATAGTATAGTATGTCGTCAAAAATTTGTCAAAAACGCGTAAAAAAAAAAACGCCATAGTATAGTATGTCGCCAAAAAATCGTAAAAAACGCCATAGTATAGTATGTCGCCAAAAATCGTGAAAAAGCGCCATAGTATAGTATGTCGCCAAAAAATCGTAAAAAAAAGCGTCCATAGTATAGTATGTCGCCAAAAAATCGTGAAAAAAAGCGCCATAGTATAGTATGTCGCCAAAAATCGTAAAAAACGTCATAGTATAGTATGTCGCCAAAAATCGTAAAAAGCGCCATAGTATAGTATGTCGCCAAAAAATCGTAAAACGCCATAGTATAGTATGTCGCCAAAAATCGTAAAAAATAGTATAGTATGTCATAGTATAGTATGTATAGTATAGTATGTCGCCAAAATCGTAAAAACGTCATAGTATAGTATGTCGCCAAAAATCGTAAAAAACGCCATAGTATAGTATAGTATCCAAAAATCGTAAAAACGCCATAGTATAGTATGTCGCCAAAAATCGTAAAAAAGCGCCATAGTATAGTATGTCGCCAAAAATCGTAAAAAACGCCATAGTATAGTATGTCGCCAAAAAATCGTAAAAAACGCCATAGTATAGTATGTCGCCAAAAATCGTAAAAAACGCCATAGTATAGTATGTCGCCAAAAATCGTAAAAAACGCTCATAGTATAGTATGTCGCCAAAAAATCGTAAAAAAATCGTCATAGTATAGTATAGTATGTCGCCAAAAATCGTAAAAAAAGCCATAGTATAGTATGTCGCCAAAAATCGTAAAAAAACGCCATAGTATAGTATGTCGCCAAAAATCGTAAAAAAGCGTCATAGTATAGTATGTCAATCAAAAAATCGTAAAAACGCCATAGTATATAGTATGTCGCCAAAAATCGTAAAAAACGCCATAGTATAGTATGTCGCCAAAAAATCGTGAAAAACGTCATAGTATAGTATGTCACCAAAAAATCGTAAAAAATGTCATAGTATAGTATGTCGTCAAAAATCGTAAAAAAACGTCATAGTATAGTATGTCGCCAAAAAATCGTGAAAAACGTCATAGTATAGTATGTCGCCAAAAAATCGTAAAAAACGTCATAGTATAGTATGTCGCCAAAAAATCGTGAAAAAACGTCATAGTATAGTAAAATGTCGTCAAAAAAATCATAAAAAGCGCCATAGTATAGTATAGTATGTCGTCCAAAAATCGTAAAAAACGCTATAGTATAGTATGTCGCCAAAATCGTAAAAAACGCCATAGTATAGTATGTCGCCAAAAATCGTGAAAAAAGCGTCATAGTATAGTATGTCGCCAAAAATCGTAAAAAACGCCATATAGTATAGTATGTCGCCAAAAATCGTAAAAAGCGCCATAGTATAGTATGTCGCCAAAAAATCGTGAAAAAACGCCATAGTATAGTATGTCGCCAAAAATCGTGAAAAAGCGTCATAGTATAGTATGTCGCCAAAAATCGTGAAAAACGCCATAGTATAGTATGTCGCCAAAAATCGTGAAAAACGCCATAGTATAGTATGTCGCCAAAAATCGTCAAAAAACGCGTCATAGTATAGTATGTCGCCAAAAATCGTAAAAAGCGTCATAGTATAGTATGTCGCCAAAAATCGTAAAAAACGTCATAGTATAGTATGTCGTCAAAAATGTCGAAAAAACGTCATAGTATAGTATGTCGCCAAAAAATCGTAAAAAAACGTCATAGTATAGTATGTCGCCAAAAAATCGTGAAAAAAATGCGTCATAGTATAGTATGTCGTCAAAAAAATATCGTGAAAAGCGCCATAGTATAGTATGTCGCCAAAAATCGTGAAAACGCTATAGTATAGTATGTCGCCAAAAAATCGTAAAAAACGCCATCATAGTATAGTATGTCGCCAAAAATCGTAAAAACGTCATAGTATAGTATGTCGCCAAAAAATCGTGAAAAAAGCGCCATAGTATAGTATGTCGCCAAAAATCGTAAAAAACGCCATAGTATAGTATGTCGCCAAAAATGTCAAAAAACGTCATAGTATAGTATGTCGTCAAAAATGTAAAAAAAAACGCCATAGTATAGTATGTCGTCAAAAATCGTAAAAAACGCCATAGTATAGTATGTCGCCAAAAATCGTAAAAAACGCCATAGTATAGTATGTCGCCAAAGTATGTCAAAAAACGCCATAGTATAGTATGTCGTCAAAAATCGTAAAAAACGTCATAGTATAGTATGTCGCCAAAAAATCGTAAAAAACGTCATAGTATAGTATGTCGCCAAAAAATCGTAAAAAACGTCATAGTATAGTATGTCGCCAAAAAATCGTGAAAAACGTCATAGTATAGTATGTCGCCAAAAAATCGTAAAAACGTCATAGTATAGTATGTCGTCAAAAAAATCGTAAAAAAAGCGCCATAGTATAGTATGTCGCCAAAAATCGTAAAAAACGCCATAGTATAGTATGTCGCCATAAATATAGTATAGTATAGTAAAAATGTCAAAAAAACGCTATAGTATAGTATGTCGCCAAAAATCGTGAAAAAACGCCATAGTATAGTAGTATGTCGCCAAAAAATCAAAAAAACGCCATAGTATAGTATGTCGCCAAAAAACGCCATCGTAAAAAACGCCATAGTATAGTATGTCGCCAAAAATCGTGAAAAACGCCATAGTATAGTATGTCGCCAAAAATCGTGAAAAAAACGTCATAGTATAGTATGTCGCCAAAAATCGTAAAAAACGCCATAGTATAGTATGTCGCCAAAAATCGTAAAAAAAGCGTCATAGTATAGTATGTCGTCAAAAAAAAAATCGTAAAAAAAGCGTCATAGTATAGTATGTCGTCAAAAATCGTCAAAAAACGCCATAGTATAGTATGTCGCCAAAAAATCGTGAAAAAAGCGTCATAGTATAGTATGTCGCCAAAAATCGTAAAAAAACGTCATAGTATAGTATGTCGCCAAAAATCGTGAAAAAAGCGCCATAGTATAGTATGTCGCCAAAAATCGTAAAAAAACGCGTCATAGTATAGTATGTCGCCAAAAATCGTAAAAAACGCGTCATAGTATAGTATGTCGCAAAAAATCGTGAAAAAACGTCATAGTATAGTATGTCGCCAAAAAATCGTAAAAACGCGTCATAGTATAGTATGTCGCCAAAAATCGTAAAAAAAACGCCATAGTATAGTATGTCGTCAAAAATCGTCGTAAAAAAAGCGTCATAGTATAGTATGTCGCCAAAAATCGTAAAAAGCGTCATAGTATAGTATGTCGCCAAAAAATCGTAAAAAGCGCCATAGTATAGTATGTCGCCAAAAATCGTAAAAAAGCGTCATAGTATAGTATGTCGCCAAAAATCGTAAAAAAATCGCGCCATAGTATAGTATGTCGCCAAAATCGTAAAAAACGCCATAGTATAGTATGTCGCCAAAATGTCAAAAAAAAAAACGTCCATAGTATAGTATGTCGCCAAAAATCGTAAAAAAACGCCATAGTATAGTATGTCGCAAAAAATCGTAAAAAAAGCGTCATAGTATAGTATGTCGTCAAAAATCAAAAAACGTCATAGTATAGTATGTCGCCAAAAATCGTAAAAAACGCCATAGTATAGTATGTCGCCAAAAATCGTAAAAAACGCCATAGTATAGTATGTAATCGTCAAAAATCGTAAAAAAACGCCATAGTATAGTATGTCGTCAAAAATCGTAAAAAACGCCATAGTATAGTATGTCGCCAAAAATCGTAAAAAAAACGCCATAGTATAGTATGTCGTCAAAATCGTAAAAAACGTCATAGTATAGTATGTCGCCAAAAAATCGTAAAAAAACGCCATAGTATAGTATGTCGCCAAAAATCGTAAAAACGCCATAGTATAGTATGTCGCCAAAAATCGTCAAAAAAACGCCATAGTATAGTATGTCGCCAAAATCGTCAAAAAAACGCCATAGTATAGTATGTCGCCAAAAATGTCAAAAAAAACGTCATAGTATAGTATGTCGTCAAAAATGTAAAAAACGCCATAGTATAGTATGTCGTCAAAAATCGTAAAAAACGCCATAGTATAGTATGTCGCCAAAAATGTCAAAAAAACGCCATAGTATAGTATGTCGCCAAAAATCGTAAAAAAACGCCATAGTATAGTATGTCGTCAAAAATCGTAAAAAAGCGCCATAGTATAGTATGTCGCCAAAAATCGTAAAAAAACGTCATAGTATAGTATGTCGCCAAAAATCGTAAAAAACGCCATAGTATAGTATGTCGCCAAAAATCGTAAAAAAAAACGCCATAGTATAGTATGTCGTAAAATCGTCAAAAATCGTAAAAAATGTCGCCATAGTATAGTATGTCGCCAAAAATCGTAAAAAACGCGTCATAGTATAGTATGTCGTCAAAAAATCGTAAAAAAAACGCCATAGTATAGTATGTCGTCAAAAATCGTAAAAAACGCCATAGTATAGTATGTCGCCAAAAAATCGTAAAAACGCCATAGTATAGTATGTCGCCAAAAATCGTAAAAAACGCCATAGTATAGTATGTCGCCAAAAAAAAAACGTAAAAAAACGCCATAGTATAGTATGTCGCCAAAAAATCGTAAAAAAACGTCATAGTATAGTATGTCGCCAAAAAATCGTAAAAAAACGCCATAGTATAGTATGTCGCCAAAAATCGTGAAAAAACGCCATAGTATAGTATGTCGCCAAAAATCGTAAAAAACGCCATAGTATAGTATGTCGTCAAAAATCGTAAAAAACGCCATAGTATAGTATGTCGCCAAAAATCGTAAAAAACGCCATAGTATAGTATAGTATGTCGCCAAAAATCAAAAAAACGCCATAGTATAGTATGTCGCCAAAAATCGTAAAAAACGCGTCATAGTATAGTATGTCGTCAAAAAATCGTAAAAAACGTCATAGTATAGTATGTCGCCAAAAATCGTAAAAAACGCCATATATATATGTCGCCAAAAATCGTAAAAAACGCCATAGTATAGTATGTCGTCAAAAAATCGTGAAAAAAAGCGATCGCCATAGTATAGTATGTCGCCAAAAATCGTAAAAAAACGCCATAGTATAGTATGTCGTCAAAAATCGTAAAAAAAGCCATAGTATAGTATGTCGCCAAAATCGTAAAAAACGCCATAGTATAGTATGTCGCCAAAATCGTCAAAAAACGCATAGTATAGTATGTCGCCAAAAATCGTAAAAAAACGCCATAGTATAGTATGTCGTCAAAAATCGTGAAAAACGCCATAGTATAGTATGTATGTCAAAAATCGTAAAAAAACGTCATAGTATAGTATGTCGCCAAAAATCGTAAAAAAACGCCATAGTATAGTATGTCGCCAAAAATCGTAAAAAAGCGTCATAGTATAGTATGTCGTCAAAATCGTAAAAAACGCCATAGTATAGTATGTCGCCAAAATCGTAAAAAACGTCATAGTATAGTATGTCGCCAAAAATCGTAAAAAACGCCATAGTATAGTATGTCGTCAAAATGTCGTAAAAAACGCCATAGTATAGTATGTCGCCAAAAATCGTAAAACGCCATAGTATAGTATGTCGCCAAAAATCGTAAAAAAACGCGTCATAGTATAGTATGTCGCAAAAAATCGTAAAAAAACGCCATAGTATAGTATGTCGCCAAAAATCGTAAAAAACGCCATAGTATAGTATGTAGTCAAAAAATCGTAAAAAAAAATGCGTCATAGTATAGTATGTCGCCAAAAATCGTAAAAACGCGTCATAGTATAGTATGTCGCCAAAAATCGTAAAAATAAGTATGTCGCAAAATTTGAAAAAAACGTATAGTATAGTATGTCGCCAAAAATCGTAAAAAACGTCCATAGTATAGTATGTCGCCAAAAATCGTAAAAACGTCATAGTATAGTATGTCGCCAAAAATGTCAAAAAAACGCGATCATAGTATAGTATGTCGCCAAAAATCGTAAAAAACGCCATAGTATAGTATGTCGCCAAAAATCGTAAAAACGCCATAGTATAGTATGTCGCCAAAAATCGTAAAAAACGCCATAGTATAGTATGTCGCCAAAATGTCAAAAAAACGTCATAGTATAGTATGTCGCCAAAAAATCGTCAAAAACGTATAGTATAGTATGTCGCCAAAATGTCAAAAAAAGCGCCATAGTATAGTATGTCGCCAAAAAATCGTCAAAAACGCGTCATAGTATAGTATGTCGCCAAAAAAATCGTAAAAAACGCCATAGTATAGTATGTCGCCAAAAATCGTAAAAAAACGCTATAGTATAGTATGTCGCCAAAAAATCGTAAAAAACGTCATAGTATAGTATGTCGTATGTCAAAAATCGTAAAAAAAGCGTCATAGTATAGTATGTCGTCAAAAATGTCAAAAAACGCCATAGTATAGTATGTCGCCAAAAATCAAAAAACGCCATCAGTATAGTATGTCGCCAAAAATCGTAAAAAACGCATAGTATAGTATGTCGCCAAAAAATCGTGAAAAAAAAGCGTCATAGTATAGTATGTCGCCAAAAAATCGTAAAAAACGCATAGTATAGTATGTCGCCAAAATGTCAAAAAAAGCGTCATAGTATAGTATGTCGCCAAAAATCGTAAAAAAAAAGCGTCATAGTATAGTATGTCGTCAAAATGTCAAAAAAAGCGTCATAGTATAGTATGTCGCCAAAAATCGTAAAAACGCCATAGTATAGTATGTCGCCAAAAATCGTAAAAAAACGCCATAGTATAGTATGTCGCCAAAATCAAAAAAAAAAAAAAGCGCTCATAGTATAGTATAGTATGTATGTCGCAAAATCGTAAAAAGCGTCATAGTATAAATGTCGCCAAAAATCGTCGCCAAAAAAGCGTCATAGTATAGTATGTCGCCAAAAATCGTAAAAAACGCCATAGTATAGTATGTCGCCAAAAATGTCAAAAAAGCGCCATAGTATAGTATGTCGCCAAAAAAAAAACGCCATAGTATAGTATGTCGCCAAAAATCGTCATAGTATAGTATGTCGCCAAAAATCGTAAAAAAAGCGCCATAGTATAGTATGTCGCCAAAAATCGTAAAAACGCGTCATATAGTATGTCGTAAAAATCGTCAAAAATAGTATGTCGCCAAAATCGTAAAAAACGCCATAGTATAGTATGTCGCCAAAAAATCGTAAAAAAGCGCCATAGTATAGTATGTCGCCAAAATCGTCAAAAAAACGCCATAGTATAGTATGTCGCCAAAAATGTCGTAAAAAACGCCATAGTATAGTATGTCGCCAAAATCGTAAAAAACGCCATAGTATAGTATGTCGCCAAAAATCGTAAAAAACGTCATAGTATAGTATGTCGCCAAAAAATCGTAAAAAACGCCATAGTATAGTATGTCGCAAAAAATCGTAAAAAAGCGCCATAGTATAGTATGTCGTCAAAATGTCGTAAAAAACGCCATAGTAGTATAGTATGTCGTCAAAATCGTAAAAAACGCGTCATAGTATAGTATGTCGCCAAAAATCGTAAAAAAACGCCATAGTATAGTATGTCGCCAAATCGTAAAAAACGTCATAGTATAGTATGTCGTCAAAAATCGTAAAAAACGCCATAGTATAGTATGTCGCCAAAATCGTAAAAAAACGTCATAGTATAGTATGTCGCCAAAAATCGTAAAAAACGCCATAGTATAGTATGTCGTCAAAAAATCGTAAAAAAAGCGTCATAGTATAGTATGTCGCCAAAAATCGTAAAAAAACGTCATAGTATAGTATCGCCAAAAATCGTCAAAAAAACGCCGTAAAATGTCGTCAAAAAAAGCGTCATAGTATAGTATGTCGCCAAAATATCGTAAAAAAACGCCATAGTATAGTATGTCGCCAAAATCGTAAAAAACGCGTCATAGTATAGTATGTCGCCAAAATAAAAAAAAAGCGTCATAGTATAGTATGTCGCCAAAATGTCAAAAAACGCCATAGTATAGTATGTCGCCAAAATCGTAAAAAACGCCATAGTATAGTATGTCGCCAAAAATCGTAAAAAACGCGTCATAGTATAGTATGTCGCCAAAAAATCGTAAAAAAAACGCCATAGTATAGTATGTCGCCAAAAATCGTAAAAAAAGTCATAGTATAGTATGTCGCCAAAAATCGTAAAAAGTATAGTATGTCGCCATAGTATAGTATGTATAGTATGTCAAAAATCGTCAAAAAAATAGCGTCATAGTATAGTATGTCGCCAAAAATCGTAAAAAACGCCATAGTATAGTATGTCGTCAAAAATCGTGAAAAAAACGCCATAGTATAGTATGTCGCCAAAAATCGTAAAAAACGCGTCATAGTATAGTATGTCGCCAAAAAATCGTAAAAAAAGCGCATAGTATAGTATGTCGTCAAAATTTCGAAAAAAAGCGCCATAGTATAGTATGTCGTCAAAAAATCGTAAAAAACGCCATAGTATAGTATGTCGCCAAAAAATTTTGAAAAAAAGCGTCATAGTATAGTATGTAAGTCGTCAAAAAATCGTAAAAACGCGTCATAGTATAGTATGTCGCCAAAAATGTCAAAAAAAAAGCGTCATAGTATAGTATGTCAAAAAAATCGAAAAAACGTCATAGTAAAAACGTCAAAATCTATAGTATAGTATGTCGCCAAAAATCGTCAAAAAAGCGTCATAGTATAGTATGTCGTCAAAAAATCGTAAAAAACGCCATAGTATAGTATGTCGCCAAAAATGTCAAAAAACGCCATAGTATAGTATGTCGTCAAAAAATCGTAAAAAACGCCATAGTATAGTATGTCGCCAAAAATCGTCAAAAAACGCCATAGTATAGTATGTCGCCAAAAATCGTAAAAAAACGTCATAGTATAGTATGTCGCCAAAAAATCAAAAAACGCATAGTATAGTATGTCGCCAAAAATCGTAAAAAACGCTCATAGTATAGTATGTCGTCAAAATGTCAAAAAAACGTCATAGTATAGTATGTCGCCAAAAAAATAAAAAAACGTCATATAGTATAGTATGTCGTCAAAAATCGTAAAAAAACGCCATAGTATAGTATGTCGTCAAAATGTCAAAAAAAACGTCATAGTATAGTATGTCGCCAAAAATCGTAAAAAACGCCATAGTATAGTATGTCGTCAAAAATGTCAAAAAACGCATAGTATAGTATGTCGCCAAAATGTCAAAAAAACGTCATAGTATAGTATGTCGCCAAAAAATCGTAAAAAACATCATAGTATAGTATGTCGTCAAAATGTCAAAAAAAACGTCATAGTATAGTATGTCGCCAAAAAATCGTAAAAAACGTCATAGTATAGTATGTCGCCAAAAAATCGTAAAAAACGTCATAGTATAGTATGTCGCCAAAAAATCGTAAAAAAACGTCATAGTATAGTATGTCGTCAAAAATCGTAAAAAACGCCATAGTATAGTATGTCGTCAAAATGTCAAAAAAAAACGCCATAGTATAGTATGTCGCCAAAAATCGTAAAAAACGCCATAGTATAGTATGTCGTCAAAAATCGTAAAAAACGCGTCATAGTATAGTATGTCGTCAAAATCGTCGTAAAAACGCTATAGTATAGTATGTCGCCAAAAATCGTAAAAAATAATATAGCGCCATAGTATAGTATGTCGCCAAAAATCGTAAAAACGCGTCATAGTATAGTATGTCGCCAAAAATGTCAAAAAAAAGCGTCATAGTATAGTATGTCGTCAAAAATCGTAAAAACGTCATAGTATAGTATGTCGTCAAAAATCGTAAAAAACGCCATAGTATAGTATGTCGTCAAAAAAAATCGTAAAAAACGCCATAGTATAGTATGTCGCCAAAAATCGTAAAAAAACGCCATAGTATAGTATGTCGTCAAAAATTTGAAAAAACGCCATAGTATAGTATGTCGCCAAAAATCGTCGTAAAAACGCCATAGTATAGTATGTCGTCAAAAATCGTCAAAAAACGCCATAGTATAGTATGTCGTCAAAATTTTGAAAAAAACGCCATAGTATAGTGTGTCGTCAAAAATCGTAAAAAAAACGCCATAGTATAGTATGTCGTCAAAAATCGTGAAAACGCGTCATAGTATAGTATGTCGTCAAAAATGTCAAAAAAAACGTCATAGTATAGTATGTCGCCAAAAAATCGTAAAAAACGTCATAGTATAGTATGTCGCCAAAAATGTGAAAAAACACATCATAATATGCCATATCATCTGAAATTTGATGTCGTAACATTATAATTAGACATAAAAACATGAGAAAACGTTGTAAAGACTTTTATTCAGTGATTGTCGTTAAACAACGTTTGTGAGGTTTTATTGTGGACGAGGTTTATTTGAGAACAGAGTCACTGAGGTTTTAGTTGTATTGTTTAACTGAAGTCGACACACTGATCCTGAAAGAGGAAGTAAAGTTGTGTCTCGTTTTTACGATTTCACACTTATTTGGTTTATTGCTGTAGAATCACAGGATTTATTTATGCGTCTCTTACTTTGAAAAGCCTCTTATTTCTCTGTGTCGTTGGTGCAGTTCGACATGCAGAGGATCACCCTGGAGGAGCTCAAACACATCCTGTTCTACGCTTTCCGCGACCACCTGACCATGAAGGACATCGAGAACATCATCATCAACGAGGAAGAGAGCCTGAAGGAAAACTCTGGGAACTGTCAGACAGAGTTTGAAGGAGGTGAGCGACACGACACATAAAGCTCTTAATGTAACCGTGTGTGTTAGAGGAAGTAATCTGTGCTGCTGTCAGGACCAATCTGATCTAGAGTCGACAGCGTCACGGCGACACCTACTGATTTATTGATACGAGACGATTGTGGAGTTGAACGTCACACGGTCACTGCTTCATCTGCTTCACCTGCTTCATCTGCTTCACCTGCTTCATCTGCTTCACCTGCAGTGGCAAAGATGAAATTTACATGAACTCACTGAGCAAAACCACACATCCAACATTTATAGACGTGAGAGAAGAAGTTGCTGTTTGCTTTTTTGTCTGAAACTAATTTCATAAATGTTCAATCACCATATTTTCACTGATTCATCTACAAGAGCTCACACATTTGTCTTTTTGTTGCCTTGTTGTCTTTTGCAGAATCAACAGATGATAAACAAGTGTTTTTAAACCACATCGGTTCATCACTTCGTCTCGTAGATGTGGTTTCTCTGTGCTGAAGGATGAACCGATTGTTGCACTTTACACCGACATGAGAGGCGTGTGAACGATCCTCAAACGTGGAAATGAAACATAAAAAGTCAAATTGAGACAAAAATGAAACTATAAACAAATATTTACATCAACCTTCAGAACCTGCACGAACCAAACTGTTATCGTTTCCTCCTGTGATGAAGATTTCAGGATAAATGTGACTCCTGCACCCACCTGTTTTTTTTTTTTGTTTTGTTTTGTTTTTTTGTAAAGAAAATACTTTTATCTCAAAGGTTTTATCATCATATCTCAGGTTTTTACTTGATCTATCAACGTCAAATAGAAAGTAGAAAGAAACAGAACGAAAAGCTCCTGATTTCAGGAGTCTAAGAGTTTTCTCTACATTCATTAGAAAAACAGAGTTGAACGTAGAGAAACGTGGATGTAAACTTTATTTTTATTGCACCAAATCACAAATAAATAATCTGGAGAGAAAACAGAGGCTGTAAATCTCGTTGTCTCGATGTTGTAATTCTGATGTAATGTGAAGTGAAAGTTTTCTCGCCACACGTATCGTCAACATAAATAACGTGGTCAGGTTATTTCCTCAGATTCGTTCCCGTTCTTTGTGCGACTCTTTGAAACGACGACGTGATGCAGCTGGTGAGTTTGTGACGACCACCGACGCTACACGAGTCGCAGCGGTCGTGCCGGGACGGTAAACTGTGAAATCAATAACACAGTTTGATTCACGTTGAGTATGATCCATCATGTTACTCTGGACCTTAATGCTCCAGATCTCTGATGTACGAGGCGACATGAGAGCAGCGTGATTTCCCTCTGGCTTCACTTTGTTCACAGATCGATACGAGTGAAGCTGAAAAACAAGAAGAAAACGATCCATGTTTAAGACTTTATCAATATGATCGTTGTTGCATATTTTGGTTTAAATAAAGTCAGATTTCTACAAATATATTTAAAACCTTCGGTGTTTCTTCTCGTTATTGTCGTGACCAGAAAATACCCGAAGGTCGACGGTCGAAGCCTGAAAATCAACGTACACTTCATTACCTTTATGAGCTCGTTGGTTCACTGAAGAAAAGCCCCTTTGTGGATGTTTGGCAGCGGTTTGTGAGGAGGTGTTTTACGAGGCTGACGGCAGGTTGAGGCGACTGGCGACTGAAGAAAAGTCTGGACCACAACGTCCTGCAGCCAGCAGACCAGCACATGGTGTTCCCATCAACACCGCGCTCAACTCCACGTCACTCAGAGATGTTTGAAATTTCACTCCACTGGGAACGAAAATCCTTTTTTCACTTTTCTGGAGACGAGTCAAAGACTTTCAGGATTGAAACTCGTCGTCCGTCGTGTGTTGAGTTTCATAATGAAGCGTCCAGTCATGTCATGTTTCAAATGACGTGAGAGAAAAGTGTCTGTCCTACTTTTCCATCTTTCCACATTGCATTTTTGTTGGAGTAGCATTTTTCATGACTTCAGCTCTTTTTGAGTTTGACGAGTTAAAAATAGATGGAGTGTAGCTGTGGGTCAGCTCCTCTAATTACCGTCTCACGGTAAAAATCATCCCAGCTGCTGAGTTACTGTCGCTGCCGGAGGTCGACCGAGGCAGAAAATGATCTGAATGAAATATGAATGTGCTTAAAAATCCTTAACGTTCGACATGTGACCACCATGTGGATGGTTTTTAGAGGACGAATTAAGAGTTAATGGAACCAAAGTTTAGTCTGTAAATGGGCGTCGGCTTTCGGCGTCTGAGGTCCTACTCAACACTGGTCATTTCCCAGAATCCCGCTGTTCTCTCGGGTCCGGGTCCAGAGCGGAGCTGTTAGAGTTTAAACAACGATGTGACGATGTGAGATCACACCTCAGGTTATTTCTGCTGGACCGAAACTTGATTCTGAGAAACATGAACTCAGTTTGAAGTGATCAGGAATTTATGAAGTTATAAAGTTTTTATAGGAAAGAAAATTCAAGTTGGAGTCAAAAATGGATGGATGATGGATTATGGATGATGGATGGATGATGATGATGGATGGATGATGATGATGGATGGATGATGGACAGATTGGTCGATGGATCGATAGATTTTCTGATCCTCTGTTCTTCCATCTGTTTCAGTTCACCCGTCGAAGAAGAACCGTCAGACGTGCGTGAGGAAGAGTCTCATCTGCGCCTTCGCCATGGCGTTCATCATCAGCGTCATGCTCATCGCGGCCAATCAGATGCTGAGGAACGGGATGGAGTAGGCGCCGCTCTCTGTGAGCGGTGGACGACGCCAGCCTGCATGTGCATGCCAGTGGGTGAGGTCAGATCCCTGCTGATAGGACCAGAAATAAAACATCCACACACACAAAAAAAAAAAAAAACGAAACATTTCTAAAGATGGTTATTCGATTTTTTCTGAACGAGCAGCACCTCTTCACCCGACGTCCAACGTAAAACCGTGAAGCCAGCATGAGGAGTCATGCAGGACTCCTCCACTTTTACTCTGACAGGGACACTCAAGGGCTGACATTACACATAAAACTCCGTCGTCTCTGTTTCCCTGATGCAATAAAAAATTAAAAAGAAAAAGCAACGTTGAGTGCAGAAGTTCAGAGCTGCACGATGCGATGTGACGAGTGTGTGTGTGTGTGTGTGGATCTGTCACCCAGCAGGAGTGTGATGAGCTTCCAGGGCTGCAGCCTGGGCCCCGTTACGGGAACAATTGCTCTCTTATTATAGTTCCTGGACGCCGCCATGATGATGGCAGAGCTCGCCGCCACTCGAGCAGAAGGATCTTTAAGGATCTCTCCAACTTTCTATTTCCAACTGCAGCGTCTGGAGGCTGCGACGAGGTGCTGGCATCAGTTCATCGACCAGGCGAGAGACTGAAACGTTAAACGGTGACTTCAGGATCGTGATGCTGTCGGACAAACAGACGGAAGAAAGACAACAGAAAACAAAAAAAGAAAAATCCACCCTCTAAATCTCTCACTGTTATTAATGAGAAACGATCTGATGAATTCATCTGGTCGACTTGCGCCTCAGTGCGTTTGAACATGTCGACCCTCAGAGACCAGGTGTGTTCACTCTCGTGTTAATGTGGAGGTGGAAGATTATTTCCGGTCCATGAAACATGAATTCGCTCTAAAATCAGCTCGTCCTCGACAGATTCCCACCGAGGAGGCGACACGACAACTTGACATTTTCTCTGAAGCTTTAAACGTTCGATCGTTTCTCAGCTTCGGTTAGAAAATAGAAAAATAACGAGACGCCACATGTTTGACCTGCAAAGATAAAACACACCAGGAGGTTTTTAAACAGCGACGATGTGACGGTGGATTTTTACTTTAATGTTGTTGATTCCTGCACAAAAACTGGTTGTTTTTGTTGATCTGTGCATCATTTGATCTTTTGTTTTTTAAGGCAGAAAAACAGTTTGTGTTTCCTGTCGCTTGTGAGTATTTTACTGGAAGATGAAAAGTCTTGAAGCTTCAACCTGAATGAGACAGAAAAGAACAATTACAGATAAAAGACCCTCCAGGATTTCATGATGTTACGATGATCGCAGCTATTAACACAAATTCAACCAATAATCGTCAGTGAATCACGTCCTTGTTTCTTTTAGAAGACGCAGGAAACGTGAAATAAAAAGTCTCACATTTACCGTCAACATCACTGTTAAGGACCAAGAGAAACAGTATCCGGCAGATTTCACCACAGAGGAGGAAACTATTTTAGTCGAATTAAACTGTTATTAACTTTGAATTGATCCTTTGCAACAAAAAGTCGAAAAACATCACAACTTTTATTGCAATTATTTTTTAGAAAAGCTGCAGAGAAATCAGACAAACTAGACGTCAACGATCTGAGAAAAAGACCTTAAATCCTGGAGGGATTATTAAACCTTTTAATGATACTGTTATTGTGATTTTATTTCCTTTAAATGTGGAAAAAATTGCAATGAAAGGTTTGTTGCAATAAAGTTAAAGTTGTAACATTTTTCCCTTTAAAAGTGAATCTGTTTTTTAAAAAAAGGAGAAAAATCAACACAACTTTTCTCTTAGAAAAAAAGAAAAGTTGCAACTTTGACTTGATCCTGCAACTTTATTGCAACTAAAAGTCTAAAAACATCACAACTTTCATTGTTATTTTTTTGTTTTTAAAAGTTGCAATAATAGTAATAGGATTTCAGGTCTTTTTTTTCAGATTGTTGACGTCTAATTTGTCTGAAAGTCGTGATGTTTTTAGACGTTTTGTTGCAATAAAGTTTCAGGATCAAGTCAAAGTTAATATCAGTCTGATTCAGCTTCAGCAGGTAGTTAAAGTGAAGGTATAAACCAGCGTGTTAGTGTCTGGTCTGACGTCCTCCCTGTGTTTCTTATTAACTTTGACTTGATCCTGCAACTTTATTGCAACAAAACGTCTAAAAACATCACAACTTTTATTGCAATTTTTTATTAAAAAAGCTGCAGAGAAATCAAACAAATTAGACGTCAACGATCTGAGAAAAGACCTTAAATCCTGGAGGAATTTTAAAACCTAATGATGATGCTGTTCCTGTGATTTTATTTCCTTTAAACATGAAAAAGTTGTTTTTAGACGTTTGTTGCAACTTTTTTCCCTTTAAAAGTGAATCTTATTTTAGAAAGAAACAACTTTGACTCCACTTTTGACACCACAACTTTCACTGCAATATTTTTTTTAGAGAAGCTGCAGAGAAATTAGACAAATTAAGAAGCAACAATCTGAGAAAAAGACCTGAAATCCTGGAGGGATTTGACATTTACCGAAATCTAATCATTTCATTTCAAATGTGCAGATTTTTTGTTTTCAAGCTCTGAACTTCTGCATTGACTCGTCTCCACATGTCGAAGGTCGGTGATGATGTTACCAAGTGCATGTCAGTGTTTTATGTAAATACTGTAACACATCGTGTGTGTGTGTGTGTGTGTGTGTGTCGGTGCTCTCTGCTCACTCGGGGTCAGAGGTGCAGGGAGGAAGAGGAGGAGGAGGCGGCTGCTTCATCACAAACGAACCAGGCTCTTTCTGCTTCCTCTCAAAACCTCGTGCCAAAGCCATAAAAACTCGGCGGAGGTGAAACCAGACGACACGGACGCTTTTTTCCCTGTTCACACACGGAAACACAAGATCAAACGGGCATTTTGTTTGTCACTTTGTCTCATTGTTTTTTGGTTTTTTTTGCTCTGCACCTGTCGTCCACACCACTGAGGAGGAGGAGGAGGAGGAGGAGGAGGAAGGCTGTAGGTTGGTGTCACAGTGCCATCTAGAGGTGAAGCCACATCTCGTCTCGTCTCCGTGTTCAGTTCAGTTGAGTGTTTCTCCCTCAAAGCACCGTGGGAATGTGACGTCACGTCTGATGTTAAACGTTAAAAACGTGAAGATTTTTACGTCGTTTGACTTCAAATATTTAAACTAAATCTATTTATAGGAGCAGGTTTCAGATTTCCTTTTATTTTGGGTTTTTTCTTCACAGATGATTTATCGATAGAAATCAACATCTGGAGACTGATTTAATGAAAAAAAACACAAAAACAAATAAACAACAACAGTCTTCAAAACCTCGTCGGTTACACTGGTTTGGATTTTTTTAATCTGATTTATTTTTAAACTGACTCTTTTGACTCTTGTGATTATTTCCGCCTCCTGCAGAGACGCTGCATGTTTCTATTGATTGTTGACATAGTAGGAGTTTTATTTTGAAGGGGCACTTTAGTAGCATGGTGGTTTGATCCCACAGTTTTTATTTGATTTGATTTGATTTGATTTGAGTTGAGTTATGTAACTTTGTACAAAGCTAATGATCATATCTATTAGACAAGCACATACTATACAAACTTTGCATGTGCAAATATTTAAACTTGTAGATTAGAGAGAAACTTTCAGTTGTAATATTTATTAGAGGCCGAATAATTATGAACCTGTAAATATGGAAATCTGTACAAAAAGTTAAAGGATCAAGCATTGATGCAATAAAACTGTGTTTTTTAAAACTTGTTTCATGTTTTATTTGATGCTGAACATCTTCACATTCCTCCAGAGGATGTGAGAATAATGTTCTTTTCAAAATAAAAGCATTAGATCAAAAAGCTGCAGAAAACTGAAAACTGATGATGTTTCTTTTCTGTCTGTGTCACATTAAGGCCACAAGGGGGAAGCATGAAGTTAAGAAATGATTTTAGTTTTATGAATCAATCACATTGATTCTGATCAGGTCACCTGCTCCGACACTTTATATAAACATCATTATTTATAATATTTATAATGTTTTTACTCAGATAATTTCAACTTTTGCTGCAGAAACTCAACAAAGAGACTGAAACTTATCATTTTAGTTTGATTTTTTATGTTTTGTCCTTGTTCTTGTTGCAGCAGCTGCAGATCTGAGTAATTCTGTGAAATTATTTTCATTTTATGAATCAAAAACATTGTTTCTAATGAGTCCAACTTCAGATAATTTCAACTTTTCGTCCAAATCTGCAGCAGAAACAAAGAGACTAAAACTGATGATTTTAGTTTGTCCTTGTAGCAGCTGCAGATCTGATGAAGAGACTTTTTGTTCATTTTATGAATGAAAAACATTATCTGAGTCCAGATTCTCTAACATCTTATAAATATGATTATTTGTCCTGTAATAACGTTTTTACTCAGATAATTTAAACTTTTCATCCAATTCTGCGGCAGAAACTCAACAAAGAGACTGAAATTGATCATTTTAATTTGATTTTTTATGTAAAAATCTCAAACTTGAGGCTTTTTTTTTCTTGTTCTTGTTGCAGCATCTGAAGATCTGAGTAAATCTGTGAAATTATTGTCATTTTATGAATCAAAAACATTATTTCTGATTAATCCAGCTGCAGTAACATCACTGTTTGTCCTGTAATAATGATTTCATCTGTCTGCTGCAGAAACTCAACATAGAAACTAAAACTGATTTTATTTTAATGTTAAAATCTCCAACCTGAGTGTGTTTGTCTTTGTTCTCGTTGCAGCAGCTGCACATCAACGTGTAGCAGTGATGGTGTTGATGTGATGAGGAGACCTGCTGTTACACAGTGTGATCAACAGTCAGTGTGGTGTTAACATGCAGCCTCTGTCGTTCCTCAGCCGCTAGAAACGGGCTCCTTGTGCTCCCGGCGGCTGCTGCTGTTTCATTTACATCTTAAACATTTAGCCGGAGCAGAGGAGGAGGAGGAGGGCGTCTGGCTCAAGGACACAATAACTCCTCCTCTTTTATAGGAGGGTATTTTTAACGTGGGGGTGAAGCTGTGTAATATGTTGACACATCAGCAGCGTCGAGACAAACGGGAGCCAGGAAACATTAGTTTATTGGAAGACGATCTGAGGAGCAAAAAAGAAAAAAAGAAAAAAGAAAAGAAAAATCCAACACTGATTTGACATCATCATTTACATCTCGACACTTCAACGAACCTCCAGCGTCTCCACATACGTTTCTGTTTCTATACACTTGTGCATTTCATCGCAATCTGAAGGAAACAAACAAACAAACTAACTAACTAACAAACAAACAAACAAAGTGCTTTTAGTTTTGGCCGTCTGCACTCGTTATGGCACCTTGTCCCGATGTGCTACAGTACTTACATCATGCTACACCATGTGCTGCGTTTGGTGCTACAGGTTTTGTTTTTTTTTTTTTTAATAAAAAATGACGTTAAAACCACATAGAAAACCATGATTTGCTCCAGTAGCCCTCAACAACATGGAGATGTTCACGATACCTGCAACAAAAAAAAAGAAAAGAGGCGCCAACTCACCAAGTTTAGTTCTTTTTTTTCTTTAAATCATAAATATTTACAGGATAAAAACTAAATAAAAAACCACTTGAATGTTTAAATCAAAGTCTTTTCTTCTTTTTAAACATCCTGTCTGACGTGAAAATGATCAGGATGAAGATGACGACGTCACTGATGAAGAGAAAAGTCCTCATGCCAAACTTGCATCATTTAAAAAAAAAGACATAAAAGAAGTCGTATCATTGACGTGTCGCAGTTTAAAACAGTCTCAAAACCGACGGCGACGTCCGTGAGCTGACGTCACACGTCAGCTCTTTAAAAATGGCGTCCGTCGGCTCCACGTTGGCGACGTCGTCTACTGCTTCATGGTGTTTTTGATCGTCCACCGCTGACCGGAGCACGGCTGCAGCATCAGCAGGTGACCGAAGTAAACGTTGGCGGGAACGACCTCCAGACAACGACCGGACGCTCGATTGATGAACGACTCGTTCTGTTGAAGAAGAAGAAGATGTTTTATTTGGTAACATCACTAACTTAACTCTCTTTGATAAAATGAAATAAAACTTTTATTTCATCCATAAAAACACCACCGGTGGATCTTCAGATAATCACCTTAAACTGAAGTTTCAACAGGGTTTTTTTCCAGTGATTTATAAAGATAAATGTTGCCGGAGGAATTTAAACACTCGACTCCTGAGATGAGATGAGAGTCTTGGTCTCGCAGGTTAAACCACTTGACCACTGACATATCTGGAAGAACTTGGGCTGCATAACTGTCTTTGATAAAATGAAATAAGACTTTATTTGTTCCATCACCAGTGGTTGGTTGGAGAGAAGAGGTTTGTTCAGCATCTTACACCAAATAAAACCTCCTGATTCACGTCAGAGGAGGATTTTAAGGGTAATTATCTCACACCATTGATTGTATTGATTGAAGTGTAACTGCATCACTTCACCGTAGATTTGAACCCTCGACTCTGGAGAGACAGAAGCTTTAGGCTGAAACCTTTAGTCATTAAACCACAGTATCTACTCACTTATGCACTGAACTGAAAAGGTTTATTAACATATTTCACACACAATTCTTCAAATAAGTCTATGGCAAACATTTATCTTAAGACACAAAGAGCAGGCAACATAAAAACCAAGAGATGAAATAATTAAACCATGAATTAATTTGTCGTTTGACGTATAAATGTGTCGTTTTCCGTCAGGTTTTCCTGGCTGAGCGCGGTCGTACCTGAGAGAAATGCCACGTCTTCTGCTTCACGTTCGTCACCTTGTCACAGTTGAGGAGTTGAGGGAAACTGTTGATCTGATCGTCCACGACGCAGCGAGTGTCGTCGCCGGTGCTGCCGAGAGGACCGAGGAACAGCTGACCCTCTTTGGTGAAACGGCCCAACTGACCCAACAAACAAACAAACAAACAAACAAATAAACAAACAGCTGCAGTTTGACTGGACGAAACCGTCGCTTCTAAACTTTTAGTGAAATTCAGCTTCAGGGTCATTAAACCTAAAATAGAAACATGTTGTTCCAAACATACAAAAACACACTTTGTTTCCAGGAACCAGAGAGATCGACTGATACGAGACGTAAACACAGGAAGTGACTGAAGAAAACGTCTCTGAAACTTCAGACATCTGCAGACTGAACTGATTCTCTTCTGTTTTCTTCTAAAAATCAAAGTCAATTAAAGTTATTTTCACTCGACTGGTAAGAAACAAATGAAATAAAAAGGTGAGTGAGAGAGGACAGAAATACAATCAACGAAGAAGAAGAAAAAAACAAAACAAAACAAAATAACTGTAAAAGTTCTGATCATAAAAGATTAAATTCAGAGAAGAACAAGAGACGTCGACACTTCAATAACCTCAGTCTGTAAATAAAAACCTTCATGTGTTGACGTTTATTACCGCTAACGTTAGCGTGTTCAAGCTAACGTTAGCGTGTTCAAGCTAACGTTAGCGTGTTCAAGTTAACGTTAGCGTGTTCAAGCTAACGTTAGCGTGTTCAAGCTAACGTAGCTGCACATTTTCACACTTTGTCACCTCCTTATTTATCAAATTAAACTCCTTCTTTCACATCGACTGTATGGAAGTGTGTGTGTGTGTGTGTGTGTGTGTGTGTGTGTGTGTGTGTGTGTGTAAATACATATAAATAATACTTATGAACTCTAGGGGGCGCTGTGAGCTGCAGACGCCGCCAATAAACAGACAAGTGAGAAAAATCTGAACTGATTTAAATATTTTATTTAAAATTCACCTGAAACTCATTTTTTGTTTATATTTAAAAACTTTAAGTCACATTTAGCTGTTAGCTGTTAGCATTAGCTGTTAGCTGCTAGCATTAGCTGTCATTAGCATTTAATGCACAAAAAAGTGCAACATGTTTTTATTTTTCTTTCTCCTGAGACGTTTTCTCAGTGTTTGTTTGTGTTTGTTTGTTTGTGTTTGTTTGTTTGCATGTGTTTGTATGTGTGTGTGTGTGTGTGTGTGTGTGTGTGTGTGTGTGTGTGTTTACCTGAGGACCCCATCCGTGACACGGGTGCAGCGTGGCCGTGTGGTTTTCTTTTATACCCTGATCCATACACAAGTGACTCGCCTTCAAGTTTCGAATCTAAAAGAAACCGTCAATCATCAGTTTCATCTTCGTCTGGATTTATTTTTATTTATTTTTATTATTCTTTTTAATAAATAAGTGGTGTCTCCTCACCTCCCCGTAGAACAGCGTGTTGTTGTACCTCCTCATCTCTGGATAAACGTTGTCCAGGTACCAGTCGAAGCTTTTACACTGGAGACTCTTCCTGAGGGCGACTCTCTGAGACACGTCTCCGTAGTCGATCCCGTGGTTCTGAACCAGAACAAAACCTCTTTAACTGAAGTTCAGAGAGTTAAACATCATCAGGTCATAACACGTCCTGCTCCGTCTCACCTCCATGGGGATGTTCCAGGCCAGATACACGTTGGACTTGTACTCATCCATCCAAACCTCGGCCACTCGCAGGGCGTTGCGTCGCGTGTGGAAAGCGATGTTGCTATGATACGGTTTCTTCATCCTGGCGATGTGAGCGACGCGGGAACAAGGAAGAACCTCCATACTCCCTCCACACAACCACACCTGGACAGACGACGCATCCCGGGACACAGGAAGAAAAGACGACAAATAAAACAATGTTTTCACTATAATAAGATTCTGCTCGTTCAAAACTACAAGATCTCTGGATTTTAATGTTTAATATTCAATATTTTGATCAAAGCCTTTAAACTTTTAAACCAAAGAGAAATGAGATCATCTTCAAACATCCAGAAATAAATAAAATGTTTCTTTTCCAACATTAAAAACTTCTGGAATTAAAAAAAAATCAAAGACTCCACAAAAAAAATCTGAACCTGAACAGAATTTTAGAAAATAGAAAAAATCTGAAATTTCTTTATATGATCAACCTAAAAAAAACAGTAAAAAAAAAAAAAAAGCTAAATATACATGTTTATATCACCTCTAATTTTATTTATTTATCTATTTTAAATGTATATTTTTCCTTCTCTATTAGATTATTTTATTTATTTCTATTTTATAATTTATCCTATTTCTTATTAATTAATTTTTCTATTTATGTTCAATTTATTTATTATATTTTCTGTATTATTTTCTTATTTATTATTATTATTTTTATTTAATTGAACACTACGATAATAAAACAGAAAATGTGTCATAAATTAATTAAAATCAAAAAGCAGCTAAATCTACTAGAAAGGAAACAAATCAGGTTTAACAAAGTAGATTTGACTAAATCCAGAAAATGAATAAAAACATTTCGTCATCTAAAATAAATGAATTTTATGTCGTTTTTTTTAATCTTTTAAATCGATAAAGATACAAACTTTATTTTTTTTTGTGTGATAAAACAAACATTGTATAATAAGAATAAAAACCAGCAACAAACTCCGGTTCTCTTCCCTCTGTGACCTATTTATGTGCTGCAGCGCCGGCGTTCCTCCAGGACTCGTAATAGAGCCTCATTTATCAGCGTCGCCAGGCAGCGGCGGCAGCGGCGGCGGCGGCGGCGGCGGCTGCTCCACTTAGACCTGCGGGGGTGAAACAGTAAAAGTGGGTGACACACAAACCCTGATGCCCAGTTCGATGTTCTCTCCCCCGTAGACGTCCATGCCCGAGTCCAGGAGACCCAGCTCGCCGAAGTAATTACGGTTGGCGACGAAGGAGCAGCCGATCATGGCGGGAGTCCTGCAGCCAGGAGGACATTAAACAGTTAAATTAACGACAAAATTTTAAAGAAAACTGTGTAATAGATCAATAATCCCTCCAGGATTTCAGGCCTTTTTTCACATTGTTGCAGCCTAAATTTTGTAGCAGCTTTTCTTTAAAAAAAAAAAACTTGCAATGAAAGTTGCGGCGTCTTTGAGTGTTTTGTTTTTGTTGCAATAAAGTTGCAGGAGCAAGTTAAAGTTGCATTTTTTTCCTTTTAAAAGAGGAAAAGTTGCAGTAATTTAAATAAAAATCCCTTTTTAAGAGAAAAAAATCGCAACTTTGACTTTATTGCAACAAAACACCTAAATTAGCGCAACATTCATCGCAACTTTTTGTTCCTTTTAAAAGGGAAAAAGTTGCAGTAACAGTAATAACTGAATCATTATAAAGACTTTATCATTCCTGCAGGATTTCAGGTCTTTTTTCAGACTGTTGACGTTTAATTCATCTGATTTCTTAGCAGCTCTTCTAAAAAGTTGCGATGGTGTTTTTAGGTATTTTGTTGCAATAAAGTTGCAGAATCAAGTCAAATTTCAGATTTTTTCCTTTTGAAGGAAAAATGTTTTTTGTTTTACTTAATTTTGTTTACTTTTAGCGCAACTTGCATCACAACTTTTCCCTTTTGATGGAAAAAGTTGCAACAACAGTCTTATTATAAAGACTTTATAATTCCTGCAGGATTTCAGGTCTTTTTTCAGATTGTTGACGTCTAATTTAACTGATTTTTTCTGCAGCTTTTCTATAATAAATTGCAATAAAAGTTGTGATGTTTTTAGACGTTTTGTTGTAATAAAGTTGCAGGATCAAGTCAAAGTCAGTAAATTCAATTCTAAGTCTTTATAATTCTACTTTACCAAGTAATTAAGTTAGAAAATTGAGATTAATTTTCCTGTTAAAGGGTAAAGTTGCAACTTTGACTTGCTCCTGCAACTTTATTGCAACAAAACATATAAAAACACAACAACACAATCACAACAACAAAGGTTAAAAAAACTTTACCAAGTAATTAATAGTTGTGATCTCAACATTGTTTAATCCTGGAGGATCTGACTTATTCTATTTTGTTATTTTTTAAAGTGTTAGTCCAGTTTCCTCGTCTGTAGCTGTAGGTAGTCACCAGTCAAAGACCTGAGGATTATCTAGAATAATTGGTTGGATTTGTGTTCATTATATCTGGACCATTAAATCCTGGAGCGTCTGTTTTAATCCTGTTGTTTTACCTGATGGGAGCCGACATGTCGCCCTCGTCCCACCACTGTTTGGGCGGGTTGATGTACATACACCACAGCTCCCAGTTGTACCCGTGACCCGAGTTCTCGTATCGTTCCACCTCGAACGTGTCGTGTTTGATGTTGTCGATGGACGGTAAAATGATCCTCTTGTGGTCGTCTTTTATTCTGGCCAGAACCGGCTCGGCCCTGACGACGACAACAACATATATACACACACACTTAAACATGCTCCAACACACACTTTCTCTCTCTCTGTCTCTAAATTTGAACCAACTTTATTACTAATTCTATTTGATGCGTCTCAGTGCAGCTCTGCAGGGCATGTGTCTATTTATGCTGAGTGAACTGGGTTGTGTACTCACTCTACAGACTCACTGAGCTGGAAAACCAATGGAGAGACCTACAAAAAAAAGGTGTCAGCAGGATGTGTTGAGCGTTTACAAATAAAACGTGGTTTTATGAACAAACCTAACGACGTCTTTATGTCGTCTTTGTTTTTTTTAATGAGCTCTGTTCCCTGCAGCTGATTCTACCGACGCTACTCGTCCTTTTTCTCTCCTTATCTTAAAACTCTTCAGGTGTGAAATTGCTTTTTGTGTGTTCGCTTTACGTTGGCCCCTGTTAACCTTTGTTCTCTCACTTCACTCCACCGCTCTGCAGAGCTGCACCCACCTAAAGTACTAATACTTCACTACTGTACTTCATTATGTTTGGGGAGTATTTGTACTTTTACTCTGACACATTTTCAAAGTTCAGTGTCAATCTGAAGTCTAGTCCACACATGAACCATCGATCAGTGAGTCTCAGTCTCTGTCGTGATCGTCGGCGACTTGTGTTCCCATGATGTGGAGTCTCAACAACTGGTCTGAGACCTGTAGTGTTCACACTACAAGACTTGTCAGTGATTGACTCCCGATCACACCGTGACGTCACCAAACTCTACGTCTGGTCACGTGAACTAGACAGGATGTAGCCGCTGCTTCTCACCGTGATTTACAGCCGTTTATTGTTGACGAGCACCGGTGAAGACGCTGAGTCGTAAGTACAGTAAATACTAGATACTTTAAGACTTTTACTGGAGAATCATTCTAGTGACGACTTGAACTTCTACCGAAGTTATTTTATTCTACTCTAGTATCAGTACTTCTACTCTAGTGGGACTTACACATATTTTTATAAAAACCACCCACGCATCATCATGATGTTTTCCAGATTAACTCACCATGACGGTGTGAACTCAACGTGGGCGTCAAAAAACCCTGTGACCTCTGCGGTGGCGACCTTCCAGCCCTCGATCCTCGCTCTGATCAGTCCTTCTCTCTTCTGGTTCCTGACGATCTTCACCAGACCGGGGTAACGTTTGTTCACGTATTCCTCCAGAGGACCTTTCAGCTGCTCTGCAGATTCACACAAAAACCACATGAGAACAGCAACAACGTAACCAAACGCTGCAAATTCTGCAGATTAATGATTAGAAATAACAATAAATCCTCTGACTTTGTTTTAAGTTATGAAATTTTCAATGAATATTAGATGATAAATTGATAAATTCATGATACTTGCCGCTGATCTATCATCATATGTTCTGTTAGAAATAAACAGTGATTCATTTTTATGAAAACAGGTTATTTTAAACATTAAAAACCTGAGTGGTTTCATCGCAGTTTAACTTTGATCTTATCGTCCTTTCCAGGTTCAGAAGAAGACGATGGCGAGATTCAGCAGCTTCATCTTTTAAAACTTCAACTATTTTATCTCCGTCTTCCTGTTTCCTTGTTCTTCGTCTCTTCGTTTTCCGTTCTGATTTATCTCTCCTCCTCTTCTGTCTGACCTCATTTATCTTAAAGCCTCCGTTCCTCCTCCTTCTCTCTCTAATAGTAGATTTCTCTTCATCTTCTTCCTTTTTATTGTTTTTTTTAACAACCTTTCCTTCCTTCATCCCTCATTTCTCACAAACAACAAACAACAAACACCGTCCGACTCTTCATTTCTGTTCTACTCCGCCTCGTTTGTTCCCTCTCCTTCCTCTTTTTGTCTTTCTGCAAAGCTCGACTTGGCAGCTCTGCCCAATAAATGAGACCTCTTCCTCCTCTTCCTCTTCGTCATCAGTCACCTAGAAAACTCTGTTCATCAAAACCAAACGACCAGATCGTTTGTCATCAGGTCGACGTGTTAGCAGCAGCAGCACGAAGCAGCACGAAGCAGCACGAAGCAGCACGAAGCAGCACGAAGCAGCGTGACGTCACGACGCGCGTCCGCGACGCCGTGAAGCAGCACGACGCAGCGTGGCGTCGCGACGCGACGCATGTGTGGCGTCACGACGTGTGGCGTCACGACGTGTGGCGTGTGGCGTCACGACGTGTGACGTCACGACGTGTGACGTGTGGCGTCACGACGTGTGACGTGTGGCGTCACGACGTGTGATGTCACGACGTGTGACGTCACCAAGAACAAACACACTTTGTGTTTTAAAAGCTTCTGTTTGTACAAATTTATATCTGAGTGGTTTTGTTTCGTTTAATAAAGGAGAAAAAAACGCAACTGTCTAAAAATCACAACTTTCATCACAATTTTTTATTATTTTATGAATCAGACAAATTAAGACACAACAATCTTCAACGATGAACCGAGAAGACGAGACAACGATTTTACACTTGTAGCTTTAAAGGTTCAGAGTCAGATGTAGCTCCCATGCTAAGCTAAGATAAGCTAATGGATGCTAACCACTTCCTGGCATCACATCTTCTCACCTTTCACTCTAAAATCACAATATTACACAATTACACTGATATTAGTCCAGGAAATAGTCTGACACAAAAGATGAAACAACTAATTTTCAGTTTGTAGCTTTAAAGGTTCAAAGAAAGATGCTTCTCCTAGTTTCCAGTTTTTAAGCTAAGCTAAGCTAAGCTAATCGATGCTAACCACTTCCTGGCATCACATCTTCTCACCTGTCAAACTATTTCTTAGAAGACAGATTAATGTTTGAACGGTGAGTTTTTGACTTGATGAAGTTGCTCTTTCTCACATGTCAACGGACACTTTATGTCCAGAGGGTGAGAAGAGTTTTTAAACGTGTGTTTGTGTAAATCTCTGGTTTCTACTGACCGTCGTCGCTGTTGTCGTCCACCAGGATGATTTCTTTGAGCAGGTGAGCCGGCGTGTGGTTGACGGCCGAGTGGACGGAGCGGAGGATCACCGACAGAGCCTCGTTGACGAAGATGAAGATGAGGGAGATCTGAGGAAGGTCTCTGGGGTAGTTCACCTTTCTGCATCTGTATCCAGAAAGAGACAGACACATAAACACAACACGTCGTCTGTCAGAGCCTTAATGAAGCCGCTGACGTCTGGTCGCTTCCTGTTCAACTGGAGTCACACGAGGGTTTTTATTTAAACAGCTCTGATGATGAAGAGGAAGGAGGAAAAACCTCGTCCTCTTTTATCATCAAAGTTCTTATTTCCACTGGAAATTAAATATTAATTACGAGAAAATCTATAATTAAAACAGTGTTTTCATTAAGATTCATTAGGTCCAATCACAATGACACAGATGTTAACGTCGCTGTGATTCAACATGATTCAACATGAAGAACAATGAGGGTGGATTTCTTTTTTTTTTTTTTTTTTTAGTTCAGACTGAAACGGTTGATAAGTGAGAACAGACGGAGGATGAAACGATCACAGAGTGTGAGAGCGTCAAGTCGTCAAGTCGTCACAAGAACAAGACTCACTGATTTAACAAAGATCAGCTGACGGATCACGACACATCAGTCGAACATCTGGATGACGTCATATTCTGCTTCAGTGTCCGTAATAATAAAAAGAAACATCTATTTTTTATGTTTTATCTGAGATGTTTATTAAACCTTTTGTTGTATAATAATAGTTATTATTATTATTATTAAAACACTTAATTATTTCATCATTTTTTGCACCATTATACATTTTTTAAAATAAGACACAAAAAGCTGTAAACAAGTGAAATCTTCTAAAAATGATAAATAAATAAATAGATTTTAATGATGATGAGTCTTGTACAGTTTTAAATGTGTTTATCAGCCTGTTTTTATGTAGAAATAATAAAACATAAAGGATCCAGACCCGGACCCTGTGGTTCATGGTCTAAATGTGTAAAGATTAAATTTCAAACAGCTGCAAGTTAGAAATTAATAAAATATAACAGTGACCCAGTTAGAATAAGAAGAAAAAAGCAATAAAATAAGAATTTTTACTTGAAATTAATAAAAATGTTCAATTTCAATATTTTTTTTTAAAAACAAAAAAATTTTAGCTCATTTTTAATAATTATTTCCACAAACAGAGATTTTTTAAATTTTTTAAAACATAAAATATATAAAATATAAATGACGCAGTTAGAATTATAATAAAATATATATTTACTGATAATTGACTTGATTGATAATATTTATTACTTCTCACTGAGATGTTAAACACTTTAAAATAATCAATAATAATAATATAAAGTTGACATCATGTCATGTATCAGTTCATCTGTGTTTAAAACACTGAGAAATAAAACCGCAGTGTTTCTTCTTTAAGTTTTTAAAGTTTAATATTTGATCTTTGATCGTTCAGACTCTGACTCTGCTGCATCACTATTATAACATCATCACTATTATAACATCATCACTATTATAACATCATCACTATTATAACACCACTATCTCTATCATAACTGCTGCTGCTGTTGAGCCTGAGGAAATCAAACCACAACATGATTCACACACGACTTTGATCCTCAGAAACATGAAAGACCCCCTGGTGACAAACCAGAGAACTGGGTTCTGATCCCACCACCGCTACTATAACCCCACCCTCCTCGTTATAACCCCACCACCACCACCACCACCCGACACACTGTGGCGGCGGCGGCGCAGCAGCCGAAGGCGTCTCATTATCACCGACTCTCAAACAGAAGCGACTCGAGCTGCAGCCGAACAGACGAAGACGAGACTCAACAAACACAAACACGGATCGTTGAGGTCGAGTTTATCTGCAGCTTTTATAAAAAAAAAAGTTGCAATGAAAGTTGTGATGTTTTTTGATGTTTTGTTGCAATAAAGTTGCAGGATCAAAGTCAAAGTTGCAGGTTTTACTTGATCCTTTCATCACAATTTATTCTCTTTTATATGGAAACAACTGGAATAACAGTGTAACTCTAAAGGTTTAATAATTCCTGCAGGATTTCAGATTTCTGTCTGATTTCTCTTCAGCTTTTCTTGAAAGTTGTGATGTTTTTAGTCGTTTTGTTGCAATAAAGTTGCAGGATCAAGTCAAAGTTAATAACAGTCTGATTCTTCTTCAGCAGGTAGTTAAAGTGAAGGTATAAACCAGCGTGTTAGTGACGTGTCTGGTCTGACGTCCTCCCTGTGTTTCTAACTTTCTCCGTCTGTTTCTCTTCCTCTTGTTGCTCCTCAACAATATAAAACAGTTTTCCTCCTTTTCCCAACAGTGATGTCGAAGGTAAATGATGATGAAGTTTACTTTTTTTATGTGTTGTATTAAAGGACTGTGAATGTGTGAAGCTGCAGATCGATGCAAATTTAAATTTGTCACAAAAAAAAAAAACAAAGTTTAAGACGTTTAGATCGATGACACGAGCTCAACTTTAACGATAGAAGTGGAAATTTAAATCAATCCGCACACTGAGTGAATCCACCAGTGAGGTGTCAGGTTGTAACGACTGTGTTTTCACGCCTGTGTGAGTATAATAATTGGACGTGATGCGTCTGCAGCTGATGCAGTTGAGACAGGATCCTCCAGGTTTTATCTGGTTCAGATACTCACTTGCTGGGCCGGTGGTCTGGGATGCTCCGGTCCAGAGAGATCCTGTCGCTGAGGTAGGCGTTGTAGCCGTACTTCTCCTTCAGGTACTTGGCGTCGCTCTCCTCAGAGGGAGACAACGTGGCGGGGAGGCCGCCTTTCCCTCGACCTCCGAATCCCTCGATCAGACCCAGAGATTTGGACAAACCTCGGATGAAAATAAAACAAAGGGAGAGAGGAGGAGATTAGAAAACGTCAGGATGATTTTAGTCTGAACTGAGCTGAGTCACTACACATCACAGCGTGTGTGGTCAGAGGCTGTCAGCTCAGATTCACACAGAATAACTTCACATCTTAGAAAAAAACACTGAGGTCGGCAGCCGTAAAAAAAAAACAGCAAACGTGTAGATTTAAAGGATCTGAGCTGCAAATAAAACATCAAATCCTTCACTTTTGTCAAACTAGATCTAAAATCAGACTCATCCTCATGTGACCTCTGACTTCTGACCTTTCTGAGGGATGTAAACTTAAATTTTGATGCTTCAGCTGCAGATATTTTCCTCTAGAAGCTGAATAAAGAGGATTATCTTCAGATATTTACGCTCTAGTTTTGTGCAAAAGAAAGAAAAAAAGTGCAGAAGTGAGAAGCTTTGCAGGAAAACCTCCGGTAGTTACCGTTCAGCTGCCTGTACACCACGTCCTCCAGAGAGCTGAGCCTCTTCAGCAGCACCTCGTGGCTGATCCCGGGGCCCTGCACCGTCCCGTTGCCCCGGGGCCTCCTCCCGTCAGCCGCCGGAGCCTCCGGACCCGCCGCCGCCGCTTGGACGCTGCGCGTGTTGCATTTGGCCCAAAAAGTCATGAACCCGGCAACAGCGAGCACATTCAGCACCAGTAAAACCCTCCATCTCCTGAACACAAAAGCCATTAAAAAGTCACAGACGTCCGGGACCAGGTGGTGATGGAGGAGGAGGAGGAGGAGGAGGAGGAGGAGGAAGGGGGACCGTCTCTGGAGAGTCAGGACTCCCTCGGGTTGAGATGAGCCTGGAGCTGCAGGGATAATTCAACCGCCTGGTTGGAGGAATCTGACAGATGCTGCAGCTGTGGAGACACCGGACTGATGCTCTGACACTAACCGGCTCTCAGCGCTCTGTTCCGGGGTTATTTTGGGTGAATATCCGGGGCGCCGGTCCATCGGTTTTTATCTGTGTCAGCGCCACTTCCAACCTCATTCACATCGGATATAAAACAAAGACTGTGTCATGTGTTGAGCTTTAATTATTCACCTCAGTGATGATTTAAATCTTTAAGTCTTTCCTCCCTTTTTTGTATCTGACGCGACGCGACGCGAGAAACACTGCGCGTAAAAAAAACACAAAAAGAGAAACGATCCCGAGATTTTAAACAGAGAAAACGCTTCAGTGCAACGTCGCCGCCGCCTCCTCCATCGTCCTCCAGCTCGTCACACTCGGTAATAACCAGTCTGTGGAGGAGACTGCGCGGATTACGAGCTGCAGCAGCCGCAGCAGCAGGAGCCGCATCCTCCGGTCGAGGTGGAGATGCTCAGCGGCGAAGAAGAAGAAAACGCGCGGTGGGTTTTTGCGTCTCCCCCTCTCACGTTTCCTCTCATTCTTCTCTGTGTTTTCCTGTTATACACAACTCGCCCTTCGTGTTTGTGCGCTGTAATTTCCTCTGAATCTGGCCCCGAGACGCACGCGGTGCGTTAATGGGGCGCGCGCGGAAAATGAAACGTGGAGCGGATCCGGTGACGGTGATGATGATGATGATGGTGGTGGTGGTGGTGGTGGTGGTGGTGGTGGGTGGGGTGTCTCCTCTTCTTATTGAGCTGGTTTTATTTAATTTCACCTCAACATCTTGAACCTGATCAGAAATATAATTAACCCGACAGCGCGTGCAGCTGCATTAAATTAATCTTCACGTCACCGCGTCTTTATTTCATTTAACACTAAGAAAATCACTTAATTACAAGTAAAACTACCTCGTTTCTTCTCACTGAAGCGCGGGTGTGTTTTAAAACTCATATATATATTTATATGTATAAATATACTTTATATTCTGCTGTTAGATGAGATATTTATGTTAAAATATCTTGGTGAAGGTAGAAAAGATGTTGAAAAACAGTTTAAAACTACTTTTTATTTGGTTAAAGGAGAAATAAATGAAATATAACTGTGACCCAGTTTAACAAAAATAAATAAATTTAAATAAAATTATCAACAACTGCAAATATTTTTTAAAAATAAAAATTAATTTAGCTCATTTTTAATAATTATTTCTCAAATTACAGTGATTATATTATTATCAAATTTATTATGATATTAAAATAACAATAATAATTAATAATAATAATTAGTTTTCACTCAGTGATTTTTTTTTTTTTTTTGTGATTTTACTTTTTTACTTTTTCTTCATGTAGAAATAATAAAACATAAAGGATCTGGACCAGAACCCTGTGGTTCTCCACATGGTTTAAATGTGACCCAGTTTGAATAATAAGAAGAAACAAACAATAAAATTATTTTTTTTAAATTACTAAAATATATATATATATTTTAAAAACAGAGCATTTTCACTTTTTCACGTTTAAAAATGAAAAATAATTTAGCTAATTTTCATATAATAATATTTTAATAATATAATATTTTTTTCCCAAATTTTCTTTTCTTTCCTAAAATATTAAGATAAATAAAAAACAAAAAGCTGAAATCTTCATCTCAAATTAGATTTTAATCATTAAAATCAGGTTTTTCATTAAATGATGAGTAAGTTTTAAATGTTTATTTGTGGTTTTCTTCATGTTTTAAATGTGTAAAAAATGACTTAGAAGTTAGAAATAAATATAAATATAACTATGACCCAGTTAGAATAAGAAGAAACAAACAAAAAGCCAATTTATTTCCACAAATATTAATTTTTTTCAATTTTTTTGAAGTAAGAAGCTAGATTTAATTTTAATAAATAGGTTTTTATTCATTTGTTATGTAGATGTATTAAAACATAAAGGATCTAGACCAGGACCTTGTGGTTCTCCACATGTTTTAAATGTGTAAAGGTTAAATAGTTAAATTTACGGCTGTTTACCTGCTGGTGGTGGAGGTGTATCGTTGCAGCGATGTGGTAAAAAACACAGTAACTACAGTTCATTTCACAGAGTTACAATGTGTGAGTTAGTGCAGAAATGGGTCACCCAGATAGACGATGAATCAAGGAGCTGGGTGGAGAGAGACGACTGATCTGGAGGAAGAGAGACTGTCTGAGGAAAAAAAACTAAACAACAAAACAAAAAGAAAACAGAGAGAAAGAGACGGGGATAGAGGTAGAGAGACATGAAAACTAGAGCTGGAAAGAGTGAAAAGAGTCGAGATACAAACAAAAAAAAACATCAAGGAGGATGAAGAGAAAAGCATCAATGAGACGAACACAAGGAGGCAGAGATAGAGAGAGAGAGAGGGGATTTTTTTTTTTTTTTTTTTTTTAGAAAAGGCGGGAGTGGAGCGTAGACGCTGGGGAGGAATCAAAATTCAAAGGGAGAAAAACTCCTAAAGCAGCAGAGAGAGATACACTGAGATGCAGGAAGGAACAAAAGACAGAAATGTAAGACTGAGAGATTGTGTGACAGCAGCACACGAGATAATCGGCCGAAGAGAAAAAGAGACATGTAACATTAGATGAAGTGAACGCGATCGTCTAAAGTGATGAAGAAAAAGCTGAACTAAAATTACACTGGAACAGGAAATAAACAATGAAATTCATCTGATGTTGGACAGTTTTATTTAGAAGTTAATGTTGATGTGATAAATAAAACGTTAAGAAGTTTAAAACTTTAAATTATGTTGGTTCAAATTATATTTTTATGCAGTAAACAACTAATCTACAAGTGATTAAAGACACAAATTAGTAACATGAACCAGAGTCTTTTTCACCATGAATACGAGTCAAACTCCCCTCAACAGATATGTTACGTTGGTTGAAGTAATATCCAGTTTGACTGTCTTTTGTTTTCACAACCAAATAGTTAACAATGAAAGTAAATGGGGCAGTCAGCCAAACATATCTAAATCGTCATTTTTTAACCACTAATAAAGCTCAAAATATCACTTCACTTCAGCAGTAGCATGAATAGGGTCCCTACACATAAACTGAAGTACTGATAACTTAGTAAAGTTAGAAAAATAAAGCAAGAAAAATGATGAATCTGCTGATGTGGAACATCCTTCACCACCAGTCGTTATAAAACCAGACGTTGGGTAAGTCTTGTAAAACAGTGTTTTTAATAAACTCTGGGTTCACTTACTAAGTTATCAGTACTTCAGTTTATGTGTAGGGACCCTATTCATGCTACTGCTGAAGTGAAGTGATATTTTGAGCTTTATTAGTGGTTAAAAAATGACAATTTAGATACGTTTGGCTGCTCCATTTACTTTCATTGTTAACTATTTGGTTGTGAAAACAAAAGACGGTCAAACTGGATATTACTTCAACCAACGTAAAATATCTGTTGAGGGGAGTTTGACTCGTATTCATGGTGAAACAGACTCTGGTTCCTGTCACTTTAATTCACATCAGTTCGCTGTGTGACTGTTATTTAATTGTGAAGCTAAACAGTGTGAACAAAAGCACTTGAGCAGCGAGTTTAATTAGAAATTATTCAACTCTGTAAAGTTCAGTTTAAATTGAGGTAAAAGCAACTAATAAACATCTGTATATATTTATATATTTATGTTTGTATGAATTTACAGCAGAGTCACTGGGATCTGATTGTTCTTTATAATTTGTTCTTTACCTCACGAATATTCACGTCTCTTCAGTTTTAATCCATAAAGACGACAGGAGTCGTAAACTTCGTCCTTTTTAGGTAAATTTGTGACGTGAAGAAAATTGATTCGATTATCTAAAGAGTTGAAACAGAAGAAGCTTTCAGACGAATGACTAATGTTTCCAACTCAGCGGCAGGAAGAGACAGAGATGAGTCAGATATCAGAGATGAGACTGATGGATTTATGACGAAGTAACATTGTTATTTCTTCTCTTCTACAGTTGAAGAGATGAGTTTAACTGACTCTAAGTGCGTTATTTAATCCGTAATTCAAACTTTGAACCACAGAGACGTTTAGAACAATTTATACTAAAATATTAAATCAATATTTTACTTATTCTGCATTTTTTGTTGCATCTTTGGAGCTGTAGCTGCAGTAATTTTGCTTAATTATTTATAAAAAATAAAGCGAAAGAGCTTTAATCAATGAGAATCAGTGAAACTGCCTTTGTTGTTGCGCTGGGGTCTTTATCTGTGAAACAGGACATAGTATTGAGCTCAGCTGTGGGACGATTAAAGAACAAAATCATCAGGGTAATTAGAAACGGGAGGGTGAGGTTGGGCTGGGAGTATTTCCTGAGATAATCCTTAAAATAGCGGTTGAGTTTCATGAGCCGTCAACAGCAGGATGTTACGTTACGTCGACACACGAGAGATAAAAGCGCCGTTAAAAACTGAGGCTCTGAGCTGCAGGCTGAGCGGGATTTGAGTAGGATGAAGTTAATCACTTCACTGAAGAGAGAGAAGGAAAAAAAACGGTGGGTTTGACTTTTAATAAAAAGCTCGTTTCATGTACGAATCCCCCGCAGGAGTCTATTGTGATCTGAGCTCGTTGGGAAACGTGAAGACAAATTGACCTTCGCGTCGGATCAGACTGTGAACGCAGCTGGTTTAAACTCGACTCTCAGGCCACCTACACGTCGCCGTGTGAGACGAAGACTCATCACGGAGAGATTTAGTTACCGCTGTTGAAACGCTGACGTCCCGATCAGACAGCGTAACCTTTACCACCACTCTATTCTCTATAAAATGACCTTTAACGCTCTTTAAGAGCAGAGAGAAGATGTTTCCTTTGAGATTAAAGTTTTTATTTTCTTGCCATGGCGACAGATTTCTGTAACGGATGATTAAAACATCAACTAGAGGTTTTTTTTTATCTCAATCAGACTCTGGAGGATTTGGAGCCAAGTTTGATGCTACGTGTCAAAGTCACGTCCTCAGCAGCTTCACGTCTGTGAAGATCCTCGTTGATCAAAGTGTCTGACGTAGTTGAATCTAAATCAACTGTAGATACTTGAAAGATGTTTCACCTTCAGCTGAGTCTTCTTCAGCTCCGGTGGACGGGGGTTGAACCGTAAGATCGAACACCACACGACAAGAAGAGGAACCTGGTTTATACAAAACCCTGAGACCAGGACTCAACGGTCCACCAACATCTGAAGGACAAAGACTCAGACAGAAACGTGTTGGTCTGAGAAAACAACAGAAGACGACTGAGACTCCATCTGTCTTCTCATCACATCCTAGAAGACTCAACAAAGTGTGGTCACATGACCTCAGGTAACTAACGACCCAACCATCGTTAGTAACTGTAGCTGTGTCCTCAGACAACGACAAAGGTCTGAACATCAGTCTACGATCAAATGAAATGAGACCATCTACCGATTTACGTTACATGCTTTACATATTGCAGTTATTAGTTAGATAATAAGTAAAATATGCTCCTCAGGTCATGTGATCTTCAGCTTTAATTGCACGGCCACATCATGAACATCACCTGCTGCTACTGCAGTGAATCTTGGGAAATGTTGGACTGTGAAGGATCCAACTGTTAAAGAAGCTGGATTAGTTTTAATGAGATGACGAGTCTCAGTTACGACCAGCGGATCGAGCTGCTAACGAGCACTAACGACCTGAACGAGCTCGTTAAGCCTCTGGAGTCCAACGACAGAGGATCGACTCTGAATCCATCAGATCTGAAGGTGAAACGTCTTCAACCATCACCAGCTCATTCATCCTGCTGCCATGTTTGATGCTCACATACTCATCTGTCTACAGGAAGAAAAAAACATGATCCATCAGACCAGGATCCTTCCTCCAGTGCCACCAGTTCATCTTTTACCATCCCATCATCAAACCTCCTATAAAAGCTGCAGTTTTTAGACTTGATCCATCGTCTACTTGTCACAATTCTTCTTCTTTCTGAACCAATTCAACTGGTTCACTCTGATCATGATGATTTATTTCCTCAGTTACAAATCACAGCTGGGATCAACAGATCTGAGTCCTTGAAGTGCAACTCCATCAAGCTTTCATGTCGCTCTAAATCTTCCTCATGTTTTTTGTGTCTAATTCTCAGCGACAGCGTCGCGGCGGGTCGAGCTCTTCACTGACTCAATTAGTCGGATCTATTTACACAGGAGGTGAGATGTGAGATGACAAACTGAGATACAACCTCCCTCGACTCGTACACAAAAAACGCAGACGTGCCAAGAAACACAGCCATGATACCACACACACACACACACACACACACACACACACACACACACACACACACACACACACACAGGATGATCCTCGTCCTCATCCTGTCTCCTCAGCTCGTATCGTCTCTTTAGTTCGACGCATCAAACATCAAATGATGAAAACTGTCAAATCCAGATCACGTCAAAACAGTTTGACGTCAACTTAATGTGACGAGTCGTCTGAGGATTTAAGGCACAACATTTTCTCTCAGAAACGCACAAACACACCGGTCAAACATCACGACAACAAACACAGAGAGAAGCGTCTGAACGCGGCTGTAGTTTGATATATGAAGGTGAAAGGTCAAGAGACACGTTGATTTATTAAACTGTCTCTTAAACACCAGATGTGATTCAACTGAGTTACTATTTTTATGTCATAAAGTTAAATTTTTGTCCAAATTCTTATTTAAAAAATCAGTGCTTCCATACTTTTCTCCTTCTTCGTCCTCTGGGAGGTTAAGTTTGAGGTTTGATGTTCACTGTGACGTTTTAGACACATGTTGTTGTTGTTGTCCTAGTTCCCATCATGCCTCTAAGTTTTTAGTTTCACAGTCGCGTTTGTTAAAAAAAAAAAAAAATGGAGGTGAAACGTCAGAAACAGATTCATGAACACTGATTTATTAACAAATAACAGGAAGATAATTATATTTGTCTAGTGTCATTTTTGGCATCATTGTGTTGAATTTTGTCATTTTATGAATCAAACACAATCATATTTATTGATTTTTTTGTAGAAAACATTTAAATTCTCAAACCTGCTTCTTCTAGTTGAGTCATTTGTAGATTTATCATCATAACCCGACGTCAGACCTCAGGTTTTTCTGCTACATTTTCTTATTTTCCAGCTAAACCAGGTCACATGTAGTTTAACTGGATAGAGACTGTGATTTAAAGTATAAAAATATATAATATAAAGTCTCATATTAAAGCTTCAGACATCTTCAGACCAGTACTTATCCTGCTCGTTCATGTGTGAACATATGAGGATATTATAGTTATAGGTTAAAGCTCAGATGCTGATAAATAAAATAAAGAGCCACATGTTGTTAAGACTCTGACGTGTGTCTGTGTGGCTGCACCTTCAGAGTTCAGGTCTGAGGAGGAGACTCCTCCTCCGTCTCCTGGTTTGTTCAGCTGTCAAACCTCCTCAGTCTCCTCCATCTCATCTCCTCCGCTGTCGCCTCCTCCGTCGACACGTTGAAGCCGTAAGGACGAGGAGCGGTTTCTCTCTGAGTCCCGTGACCTGGAAATCAAATTTAACAAAAATCAAACTACAGGTCGGTGAGTAATCGCTTTAAAAGTCAAGAATAAAAGTTCAAAATCAATTTTAAAAACCCAGACAGACACCGAGTGACGTGAAACAGGAGCTGAGGAGACGTCCTCCGCTCTCACCTCTGTCGTTCAGACTGTTTCTGATCGCCGCCTGCAGCTGCTCGTCCTCCGTCAGTCCTCCGGTATAAGACGCTGTGTTTGGACCTGATGATGACTGACGGTGTCCTGAGTATCCTCCACCTGAGCCGCTGTAGCCTGAACACGCACACACATATACACACACAGAAAAACAACAAAGTACATTAGAAGATAAAAAGACCAAAAGCAACAACGAGTCAGTTTCTCACAATGTTTGAGCGACGTGTTAACAACATGTTTCCTCCTTTTCTTTACCTGAGGAGTTATAATATGAACCAGGTTGATAGTTTGATCCGTTCATCGTCACCAACTCTGATGAAAACGGATTGAAACAGGTTGTTAATGCATTTAAATAAAAACAACCAGACGTCTTTTTTTTTTTTTTAAACATGTTCGTCAAACCTGCAGTTTTCTTCATGACAGACTTCAGTGGTCCTGACGTGTAGAGTAAACCCACCAGGATTCCTGACAGATGACCAACGAACGACGTCCTGAAGAACAAACAGATTAACTATAACGACACTGACACCTGGTGGACACTTTGAGTCATAGCAACAGATAAAAAACAACTTTCCAGGAAACTGTTAAAGTCCATGTTCACTGGGGACGACAACATACAACAACAGAGGAATAAAACACACAGATATTAGTAAATAATATTGATAAACTTGATATTTATTGTTGACCAGTTGCTGCTCAGAGTAGAAAAAAGAAAACAAGACGTATCTGGGTACATGAAAATCCTCCAGAGACTAGAGGAATTATTGTTGGAAGTGAATCATAAAAAATTATCAAATATAATAGGAGGATAATTATCTTTGTATAATAATAAAAACATGTGAATCTACTTCTACTCACCCGGGGTTCGTGAGGTGAATCAGCACCAACTCGACCCAGCTCGCATAACGACTGGACACGGGGAATCCCATCATATACGTGACACCACCCGGGTAGTAGTGGTTGTTAAGGACCTTCAGAGCAAACAGGACGCCTACAACAACAACAACAACAAGGTTTAATATGGTTATATTTCATTATTTTATAATAAAGTTCTTTTATTCTATCCATCGACCTGAGAATCCGACAGCGCAGGACGAACTGTACGACGCGTCGTCAGTGATCTCGGCCAACGCCGCCTCCAGCAGCAGGTAGATGAAGCCGGTGAGCAGAGAGAAGACGGAGAGTAGGTAGAGGAACCAGGCTCCGCCCAGACGCCGCTCCAGCCTCATGCCTTTCCACACGAACGACGCCATGTTGAAGTAGAGGTGCCAGTCGTCGGCGTGATGCAGCGGCGAGAAGAGAAGACGTCGCCAGTCGTTATGCCAGTACGCCTGCTGGACGCTGATACACACCTGAGGAGCGGAGACGTCATTTCAGACGTGATGAAACGTCGTGAAACGCCGGTGGTGACGTGTGTTTTACCTTCATCAGCGGAGCGACAGGAAACAGGAAGAGGTAAACGTTAAGAGCGAGGACGCCGAGGGTGACGGGGGGGATGTTGTCCAGACCGATCTGAAACAGCTGGGAGGCGAGAAGCAGCAGCCCCAGATGGGATCCTCTCTGTCGGTTACGCATCTTTAAAAACAGCCTGTGAAGAAACGACGTGGAGGTTTTATTAACGTTCAATTCTCTTTACAAGACACAACAGATGTTGTTTACTCTGATTAGATACTTTTGTTGTTGTTTCTCCAGGTGGAAAATAAAATAGAATAAAATGCATCTGTTTAATCATTTCAAAATAGTAATAATCAGGCTAATTAATCAAATTTAATTTATTTTATCACATTAAGGTTTTGAATATAAATAAACCCTGTGCAAATATTGTAAATATTGTGTGTTTTAAGCCTGAAAAAACTTAGATTTATTCATTGTCATTATATTAAATAATGTTTGTATTTAACTGTTGCTTTATTATTTTTTTATCTATTTGAGGAATCATTTTAAAACATAATTTGTATAATTTTATTGTATTTTCTCGAGTCTTTCTTACAAACTCAGACAAAAAACATGCTTTTCTTTAAGTTTATATTGTATTTATTGTATTTAATTTAAAGTCTGGCTGAATCATGTATATACAGTCGTCCTCAAAATTATTCATACCCTTGCTAAATTGTGTGATTTTTGCATATTGTCATGAAATGAACGCATGTTTTCAAATTTATGCATCAGTTATATGTGACCAACAATTGCAAGAATGACAACAATACAAAATGCAAAAAAAAATATTTATGTCTGGGGTATTGTATTGATGCAATCCCAAAAAATGCCATGTTCAAAATTATTCATACCCCTGACAACATTTAAACAAAAATGTGCCAAATGTGGTAATTTTTGTCCAAGATGTCACAGTGGAATAAAACCCTTTATTTAAAATTGTTGACCAAATGTTAAAGCAAAAAAAGACATCTTTCCAGAAGAGTATAAATAGGGGAAAAGTGTTCAGATCATTCTCAATTCCTGGTCATCATGGTCAAGAAGAAAGAGCTCAGCGAAGACCTACGGCAGCGTCTTGTTCGTACCCACAGTGAAGGAAAGGGTTACAAGGCCATTTCCAAGCAGTATGATGTCCCTGTTTCAACTGTCCAGAGCATCATCAACAAGCACAAGAGGTTCAACACTGTTAAAAACCTCAGTGGGCGTGGTCGGAAGCGTAAGGTTTCCCCCAAACTTGCTAGGAAAATCTGCAGAGAGGTCAACACCAACCCACAGACCACAACCAAGGCTCTAGTTGAAATGCTTGACCAGACAGGGACAAAGGTATCAAGGTCCACCATTGAGCGAGTCTTGCATAGAGGAGGTCTCCATGGACGTACACCTCGGAAAACACCGTTGCTCACGAAGAAACATCTGGTAGCTCGCCTGGCCTTTTGTAGACGCCATCTGAAACAAGATCCCAGCTTTTGGTCCACCATCCTGTGGTCTGATGAGACAAAGTTGGAGTTATTTGGCCATATGGATGCTCAATATGTCTGGAGGAAGAAAGGAGAAGCCTATAGACCAAAGAACACTGTGCCCACTGTCAAGTGTGGTGGTGGAAGCTTAATGCTATGGGGATGTTTCTCCTCCAGTGGCACAGGGAATCTTGTCAAGGTCCAAGGCATCATGAAAAAGGAGGATTACATAAGGATACTTGATGAAAATGTGAAGGAATCTGCTGTGAAACTCCAGCTTGGCCACAACTGGATTTACCAAAACGACAATGATCCTAAACACACTGCCAAGATAGTGAAGAAATGGTTCAAGGACAATGATGTCAATGTCCTGGAATGGCCAAGTCAGAGTCCGGACCTGAACCCCATTGAAAACTTGTGGCATTACTTGAAGACCAGGGTGAGGGCGAGGAAACCAACTAACCTGACTCAGCTTGAGGCATTTGCCAAAGAAGAGTGGGCCAACATCCCACAGGAGACATGCAGGAAGCTTGTGGACACATACAAGAATCGTCTGGAAGCAGTCATAAAGAATAATGGCTATGCCATTGACTATTAAATAAAGACAATGGATTAGGGTATGAATAATTTTGAACGTGGCATTTTTTGGGAGTCCAATAATACAATACCCCAGAAATAAATATTTTGTTTGAATTTTGTATTGTTGTCATTCTTTCAATTGTTGGTCACATATAACTGATGCATAAATTTGAAAACATGCGTTCATTTCATGACAATATGCAAAAATCACACAATTTAGCAAGGGTATGAATAATTTTGAGGACGACTGTATATATATGCTGAAATACCAAAAAAGATAAAAACTGAATAAGAAGAATAAGAAATTAAATGTAATAATCAAAATGATAGTTAATAATGATCGAGTATTGATTTTAAACTATGTGTTGTGATTCATGTATGCATGTGACAATGATTGAGTACACAAGAAATGAATGAAATGTATGTGATTTCAAATGTATGTGATGTAACCAAGTTGATAATGCTGTAGTTAAGGATAGAAAGTTGAATATAGGAGAGTGACTGATCCAAAGATCAACTATACCATCCAACAGCATCAACTCATGAGTATACTTATTCTAATTAGACAGTTATAGATTAATTTATGATTTCTATTGATGATAAAACCTTATTGAGCTGTTTGCTTTGCCATTACTAAAAATAAATATTCTAAATTGCATTTAAAGTAGAAATTGTGGACATTGGTTCATTAATCCTTCTCAGACAGTAATGTAGAGACTGTGTACGCCATTAATATCCAAGGTTCTGACAGGTTGTTCTAGTTCTTTAAAATTAAAACGTATCCTTGTGATAACCCAGGTCGCAGAACATTATCCTAACAACCATACCAAGTGCACCGATCGTTTAGGGGAGAGCTGTAGTTAACGGGCGTGGCTGGTGGTGTCCAGTGACTCGAGGGCTGCTTAGTCGCGGGGCATCATCAGAGTAAGAGGGATAGGCGCTCGGATGTATACAGTGAGTAGTTAGGCTTAATCTCCTCGCACCAGCTTAAGCAGGCTTCAGAATCAGTGGCTAGTGAGCACCGTCACTGCTGAGAGCCCTGACCTGAGGGACGGAGAGCTGGTCCAGACCTCCTGTACAGGGGTCATAACCTGAGATCTAACAAGGGTTAACAAATCATCACACATTTTACTCTTTTGTACTTTACTGTTTTCCTTTTTATGCACAAAACTCTGACTATTAATTGTAAAACTGTGACAGGTGTTTGTCCGTGTGATGAGTCAGTGAGCATAACACACACACACACACACACACACACACACACACACACACACACACACACATGTTAGGAAACACAGTGATGTTTCTCTCGACCATCACAACTTCACGCTCACTGTCAAAGACACAAATCAGTCTTATATGAGTCAGTGACATAACCCAGGACAATTAACTTTTTTTTTTTTTTTTTTTTTTTTTTTTTTTTTTTGATCCTGGGACAATTACACTTTAGAAACAAGTTTTAATTGGCAGTTTGACTGAGTTTTTCTTTTTTCAAGTTGAGCCAAATGCAGCAAACTGTGTGTAGTGTTTAGAAAAACATGTTTTACAGCTGTAATTTGAGTGTAAAGCAGGAATTGGGTTTGTAGTTTAGCAGTGGTTTTCCAGAGTGTTAGAGATCACATGACACAACGAAAGGGAAGGAGCTTTACCATCCATCCCTGTTTCACACACACACACACACACAGGGAAGTGACAACACCCTTGTTTGAGCTACTAACAAAATCAAACACAACTCTGCTGACTCTGTAGATGCTGCAGGACAGAGGAAGAAGGAACATGATCATCGATAATTCAGTTTACTGTGTGAGAGGTGGAGGGTGGTTTGTATTAAGTTTAATCCTCGAGGCCACCACATTTTTTTTTTTTTTTTTTTTTTTTTTTTTTGACAGTGACTGATTTTCTTCATGAAAGTTGTTGATACAAAACTATTTATTATGATGTTTAAGAAAAACATGTTTTTACAGCTGTAATTTGAGTGTAAAAGCGGAATTAGGTTTGTAGTTTGTAGTGGTTTTCAGAGTGTTAGAGATCACATGACACAACGAAGGGGAAGGAGCTTCATCCATCCTGTTTCACACACACACACACAGAGGTAATAACACCCTGGTCTGAGCTACTAACAAATCTAACACAACTCTGCTGTCTATAGATGCTAGAGACAGGGAACACAATACAGCTGTGAGTCATTAGTTTACTGTCGTGAGAGTCAGTTTTTTGCCAATAAGTTTTTTAAACTCGAAGGCTGATGACACTACACCTCACCAGCTGACTGAGTTTATTACGATAAACACGGTGATCACAAGTTTCATTAATAAAAGGGTGTGAAGAAAGGTTGAGATCCCTTCACGCCTCCACAGATAAAATCATAGGAAACGGGGTAACGTAATAACACAAAAGGCTGTAACATGATGATTTGGCTGTACTAATGTAACGCGTATAATAGCACTTTTGATTATAATCTAAAAATCAAAGAAATAGGTAAACGTTAAGATAAGACAATAGAAAACCATGTAGTCAAAAGTGTGTGTGTTAAATCATGGAAAGTGTGTGTGTAACAAATAAAATTAAGAAAATGAAGTAATGGTTGTCCTCAGCTAAACTTCCCCAACAAGCGCAATTTGGCCGAAAGGGGAAGGACAGGAAAGTACAAGAGCTGAAATACCAAAAAAGATAAAACTGAATAAGAAGAATAAGAAATTAAAATGTAATAATCAAAAATGATAGTTAATAATGATCGAGTATTGATTTTAAACTATGTGTTGTGATTCATGTATGCATGTGACAATGATTGAGTACACAAGAAATGAATGAAATGTATGTGATTTCAAATGTATGTGATGTAACCAAGTTGATAATGCTGTAGTTAAGGATAGAAAGTTGAATATAGGAGAGTGACTGATCCAAAGATCAACTATACCATCCAACAGCATCAACTCATGAGTATACTTATTCTAATTAGACAGTTATAGATTAATTTATGATTTCTATTGATGATAAAACCTTATTGAGCTGTTTGCTTTGCCATTACTAAAAATAAATATTCTAAATTGCATTTAAAGTAGAAATTGTGGACATTGGTTCATTAATCCTTCTCAGACAGTAATGTAGAGACTGTGTACGCCATTAATATCCAAGGTTCTGACAGGTTGTTCTAGTTCTTTAAAATTAAAACGTATCCTTGTGATAACCCAGGTCGCAGAACATTATCCTAACAACCATACCAAGTGCACCGATCGTTTAGGGGAGAGCTGTAGTTAACGGGCGTGGCTGGTGGTGTCCAGTGACTCGAGGGCTGCTTAGTCGCGGGGCATCATCAGAGTAAGAGGGATAGGCGCTCGGATGTATACAGTGAGTAGTTAGGCGAATCTCCTCGCACCAGCTTAAGCAGGCTTCAGAATCAGTGGCTAGTGAGCACCGTCACTGCTGAGAGCCCTGACCTGAGGGACGGAGAGCTGGTCCAGACCTCCTGTACAGGGGTCATAACCTGGAGATCTAACAAGGGTTAACAAATCATCACACATTCACTTCGTACTTTGCTGTTTCCCTCTTATGCTAAAACTCTGACTGTTAATTGTAAAACTGTGACAGGTGTTTGTCCGTGTGGTTTCACACAAACACACACACACACACACACACACACAGGACATGTTAGGAAACACAGTGATGTTTCTCTCGACCATCACAACTTCACGTTCACTGTCAAAGACACAAATCAGTCTTATATGAGGTCCAGGACAAATCAGGAGGAGTGAAGGAAACAAACCAGATCATCTTAAAGAAATTACAACAGTCCAGTTGATTTAGATCCAACTATGGTTTTACTTCCGGTATCAGCGCGTCGTCAAAGACGGTGACGCTCTGACGTCAGCAGGTCGTGTCCGGTAAAACGCGTTTTAGATCAGCACACACACGTCGGGTGTAACCGCCAGTACGATGAATCAAACTCTGTATTTTCTCTTCCTCCTGGTCTGGACGGGACTGATACTGGGACATGGACACGGTAGAAACCAGTTTTCATTAGTTTGTCTTAGTTTTTAAGTTTTTTCAACGTGAAGCACAATTAACTTCCGTGTTCGTAAAAATGAAATGTTTCCATATTTTAGCTTCATGTTGGTTTAAAACAAAGACGTTTCCTTTAAGATGTCACAATGTGGTGTAATCTACGTTTATCAAGACATTCACAGGGTTTTAGAGACGTGAAACAACTAAAACGGGAACGAGCTGCAATCCACACACACACACACACACACACACACACACACACCCTAACGCACGCACATGCACACACACACATATTGATCACACTGCGATCACAACTAAAAATAAACTGCTTCCACGTTCATAAAAAACAGACGTTTACGTGTTTTAGGATCATGTTGGTTTTAAATAAAGACGTTTTCTATAAGAAGACAAACTCTAACATGATCTAAGTTCATTAGTAAATGGTTTTAGTTTCACTTCTGTTTCCAGAGGCTGGCGTCCATGCGCCTGATGAACAAAGTGAAAATCCTTCTCAACAGGAGGCCACCACATGCTTTTATGATTAATATAACACATGAATTATATGTTATATTATAAATAATATTTTAGAATTTAAAATAAACATGAGTCTTATCTTCCAGTGTTGGAGGCTGATTCTTTTCTCTTTAAACATGATGATTAAAACATGTTTCTTCTTTCAGGAGCAGATGTGATCAGAGTGGAGGTGAAAGAAGGAGATGATGTCGTCTTACCCTGCTCTCTGGACCCCAGAGAAAACCTCTTAAAGACGACGTTTTACTGGCTCAAAGACGATCACAGTGCTGTGTTTCTGTACGGAGATGGCAGACACTCTAATAATGAACTCTCAGATCAGGATCAACAGTTCAAAGGTCGAGTCTCAATCTTTGACGAAGAACTGAAGAACAGCAACGCCTCCATAAAGATCCACAACACAAAGATAGAAGACAGAGGAAAATACACCTGCAAGTTTCCACCTCATGATCCAGTGCTACGATCCACGGTGGAGCTGGTGGTTTGTGAGTAGTTTTATAAAACTCAGTCTTGTCCGTTGAGTCTGTTTTAACCACTGACAATGTTACTGTTTTGTGAGATTGAACAGGATGTTTTTGTTTGAAAGAAAAAGAAATAGAGTAATATGAGTTGTTGAAGTCTTTAAAACAATGATTCAAATGTAAATAAAACTATATAGTTTAGCAGTGGTTTTCCAGGGTGTTAGAGATCACATGACACAACGAAAGGGGAAGGAGCTACCATCCATCCCTGTTTCACAAACACATGCACACACACGCACACACACACACACAGGGAAGTGACAACACCCTTGTTTGAGTGACTAACAAAATCAAACACAACTCTGCTGACTCTGCAGATGCTGCAGGACAGAGGAAGAAGGAACATGATCATCGATAATTCAGTTTACTGTGTGATCCTCGAAGACGGTGACACTGACGACCTCCTGGTCTGGACTGATCCTGGGACATGGACACGGTAAAAACAAGTTTTCATTAGTTTGTTTCAGTTTTAAAGTTTTTCAACATGAAACACACACACAGCTGTGAGTTTATTACGATAAAGTCGATCAGTTTAGGGTCAGTTTTTTTAAACTTAATTTTTATTATTTTTTTCTGCCACAGAAACACACAAAACAACATTTAGAAAATGTTGTACAAGTGACATAAAAGGGTTAACAAATCATCACACATTCTCTTTGTACTTTGCTGTTTCCCTTTTATGCTAAAACTCTGACTGTTAATTGTAAAACTGTGACAGGTGTTTGTCCGTGTGATGAGTCAGTGACATAACAGGACAATTAACTTTAGAGTTTTAAATGACAGAGATTTTCTTCATGAAAGTTGAGCCAAATACAGAGAACTGTGTGTAGTGTTTAGAAGAATGTGTGTTTTACAGCTGGAATTTGAGTGTAAAGCAGGAATTGGGTTTGTAGTTTAGCAGTGGTTTTCCAGAGTGTTAGAGATCACATGACACAACGAAAGGGAAAGGAGCTACCATCCATCCCTGTTTACACACACACACACACACACACACACACACACACACACACACACACACACACACACACACACACACACACAGGACATGTTAGGAAACACAGTGATGTTTCTCTCGACCATCACAACTTCACGTTCACTGTCAAAGACACAAATCAGTCTTATATGAGGTCCAGGACAAACTCAGGAGGAGTGAAGGAAACAAACCAGATCATCTTAAAGAAATTACAACAGTCCAGTTGATTTAGATCCAACTATGGTTTTACTTCCGGTATCAGCGCGTCCTCAAAGACGGTGACGCTCTGACGTCAGCAGGTCGTATCCGGTAAAACGTTTTAGATCAGCACACATACGTCTGGTGTAACCGCCATTACGATGAATCAAACTCTGTATTTTCTCTTCCTCCTGGTCTGGACGGGACTGATACTGGGACATGGACATGGTAGAAACCAGTTTTCAATAGTTTGTCTCAGTTTTTAATTTTTTTTAACGTGAAACACAATTAACTTCCGTGTTCGTAAAAATGAAATGTTTCCATGTTTTAGCTTCATGTTGGTTTAAAACAAAGATGTTTCCTTTAAGATGTCACAATGTGGTGTAATCTACGTTTATCAAGACATTCACAGGGTTTTAGAGACGTGAAACAACTAAAACGGGAACGAGGGAACACACACACACACACCCTAACGCACGCACACACACACACACCCTAACACATGCACACACACACACACACACACATATTGATGACACTGCGATCACAACTGAAAATAAACTGCTTCCACGTTCATAAAAACCAGACGTTTACGTGTTTTAGGATCATGTTGGTTTTAAATAAAGACGTTTTCTTTAAGAAGACAAACTCTAACATGATCTAAGTTCATTAGTAAATGGTTTTAGTTTCACTTCTGTTTCCAGAGGCTGGCGTCCATGCGCCTGATGAACAAAGTGAAAATCCTTCTCAACAGGAGGCCACCACATGCTTTTATGATTAATATAACACATGAATTATATGTTATATTATAAATAATATTTTAGAATTTAAAATAAACTTGTCCATCTAATTTAACACACTGTTATATCTATACTACATCTATATATCTTTCTATGATAAAGTGTGTGATAGACACTGTTTTATTATTGCACAGAGATGAATTATTACACATTTATAACAGTTTAACCTGGGTTATATTAGGGGACAGGAGTGAGTGTTTCCAGTTCGTCATGTGATGGCTGTGGGGGTAAAAACTGTTCCTCAGCCGGGACACGTGGGTTTGAAGAGAAGAGCTTTCCAGACGGCAGTGAGGTGAAGAGTCAGTGTCCAGGCTGGTTGAGTCTTATCTTCCAGTGTTGGAGGCTGATTCTTTTCTCTTTAAACATGATGATTAAAACATGTTTTTTTCTTTTAGGAGCAGATGTGATCAGAGTGGAGGTGAAAGAAGGAGATGATGTCGTCTTACCCTGCTCTCTGGACCCCAGAGAAAACCTCTTAAAGACGACGTTTTACTGGTTCAAAGATGATCGCAGCAACGTGTTTCTGTTTGAAGCAGGTAGACACTCTAATAATGGACTCCCAGGTCAGGATCAACAGTTCAAAGGTCGAGTCTCAATCTTTGACGAAGAACTGAAGAACAGCAACGCCTCCATAAAGATCCACAACACAAAGATAGAAGACAGAGGAAAATACACCTGCAAGTTTCCAATTCATGATCCAGTGCTACGATCCACGGTGGAGCTGGTGGTTTGTGAGTAGTTTTATAAAACTCAGTCTTGTCCGTTGAGTCTGTTTTAACCACTGACAACAAGCAACAGGTTGAATCTCCTGCTGCTCTGAAGCTTCAGTGTTTGACATGAATGTAAACGTTTCATTTCATCTTTTACTTTTCACATCTGACAGTTCTGGTGTTTAAATCAAAGCAGAAACACAGACGAGTGACATGATAATAATCAATAATCATCATTAAACAGTGAAAGTTTCTGTGCTGTGTTTACAGATGCAGCTGTGTCACCAAACATCACAGTGGTTAACTCCAGCGAGGCCGGCGTGCTGCTGCAGTGTGAGCTTCAACGAGCCTTTCCCAAGCCGCAGGTTGAGTGGCAGGACAGTGACGGCAACGTGCTTCCTGCTCAGGAGCCTCAAGTCACGTTCAGAAGAAACCGCTACGACGTCATCCTCCTCATCGCCGTTACCAAGACGACAACCAACCGCTTCCGCTGCGTTGTCAAGGAGACGATCAACCACGAGACTGAAGCAGACGTCACCGTACCAGGTGAGATTCAACTTTGTAGAGTTTTAATCGACTCAGACTTTTAGTTGCTCACATGTTTTGTAACATGGACACACTAGTTGTTCAGTGTGTGCAGGTTATAACCAGTGTGTTGTGTATAAAACAGTACGTACGCTGAAACTCTGACTGTTTTCTGTGTTCAGAGAAACTCTTCAAGTCCAGAGACGCCACCAGTCTGGTAACAGGATGGATTACTGCATCTGTAGTTGTAGCTGCTGTAGCTGTTGTAGCTGCAGTTGTGTTCGTGTGGATCAAGAAACGTAAAAAGAACAATGGTGAGTTTCAATAAATGTTTGTGTCATTGTTAAACATTTGATCATATATTCACACAAACACAAAAGTGATTCTTTGATAATTGTCAAGATTTTGTAGAAATTGAATTGAGTAATTTCAGAAAAGTCATGTGTTTATGTCGTCCTCCAAATTTCTTCTTTGTCATATTTACTTTACATTTACTTGTGTTTGTTTCCTGCAGGAAGTGAAGTGTTGTGATGTGATCTGACGATGAACAATAGAGGAAATATTCACATTGTTTGCTACGTCCAAACATTTAATTACCTGGAGACTCAGTCTCAGTCATGACCACAGTTTGTCCAGCCCTGAGTTTAAAACATGACTCATGTTGTGTCCTACACCCTCACACCAACAGATATACTGAGACCAGGTATATTTACAATCAAAAACTCCTCTAACCCTTTATCATCTTTAAACTGCTTTTATTCGTGCACTGGATCAATTCATTCATATCTTTCTCGTTTCCTTTTGAACTGAAGCTTTAGTGTCGTTCCAGTTGCCAGTTACAGCCGTTACAAACATGTAGTACCATTATGTGTAGTAGTTTTAATAAAAAGATAAATGTGAAACTTAAACAAGCATTTAAGACTGTTATTTTTATATAATATTTATATATATTTCAATTGATTTTTGATTCAACCTCCATTGTTATTGAAGCCTTGAGAATAAATGTTACTGTTTTCTGAGATTGAACAGGATGTTTTTGTTTGAAAGAAAAAGAAATAGAGTAATATGAGTTGTTGAAGTTTTAAAACAATGATTCAAATGTAAATAAAACTATATAATGGATTCATGGAACATGTGTTGTTATTTACATGTGAAAAGATCAAAGATCAACGTCACTGTGACGTCATAAAACATTCTAGTAACATTGTAACATTGTATCATCAGACTAAAACATTCTATGATTAAATTTCCCTCAAATGACAAGTTAAATATAATTTTATACTTTAATTATGTTCAGAACAGAGAAATAAATTGGTTGTATCTCAGTGAGCTACGATGGGACACAACAAAAGTGAAAGTGAAACAGTAGTGATCACTGAGAACACAACGAAACCAACCCTCTGCATTTAACCCATCACCTTAGTGAGCAGGGGGCAGCCTGGACAGCGCCGGGGAGCGTGTGTGGGGACGGTACCTTGCTCAAGGGTACCTCAGTGGAACCTGGTAGCTGGTGGATTCGAACCTGCGACCTTCCCAAGTCTGCTTCCTTAGCCACCAGGCCACCACTGCCCCCAACATTAACCCTCCAAGGTTTTCATGCTACAACACTAAACTGATGTGAAACATAATTCACCTGGTGTAAAACCAGGTGTTCAACTGCATTTACATTAACACCTCTGCTAAGAAATGTGTTTCTCTACTTAGACAGTTGCAGCATAGATCCACCAGGTGGAGCCAGAACCACATAAATATGAGACACATCGATTTAGTAGAAACGTATAAAGTCTGTTTCATTGAGGCAGATTTCTTTTACAATAAAGTCAACTGTTCCTGATGTAACACTACAGGTGTAAAACTGGAAACTATAAATCACCAGACACAGAGTCAATGTGAGTGAATCAAAGGTGGTAACATTTATTGACCTTTGACCTCTCAAACAAACACAGTGGAGGAGGTTGACTGAAGGTTGGTGCCAAATAAATGAAATTAATAAAACAAAACGAGGCCTAACTCACAGTCTGACCAAAAAAAAAAAAAACAAAAAGAAAATGAAACAACAAGTCCTGACTAATCTTCTCTAAAAAATGACTGAAAAAAATATAAAAACACTTCATCAAAACATACAACGGTGGCACCAACCCCTAACTAGTGAAGTAGACAGAGAGCAGCTACGTGTGTGTTAATGTACAGGGTACCCCAGACTAAACTAGACAACCTCCAACCACTAAACATCAACAATCAACACTAATGAGCTCAAAGAGCTGATCCCAGTGAAGAGGATGAGGTGACGTCCTCGTTCACAGCTGAAGGGGGAAGAGAAACGGTTAAAAAACAAAAACATTTTAAAGATGAAATAAAAGTTGATGATGTGAAAGAATCTACCGACGACGTCTTGTTGCAGTGATGAATCATCTCCAGGACTCGGTGCAGCTCGGTCTCTTCCTCATCGTCTGACTCGTCACAACGTCGACTTCACTGAAACGTCTCGGCTCCGTCGGCTCCTCGTGGCTTCTGGGTCCTGAAACAGTAAAAACTACAATGAGACGTCGTCTCTTTCTGGTCAGTTATAAACATTTGTTTCAGGGATGTAACAGTATCTCACCTGGTCGAGTGTTTGTCTCCATCCTCATCTCCCTCACTCTCACCCTGACTCTTCTACACTAACAAACCAACATCTCATCTTCTAGTTGTGATGTGGAAGTTTTATCTGGAGTTTCATCAGATTTAAACTGATTAACGTTTGTTCAGTGAAACATCACTGAACCTCCTCCCTCACATCTTGTCCGTTACCCAGAATCCAACTCTGAGATCAACGACCAGCAGCAGACGTCGACTTCACACTGAAAACGCTTCGTGGTCCAAACACAAGCACTGAGACTTTTCCTCGTCTAAACTAAGTTGATTCAGCAGCTTCACCTCAAGTTAAATCTCTGAATCGACCTTCAGCGGTTTGAAGATGAAGCGACCTCACGTCACCGTCACCAGGTCTCACTTCCTCCTGATGTGGTCGATCAACGTTCGCTGCTGCTGCCGTCACGTCTGTGGAGGAAGTCGTTTCCTCTTCAACACCATTATTTCTACACATTTGACGAGATGTGACAGTCGACCTCTGACGGAGCAAACACTTTAAAATGCTACAAACATTATTATATAAACACTATGTACATTGTCCCAATTCAGCTGCTGCTGTTGTAGGACGGTAACATCACACCTCAGTCAGCGGAGTCACAAAACCAGATGGATCCAAGTCTAGTTTTGGAAACCGCATCACCAGGCAGACGACTGAGTCCTACATGTCAAACTTTAACTGTTGTAACAATCAGGTTCCTTCGAGCTCAGACTTCATCACACACAGAGAAGAAGGGGAAGGAGAAAAGCCTTTCCTTCTTCTGTTGGAGTCGACTCAGTTTACCTTGTTCTCTGTTTGTTAAGAACCGACTCAATGAATCCTGATCGTCACCGACAAAAAGTTTGCTCCTCAAAAATAAACGAGGAGCTTCGTACACAGCCTCATCCGGTCGTTAACACCGTGAGGTTATTGTGTTATAGTTGTTTGCTTTGTCAAACCTCCACTGTCACATCTTCACAAACATGTAGAAACAACCAGTGAACGAGGAGAACGACTGACTGGACGGATGAAGCAGCAGCAGCGGTGAACGTAGACGGGACACGTCAGGAGGAAGTGACACCTGCTGACGATGACGTGAGACGGTTTCATCAACAAACAACTGAGGATTAAAACAAAGACAAACTTCAGAGGAAGAAACAGAATCTGGAGCAGAAACAAACACGATTATTGGATTAAAAATTATTCTACGATGATTCTTCAAACCGGCCAATCAGGACGTCAACTGCTGATTGTTGATTCCTGAAAGTTGAACATTGGACAAGAGAAAGATATGAAACCATCTCATCATGATTTAAAACACAAAGAGACAATGAAAAGAGTTTAGATGTTGATGAAACTTCAGATAAACTCACATCACGTTGACTGAGATGGTTCCTCTACTGACGTCAACATGTTTCATCTTGTAGCTTCTAGATTAAAATAACTGCTGAAAAATGACGAAACAAATCATCAACGTCTCAACTGATCTTCACTGTTCATGATTCACAGATTCAATTAACGACTAACAGACTAGAAAAAACCCTAACTGACAATAACTCAACATTAAACTGAATTTCTAACATGTTTTTGTGGTTGTCACTGCCGTCACTCAGTACCAATAAATTAAAATGAAACAAAAACACCCAAGTTGAGTGTTTTAGAGTCACCATGTCACCATCTCCCTCTGTCAGGTTCAACTTCCTCCTGAAGAACAAATGTTTCCTTCACGTAACCTGAAGTCGCAACGAACTGTCGACAACCGACACGGTAGACGAGACGTTTACGCTTCACAGGGGAGAATTAATTCCCCTGCTGGGAGGCCTCCCGATAGATCGCGCAAAAAAAAAAACTAAAAAATGCTCAAAATCTACAACTTTACATTTAAAACTCCAGTTGGAATTAAACCTGACAGAGAAACAAGTCAAGACTACAAAGGTCAACACTAGTTTCTATATGAATCTAGATGGTGATGAGTGACAGCAGCACAATTATAACAGAGACCAACAGATGAAACTTAAATTACACTCAAACTGAACACTCGTTCTACCTCTCCCTCACTTCATCTTGACGTCCTCATCCTCAACGACCTTCTTACCATTTTCCATCGGGTCTTCATTCCTGAAATAAACAAATGTAGAGAAAAGAAGAGAAAAGTAGTGAGACAGAGACCAAGCTGGAGACTGAAGGACGAACCAGTGAAGATTAAATATCAGTGTTGTGACCGTGAGTTGTTCTACACTGAAAACCAAACCACACAAATTAAAGTGACATTTTCTACCTCAGTGTTGTTGAACCAAAACCTGATAAAAGTATCAGTGACTGAGATTATAGAGCAGGACCCAAGTTAAAGATGGAAGAAGAAACTAAAAGGTGAAAAGAAACATACATTACCTTTGTAGGAACGAGAAAAAATCTCACTTCCTACGATAATTTAAAGAAATTTAGAGTTTAAACCTCCTCAGTCAGAGACGACTCCATTTCACTGAGGAGGTGAGTCAGCGAGAAACTCAATATGCTGACTCATGGTCTGAGTCTGTCCTGAAGGTCTCAAATCAAACCAAATTGTTTTTTATTTATTTAATGATATTTGAATTAGCTGCTTTGTTGCCAGTTAGTTTGTCTGGTCGGTTTTGATAAAACAGCCAATTTAGTCTTTGTCAGTCAGAGCACACAACAGGGACGAGACGGACGGGGACACAGAGACGGACGAAACAAAGACACGGACCGTATGAACATAAAGGACGAACAAGTACAAGACAAACGTCACGTACGCAAACGGACATAAAACGAGGCAGATTCAAATCTCAACATGAGAAAACAGAAGGAATCAAAAGAGTGAAAGCTCAGACGGCACGGCGGCCCACAGAGAGGACAGAACTGGTTCGGCGACCAGGGCGGAGATGTTACGGCACACGGGCCTATAAACCACTTACCGTGTTGGAAATTCATTCATTTCTACTCGATTCAATCGTCAAGTAGAAATGAAATGAAGCTGGAGCCATTGTGGATGAAACTCTGGAGGGAAAAAAATGCTGGTGAAGTTGAGTGGGTGTAATGATGTGATGTTGTGTTGGATGAAATAGAAGTAGAGTCATGACACGGCGGCCAAGACATGTTTCACACACTCACACAGAGAGAGAGAGAGCCCACCCCGTCCTTCACTTCCCTAAATAAACCCACCCACTTCATCAGCTGACTAACTTTCCCTAAACATCAGGGAATGAACAGCGGCGCGGTGGCCGTGAAAGCGGAGAGAAAGGACAGTTCGACAAGGAAGTCGGCGAAAACATGACGCGGCGGTCATGTTGGAAAAAAAAAGTCGTGGGGCCACGTGGGGAAAAGAAAGGTCGGCAAGGTCGCCGAGCGAAGGCACGTGACTTGTCTGAGCCCACGGCGAACACTGGAGGAACTTCGATGCCGGGTGGAGGAGCTGAAAGGTAAAAGTTATGGCACGGCGGCCAGACCGACACACGGCCCACGCCCACACCCACCCCGAGGTAAGGAAACACACGTACCTGGTTAATTCCACCCGGCAGCAGCTTGTGTTCGTAGATTTACAGGAACAGGAGGCGCAGCTGTTGAGAGAAACACTCTAAACTGACCCTACCCTGATCTACATCACTGTCAGAGGAAAACACACACACAAGGTTCAAAGTGTTTTATTGGCAGGTTCAAAATAACAAACAGAAAACAGCTAATCTGACCTGACTGGAGAAGAAAGTTAGAATGGGTCCTACCTCAAGTTGACAAAACCTACGAAGGAAAAGTTAGTTGACGGGAATAAACACAACACTGCAGCTGAGACTAAAACCTCATCGCTGAACTTACTAACATACAATTAACCAACTTTACAACCTTAAACACCTTCACTTTACTACTTTACATCTCAGCACCAACAAAAACACATTCAGACTCACACACACACACACAAAGACAAATTTAGGACAATTCAAAGCCAAAGTTACAACACGACTCAAAGATAAAAGACACAAACCAAAGTTAAAACTAGCTAGAGCTAAGACAAAGTAGCTAAAGACAAAACACACTAGCTAAAGCTAAAACTAAGACACATTGGCTATAGTTAAAACGGGCTGAAGCTAAGACAAAAGCTTTAGCCAGTGTGCTGTAGCTAAAACTACAGCACACTGGCTAAAAATAAGACATAGTTGCTAAAATTAAAACTAGCTAAAGTTAAAACAAGCTAAGGCTAAGCTACACTGGATAAAGCTAAAAATAGCTAAAGCTAAGATGCACTAGCTAAAACTAAAGCTAAAACTAGCTAAAGCTAAAACATAGTTGCTAAAGCTAAGACATAGTTGCTAAAATTAAAACTAGCTCAAGCTAAAACATAGTTGCTAAAGCTAAGACATAGTTGCTAAAATTAAAACTAGCTCAAGCTAAAACAAACTACTTAAAGCTAAAACTAGCCAAGGCTAAGCTACACTGACTAAAGCTAAGACAAACTAGCTAAAGCTAAAAATAGTTAAAACTAAGACAAAGTAGCCAAAGCTACAGCACACTGGCTAAAGCTAAGGCACAGTTGCTAAAATGAAAACTAGCTAAAGCTAACATAAATCAGCTAAAGCTAAAACTAGCTAAACACTAACTGAAGCCAACAACAGTCACACAGAGAAAATGAAAGAATCAGATGTGTGTTGATGGTTGATGGAGGTGGTGATGGCAGTGAAATCGTGGTGCGGTTCAGTTTTGGCACAAACACAAAAACACATTGCAAGGAAAGCTGACAGGTATGGCACGGCGGCCATGTTGGAAAGACAGAGACAGGGGGAATATAAAGACTCAACCCTTACTGTTAGAAGATCTAGAAGAGGATCAACCTGCAATAAAGAAAGAAACAATGAGCAGAATTAGTGTCGAGTTGAACTTTGATTTTCACATGTTGCAAACTTTAAACACAAATTATAAAACTTATCACATTATCTGTTGTTACCACAAACAATATGACCAACACTTCACCAGCAGTGACATTAAACCAACTGAAATCGTCACTGACCTTTATCCGAGCTGTGAAGGACCAATCCTTGAAGTTTGTGGTCGACGGTGGAAACATTACGGCAATTTTCCTGTTTAATAAAAAACAAACAAACATTAAAAAGTCAGTTAAACTGGAAGAATAATGATCTTATCAACTATTTAAATAGAATAACAGAATTAAACTGACAGTTGTGGCCAGTTTCTCCAAATAATTTATCATTTTTAGGTGATAAAATGTAAGTTAAAGGCTGGAAAATCATCTTTAGACATTAAATAAAACATATATTAATTAATAGTAAACTCTCCAAAAGTTGTGGCAAAGACAACAAAATAGAAATAAAATAAACCAAAGCTGCAGTTCAAATAAAAAACAAAATGGCGGGAATCATATTTGAATTCTTTATTAGCTGCATCACTTTGATGTTTGCCGACAACATCAGTGTTTCTCTAAACCGCCTCAAACTACTCCAACAATAAAATAAATCGTTTTACACTTTAATGTTGAAGTGAAGTTTCATTCATGAACAAACACGACACTTCAGCATCAATTAGCATCAACACAAGACGAGCACAAAACTCAAAACTATCAAAGTTAAACGTCTCTTACCTTCTTCTCCTGCAGCTGGACGACGTCGACCTCATTTCTCTGCCACTGTCTCAACATTCGTCTCGTTCTCAACAACAGTTTTTTGTTCTTAAATTTGAAGCTCTGGAGGATTTAAACGTTAAACTTCAACCCTCAGCGACACATGCGCTCAACTTTTACCTCAGGACGCTCGACCGCGGCTGTTTTAACGGCGTCTGACGTCACGTTCCAATCAGCAGGTGCGGTGTCTTTGATGCGTTCAGGGAACTCGGAGAAAGTTGTTAAAAATAAAACGTCTGATGTTGTCGATATTTAAGGAAGCACAATCGTCAGACTTTTCTTCTTTTTCCTTCTTATGATTCTTCACCCGCTTCATAACGTTTCAGTATCAAACTCATCGTGTTTGGATCAAAGTGTTTGAAGCTGCGACTGTGATTAATACTAAGTTATTTAGACACTTCTGGATGAACCTGATGCACTCAAATGCAACAGAGGAGAAATCTTTATGTGGCGTTTAAAGGAGGAGAAAAAATAGGAACACCAAAGTTTCAGACAAAAACTGATAATGAACTTCACGAATGATTTATTTGATTGTATAAAAATAATAGAAACACTGAAACATTTAATAACAATGATTCTTTTCTCTTTACACATGATGATTAAAAAGTGCCTTTTCTTTTACTAATATATTTCAATATAAAAAGAGCAGGCATAATAATAATGGACTCATGTAAAAGCACCAAGGGGACCCAGGCTGTCACGTTGTGATGTTGACCAATGCGGATTGGCTGGTTTTTGTTCTTGTTCAGCCCATGACAAAAAAATGTAAACCTGTTTTTTCAGGTTGCCTGTATTTCACAACTCACACAAACACACACAGTAACACACACAGTAACACACACACACACACACACACACACACACACACACACACACACACTGAGTCATGTGAATTCCAGTCACTACAGAGGGGGGAGCAGCTGAGAGTTACAGAGTTCAGTTTCACTTTGACGGAGCAGGAGCAGGAAGACAACAAGAATTTGGGACAAGTGAGTGTTAAATCTACAGTGTTATTATTTTATTATTTATTGTTACTGTTTGTGTGTGTACTTGTACAGCTATCTTTGTGAGAACCAGTTTAATTTTCAAACATTGGAAATGAGGACATTTTGCCTGATCCTCACAGCTTCAAATGGCCTATTTAGGCTTAAGGTGTTCATTTAAGGTTGGGGTTAAAATTGAGTTTAGTTTGGCATTATGATGATTAAAATTAGGTTAAAGGGCTGGGGAATGCATTATGTCAATGAGTTTCCTCCATCACAAAGACAGAGGTGTGTATGAGTGCATGTAGTAAATGTGCCAGACTTTTATTAAGAAAAAATAACAAAGTATGTACTGTCACATTAAAGGACGAGGCTTCGTTTATAGTGAATCACCCAGTTTTTAATACAATATACCACTTCAAAGTTCATTAAAAAGCCAGGTTCACTCAATGTGTTATATTTGTATAATCCTGGATGTATAAAAAGAGTATGTTCATATAATGTGGTACATACAGCAGAATATATATAGGACAGAAACCACAGACAGAGACACAGCTGAAGCTTAACGTATTCAGTCTGTACAGTTGCCATTTTATATTTATTTTTTAAGTCTGTAGGAGGAGGAAACAGGAAGTGTGAAGGGTGAGTGTGGACATGAGGCCTAGAGAGAAAATGTCACTCTCAGTAGTGATTAATGTGCTGCTTCGTTCCTCTTCAGTGTGTTGTGGTGTGTGTTAGAAAACTGAGCAGCAGGATAAAGTCCAGTGTCCTGCTCTGACTGTGAAATATGTAACATGATGTTGATCTGAAGTCTGACATGTTGTTGGATGTAACAGTCAGTTTGTCTTTGTGATGCAGAGAAAATACACATGGTTTTAATTCTACATATGTGAGATCAACAAGCAGCTGCTGCCACTGACTGGTTTTATTTCTGTGTGTTACAGGTTCATCTCTCAGACCAGAGAGGATGAGTGGTTCAGAGGAAACGGAGGTTGGAGCAGGACCTCCAGGATCCAGATCTGTGTCTATGAAGATGGATCAGACCAAATATAAACCCCCAGACATCAGGACTGAACCTGGACCTTTAGACACAAAGTAAGAGACTCTGTGAACATGATTCAGATTCTAAAATCATTAATAAACAAACATGAAGACAGACATGTGAACACAACCACTGTCACTGTCTCATCATGATTAGCTGACGTCTTAAATGTAACATCTGCTCTTTACAAGAATTAATTTGGTGTTTTCTCCATTTCCACAGACTGAGACCAGGTCCAGGATCCAGCTGTTTGTCTATGAGGAGTGACTTGTCCATGCCATTTAATATAGACTTCAGTAATGAACCTGGACCCTCAGACACAAAGTAAGAGACTCTGTGAACATGATTCAGTTTCTAACGTCATCAATAAACAAACATGAAGACAGACATGTGAATACAACCACTGTCACTGTCTCATCATGATCAGCTGACGTCTTAATGTAACATCTGCTCTTTACAAGAATTAATTTGGTGTTTTCTCCATTTCCACAGACTGAGACCAGGTCCAGGATCCAGCTGTTTGTCTATGAAGAGTGACTCGTCCATGCCATTTAATATAGACTTCAGTAATGAACCTGGACCCTCAGACACAAAGTAAGAGACTCTGTGAACATGATTCAGTTTCTAACATCATTAATAAACAAACATGAAGACAGACATGTGAATACAACCACTGTCACTGTCTCATCATGATCAGCTGACGTCTTAAATGTAACATCTGCTCATTACAAGAATGAATGTGTCAAATCTGTTGTTTCTACAGACTGAGACCAGGTCCAGGATCCAGCTGTTTGTCTATGAAGAGTGACTCGTCCATGCCTTTTAATATAGACTTCAGTAATGAACCTGGACCCTCAGACACAAAGTAAGAGACCTGCTACAAACACATTTACTGTGAATATCTCATTTTTAACACTAACTGACGATAACAGTTACATTGTTTCTTTTGTTTATTGTTGTTTGTAGTAAAATAAATTTTCTGATGTTGATTGTTGACAGAGACAAAGAGAAAAGTTTCATGTCATCTTCCTGTTAATATCTGAGGCTGTTAGTCACAGAGAGAAGCTGTAATCTGATCTAAGACGACAGCTACAAACATCAAACCTCCTGATCAGAAGCAGCAGAAATGACTTTGATTAGAAGATTTATCACATATTCACCTCATGAATAAAAACATGTTTGTGTTTGCAGACATCAGGGCCACAGACTGAGAACAGATCCAGGATCCAGCTGTTTGTCTATGAAGAGTGACTCATCCATGCCATTTAATATAGACTTCAGTAATGAACCTGGACCCTCAGACACAAAGTAAGAGACTCTGTGAACATGATTCAGTTTCTAGCATCATTAATAATAAACATGAAGACAGACATGTGAACACAACCACTGTCACTGTCTCATCATGATCAGTTGACATCTTAGATGTAACATCTGCTCATTACAAGAATGAATGTGTCAAATCTGTTGTTTCTACAGACTGAGACCAGGTCCAGGATCCAGCTGTTTGTCTATGAAGAGTGACTCGTCCATGCCTTTTAATATAGACTTCAGTAATGAACCTGGACCCTCAGACACAAAGTAAGAGACTCTGTGAACATGATTCAGTTTCTAACGTCATTAATAAACAAACATGAAAACAGACATGTGAATACAACCACTGTCACTGTCTCATCATGATCAGCTGACGTCTTAAATGTAACATCTGCTCATTACAAGAATGAATGTGTCAAATCTGTTGTTTCTACAGACTGAGACCAGGTCCAGGATCCAGCTGTTTGTCTATGAAGAGTGACTCGTCCATGCCTTTTAATATAGACTTCAGTAATGAACCTGGACCCTCAGACACAAAGTAAGAGACCTGCTACAAACACATTTACTGTGAATATCTCATTTTTAACACTAACTGACGATAACAGTTACATTGTTTCTTTGTTTATTGTTGTTTGTAGTAAAATAAATTTTCTGATGTTGATTGTTGACAGAGACAAAGAGAAAAGTTTCATGTCATCTTCCTGTTAATATCTGAGGCTGTTAGTCACAGAGAGAAGCTGTAATCTGATCTAAGACGACGGCTACAAACATCAAACCTCCTGATCAGAAGCAGCAGAAATGACTTTGATTAGAAGATTTATCACATATTCACCTCATGAATAAAAACATGTTTGTGTTTGCAGACATCAGGGCCACAGACTGAGAACAGATCCAGGATCCAGCTGTTTGTCTATGAAGAGTGACTCATCCATGCCATTTAATATAGACTTCAGTAATGAACCTGGACCCTCAGACACAAAGTAAGAGACTCTGTGAACATGATTCAGTTTCTAGCATCATTAATAATAAACATGAAGACAGACATGTGAACACAACCACTGTCACTGTCTCATCATGATCAGCTGACGTCTTAGATGTAACATCTGCTCATTACAAGAATGAATGTGTCAAATCTGTTGTTTCTACAGACTGAGACCAGGTCCAGGATCCAGCTGTTTGTCTATGAAGAGTGACTCGTCCATGCCATTTAATATAGACTTCAGTAATGAACCTGGACCCTCAGACACAAAGTAAGAGACTCTGTGAACATGATTCAGTTTCTAACGTCATTAATAAACAAACATGAAAACAGACATGTGAATACAACCACTGTCACTGTCTCATCATGATCAGTTGACATCTTAATGTAACATCTGCTCATTACAAGAATGAATGTGTCAAATCTGTTGTTTCTACAGACTGAGACCAGGTCCAGGATCCAGCTGTTTGTCTATGAAGAGTGACTCGTCCATGCCTTTTAATATAGACTTCAGTAATGAACCTGGACCCTCAGACACAAAGTAAGAGACCTGCTACAAACACATTTACTGTGAATATCTCATTTTTAACACTAACTGACGATAACAGTTACATTGTTTCTTTGTTTATTGTTGTTTGTAGTAAAATAAATTTTCTGATGTTGATTGTTGACAGAGACAAAGAGAAAAGTTTCATGTCATCTTCCTGTTAATATCTGAGGCTGTTAGTCACAGAGAGAAGCTGTAATCTGATCTAAGACGACGGCTACAAACATCAAACCTCCTGATCAGAAGCAGCAGAAATGACTTTGATTAGAAGATTTATCACATATTCACCTCATGAATAAAAACATGTTTGTGTTTGCAGACATCAGGGCCACAGACTGAGAACAGATCCAGGATCCAGCTGTTTGTCTATGAAGAGTGACTCATCCATGCCATTTAATATAGACTTCAGTAATGAACCTGGACCCTCAGACACAAAGTAAGAGACTCTGTGAACATGATTCAGTTTCTAGCATCATTAATGATAAACATGAAGACAGACATGTGAACACAACCACTGTCACTGTCTCATCATGATCAGCTGACGTCTTAGATGTAACATCTGCTCATTACAAGAATGAATGTGTCAAATCTGTTGTTTCTACAGACTGAGACCAGGTCCAGGATCCAGCTGTTTGTCTATGAAGAGTGACTCGTCCATGCCTTTTAATATAGACTTCAGTAATGAACCTGGACCCTCAGACACAAAGTAAGAGACTGTTTCTATTGTAACTGAAAATGATTCAGTTTCAGATGCAGATGATATAAAGATGTGTTCAACATGTTACTGTCAGTTTTCCTTCACTGATGTAACTTGTTATGATGAACGTTCATGTCTCCACAGAGAGAAGAGGAAGAGGAATGGTGTCTCTCTGGAGGAGCAGCTGTTCCACTGTACTTTGTGTCAGGACGTCCTGAAGGATCCAGTCTCCTCCAGTTGTGGACACTGGTTCTGCAGACGGTGCAGCAGCTCATACTGGGACCAGTCTGGTCCATCAGGAGACTCCTCCTGTCCCCAGTGTGGAAAGAGACTCCGACTCAGCTCTGTACAAAGTAAGACTGAACATGTGTCACGTGTTGTTTTCTACAGTGTCATGTGAACTGTCAAACAGGATCAACATTTAAAGGAAAAGTCAGAGTTACAGTCGTTCTAGGTCTATTTACAGATGATAATGTGTTCATACTTTGTGTTGACAGCAACATCACTTGGACATCAATTGGATTTTATTGGCGTTTTGAGAAAGTTTGTGTTTAGCAATTTCAACCTAAAGAACTATGATGGCAGTGTGAGGGAAATAGAGTTGAGACAAGACACATCTCAATTTTTTAAACTACTGTGAGGCTCAAAATAACTTTTAACTTCTGTGGTAGTGGGGATAGGGTTCTCAGACAAACCAAAGTGTTGTTAACTTAACAAATGTACAGACAGATTCTACAGAAGATTGTTTATGAAGTCAGTATTTTACCTGAAGTTGTTTTCCTGTGAACTCACTATTATCTGTAAATAGAGTGTTTATAACTCTGGACTTTCCTTGATTATAAACACCACAACATGAAAAAAGTGTTTTTTTTTCCTTTAGTTTTTCTGTGGCTGATAAAAATAATCATCAGATTGTCAGATTTCTCTGTCTTTAGTCTGACATAGTTTGTTCTCTGTCAGCAGATCGTGGTCTGCAGCAAGTTTTAGATAAACATAAGACCAGTCTGAGGACCAGATGTCAACACGTAAATGAAGGAACTGAAGGACCAGGAGGTGAAACCCTCCTCAACAGGGTCTACACTGAGCTCTACATCACACAGGGACAGAGTGAAGAGGTTAATACCCAACATGAGGTGAGGCAGCTGGAGAGAACTTCCAAGATTAAGATCTTCCATGATGCTCCGATCAGGTGCCACGACATCTTTAAAGCCTTACCTGACCAACATGGACACATCAGAGTGGTTCTGACCAACGGCGTCGCTGGAGTTGGAAAAACCTTCTCGGTGCAGAAGTTCACTCTGGACTGGGCAGAGGGCTCAGAAAACCAAGACCTCAGTCTGCTGGTTCTGCTTTCGTTCAGGGAGCTGAACTTGATCAGAGATGAGCAGTACAGTCTTCTCAGGCTGCTCCATGTTTTCCATCCAACATTACAGAAGCTCACAGCAGAGCAGCTGTCTGTCTGTAAAGTGCTGCTCATCTTTGATGGCCTGGATGAAAGCAGACTGTCACTGGACTTCAACAACATGGAGGTCGTGTCTGACGTCACACAGACGTCATCAGTCAACCTGCTGCTGACAAACCTCATCCGGGGGAATCTGCTTCCCTCGGCTCTGGTCTGGATCACTTCCAGACCTGCAGCAGCCAATCAGATCCCTCCATCGTGTGTGGACAGGGTAACAGAAGTACGAGGCTTCACCGACCCCCAGAAGGAGGAGTACTTCAGGAGGAGGATCAGTGATGAAGAGCTGTCCAACAGAACCATCTCACACATCAAGACGTCCAGGAGCCTCCACATCATGTGTCAGGTCCCAGTCTTCTGCTGGATCAGTGCTACAGTTCTGCAGCACATGTTGACCACAGAGCAGAGAGGAGAGCTGCCCAAGACCCTGACGGACCTGTACTCACACTTCCTGCTGGTTCAGACAAAGAGGAAGAAGCACAAGTACCATGAGACGAGTCCACAGGAGCTGACGGAGGCTGACAGGGAAGTTCTCCTGAAGCTGGGGAGGCTGGCGTTTGAACAGCTGCAGAAAGGAAACATCATGTTCTACCAACAAGACCTGGATCAGTGTGGTCTTGGTGTCTCAGAGGCCTTGGTGTACTCAGGAGTCTGTACAGAGATCTTCAGAAGAGAGAGTGTGATCTTCCACAAAACAGTTTACTGCTTTGTTCATCTGAGTGTTCAGGAGTTTCTGGCTGCAGTTTACATGTTCCACTGTTTCACCACCAGGAAGACTGAGGTACTGGAGGACTTCCTGAAAGATGATGAGAATGATGTTGATGATGATGTTGATAATGATGCTGATGATGCTGCTGATGATGATGACGATAATGATGACATGGACTATGATGATGATGATTTTAGTGAATATTCTGAATATTTGAATGATGATGATGATGATGATGATGATGATGATGATGATGATGACGATGATGATGATGACGGTGATGATGACGGTGATGATGACGGTAATGATGATAAGAAGGACCTGGAAGATGTCATGGTACAGAACAACAGTGACTTGTCTCTGGATGACTTCCTGAAGAAAACAGTGGAAAAATCCCTTCGAAGTAAAAACGGTCACCTGGACCTGTTTGTTCGCTTCCTTCATGGTCTCTGTCTGGAGTCCAACCGGAGAGTCTTAAGAGACCTGCTGGGTCAGACAGAGACCAGTCCAGAAACCATCCAGAGAGTCATCAACAACCTGAAGAAGATGAAGAGTGATAAAATCTCTCCTGACAGAAGCATCAACATCTTCCACTGTCTGATGGAGATAAATGACCACTCAGTTCATCAGCAGATCCAAGAGTTCCTGAAGTCAGAGACTAGAGCAAGGAAGAAACTCTCTGAGATCCAGTGCTCAGCTCTGGCCTACATGCTGCAGATGTCAGAGGAGGTTCTGGATGAGTTGGATCTGAGGAAGTACAAGACATCAAAGGAGGGAAAACGGAGACTGATACCAGCTGTGAGAAACTGCAGGATGGCTCGGTGAGTCCAGACGTGATCATTATAATCATCAATCAGTAGATTAGATCAGTGATTTAGTCTCATTTACACACACAGTGTTGAATCAGAACAGCTCTCAGTAGATCACATGAGAACAAACCACTTTCCAGTCAACTGGTTGTATTGTGGTGGTCAGCGGTGCCAGTTTCTCTTATGGGCCTGTCTATCTATCTGTCTATCTATCTATCTATCTATCTATTGATAGATAGATAGATAGATAGATAGATTTAGATATAGATATAGATACATATAGATATTATTTACACCCTCCATTTGGTGCAGGTACGTCTTCTTGCTGTGAAGTCTCACAGGTTGTGGAAGAAGGGAGAGGGGGATTCTCTGGTCCTCGTCTCTCTTGTTGGAGTGACTGGGGATTCATCTAGTAGCACAAACTGGTGTCGTGTGGTTGAAAATGAACCTTCCACCTGTTGTCAGACTGTCTCCATCTGTCTGTCATTACCAGTGTTAGACTTAACACGTTACTAAAGTAACACAGTTACAGTAATGTATAACATTTAACTGTAACATAGTTTATTTAGGGCATTACCAAAACATTTTAAGTATTTCAGTACTGTACGTTACAACACACTTTTAACCTGAGATTTTGTGATGTTTTGTTTTAAACCATTGTTGGACTACGTGCTCAGGCTATGACGTCCTCTGGCTATGTGTGAGCTTAGTCCGCGTGTTCGTTTGAACTGAAGGACCAGGAGAAGATATTCAGTCTCTAAGTTATGTATTTAAGGCAGTAGATGAGTAAAGCAGTACAGAGCTCTGGGTCAGAGTTCAGTCCCTGCCAGCAACAGTGTGTGTCAGTTCACAAAGTCTGATTGTCTGAGCTTTCCCTGACCCATTAGTTTTATACAAAGATAGGAATATATTGCTTATTTGGATTGGTTGCAGGTGATTTGTGATGATTGGTCTTCTGGGTGTGTAGGCTCCTAGTCCATGATGTCAACACTTGCGTATACAGAGTAATGTACATGGACACAATGGCCAAGTATCTTCCTGAGAACATGCAGATGTTCAGCGTTGTTATCAGTGTTTCTGTTCCATGTTAGTGTTATGTCATGTCACCTGTCATTATGCTGATCTTTAGATTATTTGGCTGACACCATATCTGTGACGTGCACTTGTGAGGCCTGATCCCAAACCATCAACATCGTGAGACTGTTCACTTCACTTGTTCTCATTTCACAACAGCAAACACAGACTGTGATGTAGCAGTACTGTGTGGTGTCAGGTTTCACATCAGTCAGGTTACATCTGATCATTTTATATGACGTCACACCTCAGAGCTGTGAAATGATGCTTCTCATCTTCTGACCACGAAGATGAGTTGAAACCACATCATCTTTCACTCAGGAGAGAGAAACAATGATCTGATGTGACCAAGTGATGAGGTTTGTGTTCATATCACTGGGACCTGACAAACACACTGTTGATCAACAACTCAACTGGTGACATTTTCACACAGATTCTCATCAAAGGTCTGTAGGTGAGAGAGGATGAGGATCATTGTTTCATGTCAAACACAATCAGATGATCTGAACCTCGGAGTGAACATGTTGATCACATCATGACGTCTTTTATTCTCTGTGTTTTCTAGTTTTATTACAACTTGTCTCATTTTATTCCGACACATTTTATGTTTTCTATCATCACAGATTTGTTAAATGTGAACTCTCAGAGACCGACTGTGAAGTTGTGGCCTCAGCTATGAAGTCCAACCACTCACATCTGAGACATCTGGACCTGAGTCTCAACAAGCTGCAGGATTCATCAGTGAAGAGTCTGTGTGCTGGACTGGAGAGTCCAAACTGTCAACTGGAGGTTCTGAGGTCAGTTCACTGACTGGACCTGCTGTAGTTTTCTTGTTCTTCACTGGTTTGTACATTTGTGTGGTTTCTGTGGTGATTTTTAAACAATAATATGATGAAGAGAAAAAACTGTTGCTACAAAAGTAGCTGCAGCACAGACACAGACCTGCTGCTGAAACTGAAGTCACATACGTGATGATGATGAACAACAAACAAACATAAACAGGTGGTGGTGCTGACAGGAGCGTGGAACGATGCAGGAGAAACGTCCTCTGACAGGAAACAGCTCTGATGTCCAGAGCTGGCAGCAGAGGCTGTGAGGGTTTGTACTAAATGTAACAGCTTCTTCCCTGGACCAGGACCTGCAGCTCTGAACATTACCTGAAGGAGTAACAGCTGTGGCAGATTGAGGCCAAGCACTTGTCCTCCTCAACTGATCAAACGCAACAGTTGTTACTAAGACACATAAGATGCAACATTGATATTTAAGCAGGACATGTGCTTGCTCCTGTCAGCGTAACCTACCTCTGCTCGGCCATGTTTGTTGTGAACAGCAGTGAGTTCTCATGTGGCTTCACGTCGTCAGTCTTTGATTTTTCTGACCTGTAGTGTCAGAGGCCACAGAGATTAAACACAGAAGTGAATGAAGCTGTTTGAACCCAACCTCACATATAACAATGTTCAATCACACAAACCTGATCAGCTCCAAAACACAGGAGGTCACAAGGTCAGAAAATTAACAGGGAACAGACTTTTTATTGCAACACATGTGATGTGATATTGATTCTATATTGACTGAGGTCAGCAGCTTGTTGTGAATCTGTGTCACATCAACAAATATATGAATGTTGTGTTGACATTTGGATGATGTGTGTAGAAGGCTGACATGACATGATGATGATCCACATTAACACAAGGACAGAGTCTCTGTGCTGATGTCAGAATAAACATCATTGATCAGGACACATCTGATCAGATCATTCACCATTTTATCTACATCTTTTATTCTTTATTCAGATTGATGAGGTGCAGTTTGTCAGAGATCAGCTGTTCTTCTCTGGGCTCAGCTCTGAAGTCCAACCCCTCCCATCTGAGAGAACTGAACCTGAGTGCAAACAAGCTGCAGGATTCAGGACTGAAGGATCTGTGTGGTTTTCTCCAGAGTCCAGACTGTGGACTGAATACTCTGGGGTCAGTTTACTGTCTGTTACTGTTGTAGATCTTATATCTTTAATCCACAACTGAAGCTAATTTCTCTTCACACAGTAACTTGGATGAATTGACTTTGAATGAATTAGATGTTAAACTGTGGTTGTTCCATATTTCCAGTTTTTCTTCTACTAAGAAAAAAATCTACTAAGTGAAATTTAAAGAAAATAATTTCAAAAGTGTTGAAAGTTAAAGTTTCTTTGATAAAAAAAAAAACAATTAAAAAGAAACATGTATTACTAAATACATTAAGTTGCACTTATAATCTGTTTTATTTTCACCAAAAAATGTGTCCATTGAAAATTCTGATTGGTTGGTAACTGTATTATTATTATTGCTGTTATTATTATTATTATTGTTATTCATTAGCTGATAAGAGGACAGAGACCCGGACTAAGTGAGACCATGGTCCTGGATCAGGACTGGATCTTTAATGTCTGATCCACATTAACACAAGGACAGAGTCTCTGTGCTGATGTCAGAATAAACATCATTGATCAGGACACATCTGATCAGATCATTCACCATTTTATCTACATCTTTTATTCTTTATTCAGATTGATGAACTGCAGTTTGTCAGAGATCAGCTGTTCTTCTCTGGTCTCAGCTCTGAAGTCCAACCCCTCCCATCTGAGAGAACTGGACCTGAGTGTAAACAAGATGAAGGATTCAGGGCTAAAGGATCTGTGTGGTTTTCTACAGAGTCCAGACTGTGGACTGAAGACTCTGAGGTCAGTACACTGTCTGTTACTGTTGTAGATCTTATATCTTTAATCCACAACTGAAGCTCATTTCTCTCCACACACTGGTGTTTCTCTCAGTCAGAGGACCAATGTTTTCTACATCAGCTGTAGAAAATGTCCAGTGTTGGTTGTTAACACTCACTTTTTATCACAACAACAAACAGAAGATCCTCACAGCTGATGTTTGTACAAAGAAACTGACAAATCTTCTTTGATTTTTCTTTTCACATCAATGAACTGTCAGGACCAGGGCTCTAAATTAACACCTACCAACCCACCAAAAGCAGGTTAAAATTCATTTTCTCAGGTATAAATGAAAGTTACTGGTCAGTTTGGCTGGTGATGAATGACATGAATCATATGGTTATTTGTCCTGGTAGTTCTATTCCTATATTTCCTATGAACATTATGTCATGACCACTGAATGAAATAACAGCATTAAAATAAAAGGCCTAAGTCACAGTGTTTGTAATCTAACTAATTACTGTTTCCAACATAACAACACTGTTACTGTTACTGACAATAAAAAGTGGCGCGTTACTATAACTAAGCTCACTGAAGCTGTTTTCATCAGACCAGGTTCTGTCAGACACTGGAGCTGCAGAGTTTTTCTTTTTAATTCTTATTTTATTGTATTTTTGTTTTTACTTTGATACATGTTTGACCTGTGTTCAAATGTTCCAAGATGTTGGACAGACAAAATTCTTCATGTTATTTATTAATGTAAAAAATCTACTAAGTGAAGTTTAAAATAGATAATTTCACATGTGTTTAAAGTAAAAGTTACTTAACCCTTTAACTGCCTGCTCAAACATATTGTTTAACATAAAGTCTATAATTCAACTGTAATCACAAACATTTGGTAAAGGTCAATATTTTAAAAACCACAGGATCTGTTGAAAAGAAAATCATTGATTGTGGTTTTTACTTAACCAAGTTAAAAAGAAATGGAAAAAATAAACGTTCCTTTTTTGATGGGGTTGTTAAAGGGTTAAGAAAAAACAAAAACAAATGAAAATAATTTAAAGAAACATATATGACTAAATACATTCAGTTAGACTTAATAATCTGTTTTATTTTTACCAAAAATGTGGCTATTAGAAATAATAGTTATTATTATTATTAAGCTGATCTGAGGACAGAGACCAGGACGAAATGAGACTGTTGTCCTGGATCAGGACTGGATCATTAAAGTCTGATCCACATTAACACAAGGACAGAGTCTCTGTGCTGATGTCAGAATAAACATCATTGATCAGGACACATCTGATCAGATCATTCACCATTTTATCTAAATCTTTTATTCTTTATTCAGATTGATGGACTGCAGTTTGTCAGAGATCAGCTGTTCTTCTCTGGGTTCAGCTCTGAAGTCCAACCCCTCCCATCTGAGAGAACTGGACCTGAGTGTAAACAAGCTGCATGATTCAGGACTGAAGGATCTGTGTGGTTTTCTACAGAGTCCAGACTGTGGACTGAAGACTCTGAGGTCGCTCACTGTCTGTTACTGTTGTAGATCTTATATCTTTAATCTACAACTGAAGCTCATTTTTCTTCACAGTAACTTGAATCCATTGACTTTGAATGAATCAGATGTTAAACTGTGGTTGTTTCATGTTTCCAGTTTTTATTCTCTAAGACTCTGGATTATTCTTTACTTTCATTTCATTTCACTGAGTTGTCATGAATAATGTCTGTTCACTTCAGTGAAACTTCACAACTCACACACTGGTGTTTCTCGCAGTCAGAGGACCAATGTTTTCTACATCAGCTGTAGAAAATGTCCAGTGTTGGTTGTTAACTCTCACTTTTTATCACAACAACAAACAGAAGATCCTCACAGCTGATGTTTGTACAAAGAAACTGACAAATCTTTGATTTTTCTTTTCACATCAGTGAACTGTCAGGACTAATGTCTGTATATTATTATTATTCTTAAGTTGACCAGAGGACAGAGACTTGAGGCCTGTACTATGAAGCAGGATTAGTTCTTATTGTGGTAACGTAAGGTTTAACTCTCCTACGATAGTGGTTCACTTCTTACCTGAGTACGTGTCCATGGTAACTTATGCTGAACGGCTAACCTGCTCCGGAGCAGGTTATGTTCCAGGTTAGAGATCGGTGCCTATAAAATCTCCGCCCTACAACCAATCAATGCTCTTGAAAATGTCTCGTCCTTTTATTGCAGATCTGTGGAGCTCAGTGTTGGATTGAGAGAGGGTCTATGAGGAGGACCAGGGTTTTTAGAGACCGGCAAGATTATTTATTGGAGCGTCACTTAAATATCTGTGATCTTCTCAAACCACACGTTGTCAGTGACACAGTGGAGCTGACTGTCCTCCGACAGTAGCACTGCTGTGTTATTGACTCCTACAATAATTAACTAGGATATTAAATTACTGTATTTTATTAATGACACATTGTACAAATGCTCCTGTTTGAAGCTTCCAGGGTCCGATGACACACCCCCGTCACCTTCATTAACTGTGCTTGTCGTCCTAAACCAGAGACTGATTGACACAATGAAACTGTAATTGGACTTATAAGATATCAAAGTACGTCACTTTGAATTATATTAATAGATTTAGTTTTTATTGTTTTGTGCCGCTATGGTTGCACCTGAACACAAATTTTAAAGTTGTATCAGCCTATTCACCTTAACAGCCTAGATTTCAGCAGTTCATTCATTTGATTTTGATTTAATTATAGTCAGTCACATCTACTAGTTTCTGTGGGGCTGTGAACTTGCGCTTTTACACAATCAGCGTTTTTTTACCAGCTGTCTTTTCAGTTTTTAGCAGCCGCCACCGTGTTGCTTTTTGCTTGGTATCGGCCGGTGTTCCTCATATTTTTGTAAAATAATTGTCTGCTATTTGGCTGTGAAGTCGCCGCTCTGTCGGTTCTCATTTCCATGTTTGTGATTGGACAACATGTGAATGGCCTCACATCTAGATTGGAAAAACCTGTTAACTAATCGAGTTAATAACCAGCTTCGTGGTACCGCTTAGCCAGACTGAGATTGTTAGGATTAGTGAAGCCAGATAACTGAAAGAGATTCTGGGTAAGTTGACTTCATAGTATAGACCTCAGCACTAACTGAGACCGTGGTCCTGGATCAGGACTGGATCTTTAAAGTCTGATCCACATTAACACAAGGACAGAGTCTCTGTGCTGATGTCAGAATAAACATCATTGATCAGGACACATCTGATCAGATCATTCACCATTTTATCTACATCTTTTATTCTTTATTCAGATTGATGAGGTGCAGTTTTTCAGAGATCAGCTGTTCTCTGGTCTCAGCTCTGAAGTCCAACCCCTCCCATCTGAGAGAACTGAACCTGAGCTACAACAAGCTGAATGATTCAGGACTGAAGGATCTGTGTGGTTTTCTGAAGAGTCCAGACTGTGGGCTGAAGACTCTGAGGTCAGACTCCATGTTAAGTTGTTGCTCAGAGGAACATATTGTAATAGGAGAGTGCAGACATCAGGTTGATTTTATACTGATCCACAGTTTAACTTCTGGCTCCATTTATTATTAATTATTCTTTGATTTTCTTTCATTCAGATTGAAGAGCTGCAGTTTGTCAGAGATTAGTTGTTCTTCTCTGGTCTCAGCTCTGAAGTCCAACCCCTCCCATCTGAGAGAACTGGACCTGAGAAAAAACAACCTGATGGATTCAGATGTGAAGGATCTGTGTGATCTTGTGAAGAGTCCAGACTGTGGACTGGAGACTCTGAGGTCAGTAGAGGGTTGGGGTCCGTCCTTCATCTCTGTTGTACTAAACTCAGTTGTATCAGTCAGTGTTTCCTGTGAAGCTGTGAGGAGGATGGAGACAGGAAGACAGAGAACAGTCATCCAATCAGAGTAGCTGGTTGTGATCATGTGTGTTGCTCTTGTGCTGATGTGAACAGGAAGTGAAGCTGGATCACAGATGACAGCCTCACAGAATATATAGAGACAGTGTGGTCACTCATCAAACTGATCTCACACTGAGATCAGTGTGACTGAAGCCTACAGGGACCTGCACTGGACTCATGTGGTCTTTGTAGAGACCAGAACCTGAGCTCAGGTTCAGTCCTTATGTGTCAGATGTTTTCAGTAACAGCCTCCATGTTGATGTGTCAGCCGATATTTCAGATCAACACAGACTCTTTGTTCACATGGAACAACAGTGAATTATCACTTAAGTGTTTGTGCAGTGATGAAGCTTCATGACTTTTTATTTCCACTGTGGACTGACATGACAGGACAGTTGCAATTCATTTCATGAGAAACATTAACATGGGAGCTGAGAGGAAGCAGCTCCGCTCCACAGCTGCTCCACCTCTGGTCTGAACAGGACTGAGGTCCCTGCTGCTCTTTATACTGGATGTGCTGCTTCACTGACTGAAGCTGATGAAGTGAGTCTCTGTCAACTCTGAGTCTTCTCTCTTCTGTCTCCTTCTCTCTGCAGGTGGAAGAAAGATGAAGAGGACAGACAGTGAGCTGAGAGACGACCAGCTGTGTCCTGATGATCCAGATGTTGAAGCAGGATGAACATGTTGTCTATATATGTGTGTAGTAGTTGTGTGGTAGATTTGTAGTTGTTTTGTTGTAGCAGTTGTCGTAACCATTCCCCTTGATTTGGTTGAACAATGAAACAAAACAAACAGAGAAAACCGAAGAGTTCAAAAATGAAAATGAACATTCATTTTTGAAAACTTTCTCAAAGTTGCAAAGATGAACCTTAACCTAAAATACTACAACTACTGATGTTTACACATTTACTCTTTTTATTTTGTCTTTATCCAAACTACCTTAACATTTAACTTTCTCTTTACAGAACCTTTGTTTCCTTTTTCATCTCTAAGATTTCACAGCCAACTTTGTTGTTGACACTAATAAATGCAGGTCCACTGAGTCTCTCCTGTGCTGTGGTAGATCTGTCTATAGGTGTTGTGGTAGTGTCGCCTCTGCTGACCAGATCAGTCCTTTCTGAGGCTACTTTCACTTTAAAATGTAGTAATGAAGTCATTCTACACAGTCTAGTACATGATCGTTTAGTGATAATATTCCTGCAAGTAGAGAAAACTGGACAAAATTATACCTTTTTTCTTTACATTTACTCTGACCGCTAAAACATTCTAAAGTAACATTCTATCATTAGACAGTGAAACATTCTAAAGTAACATTCTATCATTAGACAGTGAAACATTCTAAAGTAACATTCTATCATTAGTGAAACATTCTAAAGTAACATTTCATCCTTAGACAGTGAAACATTCTAAAGTAACATTCTATCGTTAGACAGTGAAACATTCTAAAGTAACATTGTATAGACACCAACATTCTATGACTGAATTAAACATCATTTTATACTTTAATTACGTTCAGAACAGAGAAATAAAATTCTCCTTCATCTGTTACTGGTTGTATCTCTGAGCTACGATGAGACACAACGTTAACCCTCCAAGGTTTTCATGCTACAACACTAAACTGATGTGAAACATAATTCACCTGGTGTAAAACCAGGTGTTCAACTGCATTTACATTAACACCTCTGCTAAGAAATGTGTTTCTCTACTTAGACAGTTGCAGCATAGATCCACCAGGTGGAGCCAGAACCACATAAATATGAGACACATCGATTTAGTAGAAACGTATAAAGACTGTTTCATTGAGGCAGATTTCTTTTACAATAAAGTCAACTGTTCCTGATGTAACACTACAGGTGTAAAACTGGAAACTATAAATCACCAGACACAGAGTCAATGTGAGTGAATCAAAGGTGGTAACATTTATTGACCTTTGACCTCTCAAACAAACACAGTGGAGGAGGTTGACTGAAGGTTGGTGCCAAATAAATGAAATTAATAAAACAAAACGAGGCCTAACTCACAGTCTGACCAAAAAAAAAAAACAAAAAGAAAATGAAACAACAAGTCCTGACTAATCTTCTCTAAAAAATGACTGAAAAAAAATATAAAAACACTTCATCAAAACATACAACGGTGGCACCAACCCCTAACTAGTGAAGTAGACAGAGAGCAGCTACGTGTGTGTTAATGTACAGGGTACCCCAGACTAAACTAGACAACCTCCAACCACTAAACATCAACAATCAACACTAATGAGCTCAAAGAGCTGATCCCAGTGAAGAGGATGAGGTGACGTCCTCGTTCACAGCTGAAGGGGGAAGAGAAACGGTTAAAAAACAAAAACATTTTAAAGATGAAATAAAAGTTGATGATGTGAAAGAATCTACCGACGACGTCTTGTTGCAGTGATGAATCATCTCCAGGACTCGGTGCAGCTCGGTCTCTTCCTCATCGCCTGACTCGTCACAACGTCGACTTCACTGAAACGCCTCGGCTCCGTCGGCTCCTCGTGGCTTCTGGGTCCTGAAACAGTAAAAACTACAATGAGACGTCGTCTCTTTCTGGTCAGTTATAAACATTTGTTTCAGGGATGTAACAGTATCTCACCTGGTCGAGTGTTTGTCTCCATCCTCATCTCCCTCACTCTCACCCTGACTCTTCTACACTAACAAACCAACATCTCATCTTCTAGTTGTGATGTGGAAGTTTTATCTGGAGTTTCATCAGATTTAAACTGATTAACGTTTGTTCAGTGAAACATCACTGAACCTCCTCCCTCACATCTTGTCCGTTACCCAGAATCCAACTCTGAGATCAACGACCAGCAGCAGACGTCGACTTCACACTGAAAACGCTTCATGGTCCAAACACAACCACTGAGACTTTTCCTCGTCTAAACTAAGTTGATTCAGCAGCTTCACCTCAAGTTAAATCTCTGAATCGACCTTCAGCGGTTTGAAGATGAAACGACCTCACGTCACCGTCACCAGGTCTCACTTCCTCCTGATGTGGTCGATCAACGTTCGCTGCTGCTGCCGTCACGTCTGTGGAGGAAGTCGTTTCCTCTTCAACACCATTATTTCTACACATTTGACGAGACGTGACAGTCGACCTCTGACGGAGCAAACACTTTAAAATGCTACAAACATTATTATATAAACACTATGTACATTGTCCCAATTCAGCTGCTGCTGTTGTAGGACGGTAACATCACACCTCAGTCAGCGGAGTCACAAAACCAGATGGATCCAAGTCTAGTTTTGGAAACCGCATCACCAGGCAGACGACTGAGTCCTACATGTCAAACTTTAACTGTTGTAACAATCAGGTTCCTTCGAGCTCAGACTTCATCACACACAGAGAAGAAGGGGAAGGAGAAAAGCCTTTCCTTCTTCTGTTGGAGTCGACTCAGTTTACCTTGTTCTCTGTTTGTTAAGAACCGACTCAATGAATCCTGATCGTCACCGACAAAAAGTTTGCTCCTCAAAAATAAACGAGGAGCTTCGTACACAGCCTCATCCGGTCGTTAACACCGTGAGGTTATTGTGTTATAGTTGTTTGCTTTGTCAAACCTCCACTGTCACATCTTCACAAACATGTAGAAACAACCAGTGAACGAGGAGAACGACTGACTGGACGGATGAAGCAGCAGCAGCAGTGAACGTTGACGGGACACGTCAGGAGGAAGTGACACCTGCTGACGATGACGTGAGAAGGTTTCATCAACAAACAACTGAGGATTAAAACAAAGACAAACTTCAGAGGAAGAAACAGAATCTGGAGCAGAAACAAACACGATTATTGGATTAAAAATTAATCTACGATGATTCTTCAAACCGGCCAATCAGGACGTCAACTGCTGATTGTTGATTCCTGAAAGTTGAACATTGGACAACAGAAAGATATGAAACCATCTCATCATGATTTAAAACACAAAGAGACAATGAAAAGAGTTTAGATGTTGATGAAACTTCAGATAAACTCACCACATCACGTTGACTGAGATGGTTCCTCTACTGACGTCAACATGTTTCATCTTGTAGCTTCTAGATTAAAATAACTGCTGAAAAATGACGAAACAAATCATCGTCTCAACTGATCTTCACTGTTCATGATTCACAGATTCAATTAACGACTAACAGACTAGAAAAAACCCTAACTGACAATAACTCAACATTAAACTGAACTAAAAAGCTTAAAAGTTTCTATTTCTAACATGTTTTTGTGGTTGTCACTGCCGTCACTCAGTACCAATAAATTAAAATGAAACAAAAACACCCAAGTTGAGTGTTTTAGAGTCACCATGTCACCATCGCCCTCTGTCAGGTTCAACTTCCTCCTGAAGAACAAATGTTTCCTTCACGTAACCTGAAGTCGCAACGAACTGTCGACAACCGACACGGTAGACGAGACGTTTACGCTTCACAGGGGAGAATTAATTCCCCTGCTGGGAGGCCTCCCGATAGATCGCGCAAAAAAAAAAACTAAAAAATGTAAACTACCTGCTCAAAATCTACAACTTTACATTTAAAACTCCAGTTGGAATTAAACCTGACAGAGAAACAAGTCAAGACTACAAAGGTCAACACTAGTTTCTATATGAATCTAGATGGTGATGAGTGACAGCAGCACAATTATAACAGAGACCAACAGATGAAACTTAAATTAAACTCAAACTGAACACTCGTTCTACCTCTCCCTCACTTCATCTTGACGTCCTCATCCTCAACGACCTTCTTACCATTTTCCATCGGGTCTTCATTCCTGAAATAAACAAATGTAGAGAAAAGAAGAGAAAAGTAGTGAGACAGAGACCAAGCTGGAGACTGAAGGACGAACCAGTGAAGATTAAATATCAGTGTTGTGACCGTGAGTTGTTCTACACTGAAAACCAAACCACACAAATTAAAGTGACATTTTCTACCTCAGTGTTGTTGAACCAAAACCTGATAAAAGTATCAGTGACTGAGATTATAGAGCAGGACCCAAGTTAAAGATGGAAGAAGAAACTAAAAGGTGAAAAGAAACATACGTTACCTTTGTAGGAACGAGAGAAAATCTCACTTCCTACGATAATTTAAAGAAATTTAGAGTTTAAACCTGCTCAGTCAGAGACGACTCCATTTCACTGAGGAGGTGAGTCAGCGAGAAACTCAATATGCTGACTCATGGTCTGAGTCTGTCCTGAAGGTCTCAAATCAAACCAAATTGTTTTTTATTCATTTAATGATATTTGAATTAGCTGCTTTGTTGCCAGTTAGTTTGTCTGGTCGGTTTTGATAAAACAGCCAATTTAGTCTTTGTCAGTCAGAGCACACAACAGGGACGAGACGGACGGGGACACAGAGACGGACGAAACAAAGACACGGACCGTATGAACATAAAGGACGAACAAGTACAAGACAAACGTCACGTACGCAAACGGACATAAAACGAGGCAGATTCAAATCTCAACATGAGAAAACAGGAGGAATCAAAAGAGTGAAAGCTCAGACGGCACGGCGGCCCACAGAGAGGACAGAACTGGTTCGGCGACCAGGGCGGAGATGTTACGGCACACGGGCCTATAAACCACTTACCGTGTTGGAAATTCATTCATTTCTACTCGATTCAATCGTCAAGTAGAAATGAAATGAAGCTGGAGCCATTGTGGATGAAACTCTGGAGGGAAAAAAATGCTGGTGAAGTTGAGTGGGTGTAATGATGTGATGTTGTGTTGGATGAAATAGAAGTAGAGTCATGACACGGCGGCCAAGACATGTTTCACACACTCACACAGAGAGAGAGAGAGAGAGCCCACCCCGTCCTTCACTTCCCTAAATAAACCCACCCACTTCATCAGCTGACTAACTTTCCCTAAACATCAGGGAATGAACAGCGGCGCGGTGGCCGTGAAAGCGGAGAGAAAGGACAGTTCGACAAGGAAGTCGAGCGAAAACATGACGCGGCGGTCATGTTGGGAAAAAAGTCGTGGGGCCACGTGGGGAAAAGAAAGGTCGGCAAGGTCGCCGAGCGAAGGCACGTACTTGTCTGAGCCCACGGCGAACACTGGAGGAACTCGATGCCGGGTGGAGGAGCTGAAAGGTAAAAGTTATGGCACGGCGGCCAGACCGACACACGGCCCACGCCCACACCCACCCCGAGGTAAGGAAACACACGTACCTGGTTAATTCCACCCGGCAGCAGCTTGTGTTCGTAGATTTACAGGAACAGGAGGCGCAGCTGTTGAGAGAAACACTCTAAACTGACCCTACCCTGATCTACATCACTGTCAGAGGAAAACACACACACAAGGTTCAAAGTGTTTTATTGGCAGGTTCAAAATAACAAACAGAAAACAGCTAATCTGACCTGACTGGAGAAGAAAGTTAGAATGGGTCCTACCTCAAGTTGACAAAACCTACGAAGGAAAAGTTAGTTGACGGGAATAAACACAACACTGCAGCTGAGACTAAAACCTCATCGCTGAACTTACTAACGCCACAATTAACCAACTTTACAACCTTAAACACCTTCACTTTACTACTTTACATCTCAGCACCAACAAAAACACATTCAGACTCACACACACACACACACACACACACAAAGACAAATTTAGGACAATTCAAAGCCAAAGTTACAACACGACTCAAAGATAAAAGACACAAACCAAAGTTAAAACTAGCTAGAGCTAAGACAAAGTAGCTAAAGACAAGACACACTAGCTAAAGCTAAAACTAAGACACATTGGCTATAGTTAAAACGGGCTGAAGCTAAGACAAAAGCTTTAGCCAGTGTGCTGTAGCTAAAACTACAGCACACTGGCTAAAAATAAGACATAGTTGCTAAAATTAAAACTAGCTAAAGTTAGAACAAGCTAAGGCTAAGCTACACTGGATAAAGCTAAAAACAGCTAAAGCTAAGATGCACTAGCTAAAGCTAAGACAAACTACCTAAAGCTAAGATGCACTAGCTAAAACTAAGGTGCACTAGCTAAAGCTAAGGCAAACTAGCTAAAGCTAAAACATAGTTACTAAAGCTAAGACATAGTTGCTAAAATTAAAACTAGCTCAAGCTAAAAGAAACTACTTAAAGCTAAAACTAGCCAAGGCTAAGCTACACTGACTAAAGCTAAAACTAGCTAAAGCTAAGACAAGCTAGCTAAAGCTAAAAATAGCTAAAACTAAGACAAAGTAGCCAAAGCTACAGCACACTGGCTAAAGCTAAGGCACAGTTGCTAAAATGAAAACTAGCTGAAGCTAACGTCAATGAGCTAAAACTAAAACTAGCTAAACACTAACTGAAGCCAACAACAGTCACACAGAGAAAATGAAAGAATCAGATGTGTGTTGATGGTTGATGGAGGTGGTGATGGCAGTGAAATCGTGGTGCGGTTCAGTTTTGGCACAAACACAAAAACACATTGCAAGGAAAGCTGACAGGTATGGCACGGCGGCCATGTTGGAAAGACAGAGACAGGGGGAATATAAAGACTCAACCCTTACTGTTAGAAGATCTAGAAGAGGATCAACCTGCAATAAAGAAAGAAACAATGAGCAGAATTAGTGTCGAGTTGAACTTTGATTTTCACATGTTGCAAACTTTAAACACAAATTATAAAACTTATCACATTATCTGTTGTTACCACAAACAATATGACCAACACTTCACCAGCAGTGACATTAAACCAACTGAAATCGTCACTGACCTTTATCCGAGCTGTGAAGGACCAATCCTTGAAGTTTGTGGTCGACGGTGGAAACATTACGGCAATTTTCCTGTTTAATAAAAAACAAACAAACATTAAAAAGTCAGTTAAACTGGAAGAATAATGATCTTATCAACTATTTAAATAGAATAACAGAATTAAACTGACAGTTGTGGCCAGTTTCTCCAAATAATTTATCATTTTTAGGTGATAAAATGTAAGTTAAAGGCTGGAAAATCATCTTTAGACATTAAATAAAACATATATTAATTAATAGTAAACTCTCCAAAAGTTGTGGCAAAGACAACAAAATAGAAATAAAATAAACCAAAGCTGCAGTTCAAATAAAAAAACAAAATGGCGGGAATCATATTGGAATTCTTTATTAGCTGCATCACTTTGATGTTTGCCGACAACATCAGTGTTTCTCTAAACCGCCTCAAACTACTCCAACAATAAAATAAATCGTTTTACACTTTAATGTTGAAGTGAAGTTTCATTCATGAACAAACACGACACTTCAGCATCAATTAGCATCAACACAAGACGAGCACAAAACTCAAAACTATCAAAGTTAAACGTCTCTTACCTTCTTCTCCTGCAGCTGGACGACGTCGACCTCATTTCTCTGCCACTGTCTCAACATTCGTCTCGTTCTCAACAACAGTTTTTTGTTCTTAAAGTTGAAGCTCTGGAGGATTTAAACGTTAAACTTCAACCCTCAGCGACACATGCGCTCAACTTTTACCTCAGGACGCTCGACCGCGGCTGTTTTAACGGCGTCTGACGTCACGTTCCAATCAGCAGGTGCGGCGTCTTTGATGCGTTCAGGGAACTCGGAGAAAGTTGTTAAAAATAAAACGTCTGATGTTGTCGATATTTAAAGAAGCACAATCGTCAGACTTTTCTTCTTTTTCCTTCTTATGATTCTTCACCCGCTTCATAACGTTTCAGTATCAAACTCATCGTGTTTGGATCAAAGTGTTTGAAGCTGCGACTGTGATTAATACTAAGTTATTTAGACACTGCTGGATGAACCTGATGCACTCAAATGTAACAGAGGAGAAATCTTTATGTGGCGTTCAAAGGAGGAGAATAAATAGGAACACCAAAGTTTCAGAAAAAAAACTGATAATGAACTTCATGAAGAATGATTTTATTTGATTGTATAAAAATAATAGAAACACTGAAACATTTAATAACGATGACTCTCTTTAAGCAGAATGATTAAAACATGTTTCTTTTTTCACTGAGGTGCTTCAATATAAAAAGAACAGACATTATAATCATGGACAGGTCAGGATCAACAGTTCAAAGGTTCTCAATCTTTGAAGAACTGAAGAACAGCAACGTCTCCATAAAGATCCACAACACGACGTTAGAAAACAGAGGAAACTACACCTGCAGTTTTCCACTTGATAATCAGGTGCTACGATCCACGGTGGAGCTGGTGGTTTGTGAGTAGTTTTATAAAACTCAGTCTTGTCCGTTGAGTCTGTTTTAACCACTGACAACAAGCAACAGGTTGAATTTCCTGCTGCTCTGAAGCTTCAGTGTTTGACATGAATGTAAACGTTTCATTTCATCTTTTACTTTTCACATCTGACAGTTCTGGTGTTTAAATCAAAGTATAAACACAGATGAGTGACATGATAATAATCAATAATCATCATTAAATAGTGAAAGTTTCACACACACAGACACTCAGGTAACTCAGGTAAAGAGTCATGTGATTTCCAGTCAGTGCAGAGGGAGGAGCATCTGAGAATTACAGAGGTCACTTTGTCATTCAGACGCCGTTTCACCTGGACGGAGCAGGAGGACGTGAAGCTGAGACAGGCGAGTGTTAAAACTACACTGTTATTATTTTACTGTCAAAGCAGGAGACATGTTCATATCATTGTAAACATATTACACATATATTGTGTCTCCTAGTTCAGTGTGTGTTTGTGCGACTCTTCAGCTGCTTCTCTCTAAGTGGCAGTAAGTTGAGTGTTCAATCATTTTAACAACTTAACTGAGAAGTGTTTCTGTAGCAGGTTGAACTGAAAGGTTGTAATGACATGGACTGATTGTGTAGCTGTAGGAAGAGCGAGGGAACATCAGTCCACACACACTCAAACCAAGAAGATGGTATTTCCTGCTCGGACTCAGCTCACAGTTACTGGAAGTACTTGTAGTAGTGATCTTTGGAAGTTGATTTGAGTTTGTTAAAGTTGTTTCAGCAATAAAGCAGCAATAAAAGTTAATGTGTCAGAGTCTAAAGTCCAGAGTGTTTCCTGCTCTGACTGTGAAATATGTAACATGATGTTGATCTGAAGTCTGACATGTTGTTGGATGTAACAGTCAGTTTGTCTTTGTGATGCAGAGAAAATACACATGGTTTTAATTCTACATATGTGAAATCAACAAGCAGCTGCTGCCACTGACTGGTTTTATTACTGTGTGTTACAGGTTCATCTCTCAGACCAGAGAGGATGAGTGGTTCAGAGGAAACGCAGGTCGGAGCAGGACCTCCAGGATCCAGATCTGTGTCTATGAAGATGGATCAGACCAAATATAAACCCCCAGACATCAGGACTGAACCTGGACCCTCAGACACAAAGTAAGAGACTCTGTGAAAATGATTCAGTTTCTAGCATCATTAATAATAAACATGAAGAGAGACATGTGAACACAACCACTGTCACTGTCTCATCATGATCAGCTGACATCTTAGATGTAACATCTGCTCATTACAAGAATGAATGTGTCAAATCTGTTGTTTCTACAGACTGAGACCAGGTCCAGGATCCAGCTGTTTGTCTATGAAGAGTGACTCGTCCATGCCATTTAATATAGACTTCAGTAATGAACCTGGACCCTCAGACACAAAGTAAGAGACTGTTTCTATTGTAACTGAAAATGATTCAGTTTCAGATGCAGATGATATAAAGATGTGTTCAACATGTTACTGTCAGTTTTCCTTCACTGATGTAACTTGTTATGATGAACGTTCATGTCTCCACAGAGAGAAGAGGAAGAGGACTGGTGTCTCTCTGGAGGAGCAGCTGTTCCACTGTACTTTGTGTCAGGACGTCCTGAAGGATCCAGTCTCCTCCAGTTGTGGACACTGGTTCTGCAGACGGTGCAGCAGCTCATACTGGGACCAGTCTGGTCCATCAGGAGACTCCTCCTGTCCCCAGTGTGGACAAAGTCAGAGCGACTCTGTACAAAGTAAGACTGAACATGTGTCACATGTTGTTTTCTACAGTGTCATGTGATCTGTCAAACAACATCAACATTTAAAGGAAAACTCCAGTTTTACAGTCGTTCTAGGTCTATTTACAGATGATAATGAGTTCATACTTTGTGTTGACTTTTCCTTTAAGGTGATTATAAACACCACAACAACAAAAAAGTGCTTCTTTCCCTTTAGTTTTTCTGTGGCTGATGAAAATAATCCTCAGATTGTCAGATTCTCTGTCTTTAGTCTGACATTGTTTGTTCTCTGTCAGCAGATCGTGGTCTGCAGCAGGTTTTAGATGAACATAAGACCAGTCTGAGGACCAGATGTCAACACGTAAATGAAGGAACTGAAGGACCAGGAGGTGAAACCCTCCTCAACAAGGTCTACACTGAGCTCTACATCACACAGGGACAGAGTGAAGAGGTTAATACCCAACATGAGGTGAGGCAGCTGGAGAGAACTTCCAAGATGAAGATCTTCCATGATGCTCCGATCAGGTGCCACGACATCTTTAAAGCCTTACGTGACCAACATGGACACATCAGAGTGGTTCTGACCAACGGTGTCGCTGGAGTTGGAAAAACCTTCTCGGTGCAGAAGTTCACTCTGGACTGGGCAGAGGGCTCAGAAAACCAAGACCTCAGTCTGCTGGTTCTGCTTTCGTTCAGGGAGCTGAACTTGATCAGAGATGAGCAGTACAGTCTTCTCAGGCTGCTCCATGTTTTCCATCCAACATTACAGAAGCTCACAGCAGAGCAGCTGTCTGTCTGTAAAGTGCTGCTCATCTTTGACGGCCTGGATGAAAGCAGACTGTCACTGGACTTCAACAACATGGAGGTCGTGTCTGACGTCACACAGACGTCATCAGTCAACCTGCTGCTGACAAACCTCATCCGGGGGAATCTGCTTCCCTCGGCTCTGGTCTGGATCACTTCCAGACCTGCAGCAGCCAATAAGATCCCTCCATCGTGTGTGGACAGGGTAACAGAAGTACGAGGCTTCACCGACCCCCAGAAGGAGGAGTACTTCAGGAGGAGGATCAGTGATGAAGAGCTGTCCAACAGAACCATCTCACACATCAAGACGTCCAGGAGCCTCCACATCATGTGTCAGGTCCCAGTCTTCTGCTGGATCAGTGCTACAGTTCTGCAGCACATGTTGACCACAGAGCAGAGAGGAGAGCTGCCCAAGACCCTGACGGACCTGTACTCACACTTCCTGCTGGTTCTGACAAAGAGGAAGAAGCACAAGTACCATGAGACGAGTCCACAGGAGCTGACGGAGGCTGACAGGGAAGTTCTCCTGAAGCTGGGGAGGCTGGCGTTTGAACAGCTGCAGAAAGGAAACATCATGTTCTACCAACAAGACCTGGATCAATGTGGTCTTGGTGTCTCAGAGGCCTTGGTGTACTCAGGAGTCTGTACAGAGATCTTCAGAAGAGACAGTGTGATCTTCCACAAAACAGTTTACTGCTTTGTTCATCTGAGTGTTCAGGAGTTTCTGGCTGCAGTTTACATGTTCCACTGTTTCACCACCAGGAAGACTGAGGTACTGGAGGACTTCCTGAAAGATGATGAGGATGATGATGATGATGATTATGTTGATGATGATGGTGCTGCTGCTGATGATCATAATAAATATTTTAATATATATTTTACTCAATATTATAAATATTTGAATGATGATGATGACGATGATGACAAGAGGTTCCTGGAAGATGTCATGGTACAGAACAACAGTGACTTGTCTCTGGATGACTTCCTGAAGAAAACAGTGGAAAAATCCCTTCGAAGTAAAAACGGTCACCTGGACCTGTTTGTTCGCTTCCTTCATGGTCTCTGTCTGGAGTCCAACCGGAGAGTCTTAGGAGACCTGCTGGGTCAGACAGAGACCAGTCCAGAAACCATCCAGAGAGTCATCAACAACCTGAAGAAGATGAAGAGTGATAAAATCTCTCCTGACAGAAGCATCAACATCTTCCACTGTCTGATGGAGATAAATGACCACTCAGTTCATCAGCAGATCCAAGAGTTCCTGAAGTCAGAGACCAGATCAAGGAAGAAACTCTCTGAGATCCAGTGCTCAGCTCTGGCCTACATGCTGCAGATGTCAGAGGAGGTTCTGGATGAGTTGGACCTGATCAAGTACAAGACATCAAAGGAGGGACGACGGAGACTGATCCCGGCTGTGAGGAACTGCAGGACGGCTCGGTGAGTCCAGACGTGATCATTATAATCATCAATCAGTAGATTAGATCAGTGATTTAGTCTCATTTAAACACACAGTGTTGAATCAGAACAGCTCTCAGTAGATCACATGAGAACAAACCACTTTCCAGTCAACTGGTTGTATTGTGGTGGTCAGCGGTGCCAGTTTCTGATATGGGTGACATGGGTAGCTGATGTCCAGGCTGGCATTTAGTCAAGGGTGGTACAACAAACAGGGGGATTCTCTGGTCCTTGTCTCTCTTATTGGAGCGACAGGGGATTCATCTAGTAGCACAAGCTGGTGTCGTGTGGTTGAAAATGAATCATCCACCTGTTGTCAGACCGTCTGCATCTGTCTGTCATTACCAGTGTTAGACTTAACACGTTACTAAAGTAACACAGTTACAGTAATGTATAACATTTAACTGTAACATAGTTTATTTAGGGCATTACCAAAACATTTTAAGTATTTCAGTACTGTACGTTACAACACACTTTTAACCTGAGATTTTGTGATGTTTTGTTTTAAACCATTGTTGGACTACGTGCTCAGGCTATGACGTCCTCTGGCTATGTGTGAGCTTAGTCCGCGTGTTCGTTTGAACTGAAGGACCAGGAGAAGATATTCAGTCTCTAAGTTATGTATTTAAGGCAGTAGATGAGTAAAGCAGTACAGAGCTCTGGGTCAGAGTTCAGTCCCTGCCAGCAACAGTGTGTGTCAGTTCACGAAATCTGATTGTCTGAGCTTTCCCTGACCCATTAGTTTTATACAAAGATAGGAATATATTGCTTATTTGGATTGGTTGCAGGTGATTTGTGATGATTGGTCTTCTGGGTGTGTAGGCTCCTAGTCCATGATGTCAACACTTGCGTATACAGAGTAATGTACATGGACACAATGGCCGTTATCTTCCTGAGGACATGCAGATGTTCAGCGTTGTTATCAGTGTTTCTGTTCCATGTTAGTGTTATGTCATGTCACCTGTCATTATGCTGATCTTTAGATTATTTGGCTGACACCATATCTGTGACGTGCACTTGTGAGGCCTGATTCCAAACCATCAACATCGTGAGACTGTTCACTTCACTTGTTCTCATCTCACAACAGCAAACACAGACTGTGATGTAGCAGTACTGTGTGGTGTCAGGTTTCACATCAGTCAGGTTACATCTGATCATTTTATATGACGTCACACCTCAGAGCTGTGAAATGATGCTTCTCATCTTCTGACCACGAAGATGAGTTGAAACCACATCATCTTTCACTCAGGAGAGAGAAACAATGATCTGATGTGACCAAGTGATGAGGTTTGTGTTCATATCACTGGGACCTGACAAACACACTGTTGATCAACAACTCAACTGGTGACATTTTCACACAAATTCTCATCAAAGGTCTGTAGGTGAGAGAGGATGAGGATCATTGTTTCATGTCAAACACAATCAGATGATCTGAACCTCAGAGTGAACATGTTGATCACATCATGACGTCTTTTATTCTCTATGTTTTCTAGTTTTATTACAACTTGTCTCATTTTATTCCGACACATTTTATGTTTTTTATCATCACAGATTTGTTAAATGTGAACTCTCAGAGACCGACTGTGAAGTTGTGGCCTCAGCTCTGAAGTCCAACCCCTCACATCTGAGACATCTGGACTTGAGTGTAAACAAGCTGCAGGATTCATCAGTGAAGAGTCTGTGTGCTGGACTGGAGAGTCCAAACTGTCAACTGGAGGTTCTGAGGTCAGTTCACTGACTGGACCTGCTGTAGTTTTCTTGTTCTTCACTGGTTTGTACATTTATGTGGTTTCTGTGGGGATTTTTAAACAATAATATGATGAAGAGAAAAAACTGTTGTTGCTACAAAAGTAGATGAGAAACTTGAAGCTGCAGCACAGACACAGACCTGCTGCTGAAACTGAAGTCACATACATGATGATGAACAACAAACAAACATAAACAGGTGGTGGTGCTGACAGGAGCGTGGAACGATGCAGGAGAAACGTCCTCTGACAGGAAACAGCTCTGATGTCCAGAGCTGGCAGCAGAGGCTGTGAGGGTTTGTACTAAATGTAACAGCTTCTTCCCTTCTTCCCTAAAACTAAGGTGCACTAGCTAAAGCTAAGGCAAACTAGCTAAAGCTAAAACATAGTTACTAAAGCTAAGACATAGTTGCTAAAATTAAAACTAGCTCAAGCTAAAAGAAACTACTTAAAGCTAAAACTAGCCAAGGCTAAGCTACACTGACTAAAGCTAAAACTAGCTAAAGCTAAGACAAGCTAGCTAAAGCTAAAAATAGCTAAAACTAAGACAAAGTAGCCAAAGCTACAGCACACTGGCTAAAGCTAAGGCACAGTTGCTAAAATGAAAACTAGCTGAAGCTAACGTCAATGAGCTAAAACTAAAACTAGCTAAACACTAACTGAAGCCAACAACAGTCACACAGAGAAAATGAAAGAATCAGATGTGTGTTGATGGTTGATGGAGGTGGTGATGGCAGTGAAATCGTAGTGCGGTTCAGTTTTGGCACAAACACAAAAACACATTGCAAGGAAAGCTGACAGGTATGGCACGGCGGCCATGTTGGAAAGACAGAGACAGGGGAATATAAAGACTCAACCCTTACTGTTAGAAGATCTAGAAGAGGATCAACCTGCAATAAAGAAAGAAACAATGAGCAGAATTAGTGTCGAGTTGAACTTTGATTTTCACATGTTGCAAACTTTAAACACAAATTATAAAACTTATCACATTATCTGTTGTTACCACAAACAATATGACCAACACTTCACCAGCAGTGACATTAAACCAACTGAAATCGTCACTGACCTTTATCCGAGCTGTGAAGGACCAATCCTTGAAGTTTGTGGTTAACGGTGGAAACATTACGGCAATTTTCCTGTTTAATAAAAAACAAACAAACATTAAAAAGTCAGTTAAACTGGAAGAATAATGATCTTATCAACTATTTAAATAGAATAACAGAATTAAACTGACAGTTGTGGCCAGTTTCTCCAAATAATTTATCATTTTTAGGTGATAAAATGTAAGTTAAAGGCTGGAAAATCATCTTTAGACATTAAATAAAACATATATTAATTAATAGTAAACTCTCCAAAAGTTGTGGCAAAGACAACAAAATAGAAATAAAATAAACCAAAGCTGCAGTTCAAATAAAAAACAAAATGGCGGGAATCATATTGGAATTCTTTATTAGCTGCATCACTTTGATGTTTGCCGACAACATCAGTGTTTCTCTAAACCGCCTCAAACTACTCCAACAATAAAATAAATCGTTTTACACTTTAATGTTGAAGTGAAGTTTCATTCATGAACAAACACGACACTTCAGCATCAATTAGCATCAACACAAGACGAGCACAAAACTCAAAACTATCAAAGTTAAACGTCTCTTACCTTCTTCTCCTGCAGCTGGACGACGTCGACCTCATTTCTCTGCCACTGTCTCAACATTCGTCTCGTTCTCAACAACAGTTTTTTGTTCTTAAAGTTGAAGCTCTGGAGGATTTAAACGTTAAACTTCAACCCTCAGCGACACACGCGCTCAACTTTTACCTCAGGGCGCCGATCGACCGCGGCTGTTTTAACGGCGTCTGACGTCACGTTCCAATCAGCAGGTGCGGCGTCTTTGATGCGTTCAGGGAACTCGGAGAAAGTTGTTAAAAATAAAACGTCTGATGTTGTCGATATTTAAAGAAGCACAATCGTCAGACTTTTCTTCTTTTTCCTTCTTATGATTCTTCACCCGCTTCATAACGTTTCAGTATCAAACTCATCGTGTTTGGATCAAAGTGTTTGAAGCTGCGACTGTGATTAATACTAAGTTATTTAGACACTGCTGGATGAACCTGATGCACTCAAATGTAACAGAGGAGAAATCTTTATGTGGCGTTCAAAGGAGGAGAATAAATAGGAACACCAAAGTTTCAGAAAAAAAACTGATAATGAACTTCATGAAGAATGATTTTATTTGATTGTATAAAAATAATAGAAACACTGAAACATTTAATAACGATGACTCTCTTTAAGCAGAATGATTAAAACATGTTTCTTTTTCACTGAGGTGCTTCAATATAAAAAAGAACAGACATTATAATCATGGACAGGTCAGGATCAACAGTTCAAAGGTTCTCAATCTTTGAAGAACTGAAGAACAGCAACGTCTCCATAAAGATCCACAACACGACGTTAGAAAACAGAGGAAACTACACCTGCAGTTTTCCACTTGATAATCAGGTGCTACGATCCACGGTGGAGCTGGTGGTTTGTGAGTAGTTTTATAAAACTCAGTCTTGTCCGTTGAGTCTGTTTTAACCACTGACAACAAGCAACAGGTTGAATTTCCTGCTGCTCTGAAGCTTCAGTGTTTGACATGAATGTAAACGTTTCATTTCATCTTTTACTTTTCACATCTGACAGTTCTGGTGTTTAAATCAAAGTATAAACACAGATGAGTGACATGATAATAATCAATAATCATCATTAAATAGTGAAAGTTTCACACACACAGACACTCAGGTAACTCAGGTAAAGAGTCATGTGATTTCCAGTCAGTGCAGAGGGAGGAGCATCTGAGAATTACAGAGGTCACTTTGTCATTCAGACGCCCGTTTCACCTGGACGGAGCAGGAGGACGTGAAGCTGAGACAGGCGAGTGTTAAAACTACACTGTTATTATTTTACTGTCAAAGCAGGAGACATGTTCATATCATTGTAAACATATTACACATATATTGTGTCTCCTAGTTCAGTGTGTGTTTGTGCGACTCTTCAGCTGCTTCTCTCTAAGTGGCAGTAAGTTGAGTGTTCAATCATTTTAACAACTTAACTGAGAAGTGTTTCTGTAGCAGGTTGAACTGAAAGGTTGTAATGACATGGACTGATTGTGTAGCTGTAGGAAGAGCGAGGGAACATCAGTCCACACACACTCAAACCAAGAAGATGGTATTTCCTGCTCGGACTCAGCTCACAGTTACTGGAAGTACTTGTAGTAGTGATCTTTGGAAGTTGATTTGAGTTTGTTAAAGTTGTTTCAGCAATAAAGCAGCAATAAAAGTTAATGTGTCAGAGTCTAAAGTCCAGAGTGTTTCCTGCTCTGACTGTGAAATATGTAACATGATGTTGATCTGAAGTCTGACATATTGCTGTAACAGTCAGTTTGTCTTTATGATGCAGAGAAAATACACATAGTTTTAATTCTACATATGTGAAATCAATAAGAAGCTGCTGCCACTGATTAGTTTTATCACTGTGTGTGTGTTACAGGTTCATCTCTCAGACCAGAGAGGATGAATGGTTTGGAGGAAGAGGAGGTCGGAGCAGGTCCAGGATCCAGATCTGTGTCTATGAAGAGGGATCAGACCAAACATAAACCTCCAGACTTCAGGATTGAACCTGGACCTTCAGTCACAAAGTAAGAGAGTCTGTGAACATGATTCAGTTCATTAACAATCAAACATGCAGACAGACATGTGAACACATCTACTGTCACTGTCACATCATGATCAGCTGACATCTTAGAATTGACCAAAGAATCAATGTATCAAATCTGTTGGTTCCACAGACTGAGAGCAGATGCAGGATTAAGCTGTTGGTCTATGAAGAGTGACTCGTCCATGCCATTTAATATAGACTTCAGTAATGAACCTGGACCCTCAGACAAAGTAAGAGACTGTTTCTATTGTAACTGAAAATGATTCAGTTTCAGATGCAGATGATATAAAGATGTGTTCAACATGTTACTGTCAGTTTTCCTTCACTGATGTAACTTGTTATGATGAACGTTCATGTCTCCACAGAGAGAAGAGGAAGAGGACTGGTGTCTGTCTCTGGAGGAGCAGCTGTTCCACTGTACTTTGTGTCAGGACGTCCTGAAGGATCCAGTCTCCTCCAGTTGTGGACACTGGTTCTGCAGACGGTGCAGCAGCTCATACTGGGACCAGTCTGGTCCATCAGGAGACTCCTCCTGTCCCCAGTGTGGACAAAGTCAGAGCGACTCTGTACAAAGTAAGACTGAACATGTGTCACATGTTGTTTTCTACAGTGTCATGTGATCTGTCAAACAACATCAACATTTAAAGGAAAACTCCAGTTTTACAGTCGTTCTAGGTCTATTTACAGATGATAATGAGTTCATACTTTGTGTTGACTTTTCCTTTAAGGTGATTATAAACACCACAACAACAAAAAGTGCTTCTTTCCTTTAGTTTTCTGTGGCTGATGAAAATAATCCTCAGATTGTCAGATTCTCTGTCTTTAGTCTGACATTGTTTGTTCTCTGTCAGCAGATTGTGGTCTGCAGCAGGTTTTAGATGAACATAAGACCAGTCTGAGGACCAGATGTCAACACGTAAATGAAGGAACTGAAGGACCAGGAGGTGAAACCCTCCTCAACAAGGTCTACACTGAGCTCTACATCACACAGGGACAGAGTGAAGAGGTTAATACCCAACATGAGGTGAGGCAGCTGGAGAGAACTTCCAAGATGAAGATCTTCCATGATGCTCCGATCAGGTGCCACGACATCTTTAAAGCCTTACGTGACCAACATGGACACATCAGAGTGGTTCTGACCAACGGCGTCGCTGGAGTTGGAAAAACCTTTTCGGTGCAGAAGTTCACTCTGGACTGGGCAGAGGGCTCAGAAAACCAAGACCTCAGTCTGCTGGTTCTGCTTTCGTTCAGGGAGCTGAACTTGATCAGAGATGAGCAGTACAGTCTTCTCAGGCTGCTCCATGTTTTCCATCCAACATTACAGAAGCTCACAGCAGAGCAGCTGTCTGTCTGTAAAGTGCTGCTCATCTTTGACGGCCTGGATGAAAGCAGACTGTCACTGGACTTCAACAACATGGAGGTCGTGTCTGACGTCACACAGACGTCATCAGTCAACCTGCTGCTGACAAACCTCATCCGGGGAATCTGCTTCCTCGGCTCTGGTCTGGATCACTTCCAGACCTGCAGCAGCCAATAAGATCCCTCCATCGTGTGTGGACAGGGTAACAGAAGTACGAGGCTTCACCGACCCCCAGAAGGAGGAGTACTTCAGGAGGAGGATCAGTGATGAAGAGCTGTCCAACAGAACCATCTCACACATCAAGACGTCCCAGGAGCCTCCACATCATGTGTCAGGTCCCAGTCTTCTGCTGGATCAGTGCTACAGTTCTGCAGCACATGTTGACCACAGAGCAGAGAGGAGAGCTGCCCAAGACCCTGACGGACCTGTACTCACACTTCCTGCTGGTTCTGACAAAGAGGAAGAAGCACAAGTACCATGAGACGAGTCCACAGGAGCTGACGGAGGCTGACAGGGAAGTTCTCCTGAAGCTGGGGAGGCTGGCGCTTTGAACAGCTGCAGAAAGGAAACATCATGTTCTACCAACAAGACCTGGATCAATGTGGTCTTGGTGTCTCAGAGGCCTTGGTGTACTCAGGAGTCTGTACAGAGATCTTCAGAAGAGACAGTGTGATCTTCCACAAAACAGTTTACTGCTTTGTTCATCTGAGTGTTCAGGAGTTTCTGGCTGCAGTTTACATGTTCCACTGTTTCACCACCAGGAAGACTGAGGTACTGGAGGACTTCCTGAAAGATGATGAGGATGATGATGATGATGATTATGTTGATGATGATGGTGTTGCTGCTGATGATCATAATAAATATTTTAATATATATTTTACTCAATATTATAAATATTTGAATGATGATGATGACGATGATGACAAGAGGTTCCTGGAAGATGTCATAACGTCATTAATAAACAAACATGAAGACAGACATGTGAACACAACCACTGTCACTGTCTCATCAAGATCAGTTGACATCTTAATGTATGTATCTGCTCTTTACAAGAATTAATGTGTCAAATCTGTTGTTTCTACAGACTGAGACCAGGTCCAGGATCAGGCTGTTTGTCTATGAAGAGTGACTCGTCCAAATATGATTTTATAGACTTCAGTAATGAACCTGGACCCTCAGACACAAAGTAAGAGACTGTTCATATTGTAACTGAAAATGATTCAGTTTCAGATGCAGACGATATTAAGATGTGTTCAACATGTTACTGTCAGTTTTCCTTCACTGATGTAACTTGTTAGGATGAACGTTCATGTCTCCACAGAGAGAAGAGGAAGAGGACTGGTGTCTCTCTGGAGGAGCAGCTGTCCCACTGTACTTTGTGTCAGGACGTCCTGAAGGATCCAGTCTCCTCCAGTTGTGGACACTGGTTCTGCAGACGGTGCAGCAGCTCATACTGGGACCAGTCTGGTCCATCAGGAGACTCCTCCTGTCCCCAGTGTGGACAAAGTCAGAGCGACTCTGTACAAAGTAAGACTGAACATGTGTCACATGTTGTTTTCTACAGTGTCATGTGATCTGTCAAACAGGATCAACATTTAAAGGAAAAGTCCAAAGTTACAGTCGTTCTAAGTCTATTTACAGATGATGAGTTCATACTTAGTGTTGACTTTTCCTTTAAGGTGATCATAAACACCACAACAACAAGAAAGTGCTTCTTTCCTTTAGTTTTTCTGTGGCTGATGAAAATTATCCTCAGATTGTCAGATTCTCTGTCTTTAGTCTGACATTGTTTGTTCTCTGTCAGCAGATCGTGGTCTGCAGCAGGTTTTAGATGAACATAAGACCAGTCTGAGGACCAGATGTCAACACGTAAATGAAGGAACTGAAGGACCAGGAGGTGAAACCCTCCTCAACAGGGTCTACACTGAGCTCTACATCACACAGGGACAGAGTGAAGAGGTTAATACCCAACATGAGGTGAGGCAGCTGGAGAGAACTTCCAAGATGAAGATCTTCCATGATGCTCCGATCAGGTGCCACGACATCTTTAAAGCCTTACCTGACCAACATGGACACATCAGAGTGGTTCTGACTAACGGCGTCGCTGGAGTTGGAAAAACCTTCTCGGTGCAGAAGTTCACTCTGGACTGGGCAGATGGCTCAGAAAACCAAGACCTCAGTCTGCTGGTTCTGCTTTCGTTCAGGGAGCTGAACTTGATCAGAGATGAGCAGTACAGTCTTCTCAGGCTGCTCCATGTTTTCCATCCAACATTACAGAAGCTCACAGCAGAGCAGCTGTCTGTCTGTAAAGTGCTGCTCATCTTTGACGGCCTGGATGAAAGCAGACTGTCACTGGACTTCAACAACATGGAGGTCGTGTCTGACGTCACACAGACGTCATCAGTCAACCTGCTGCTGACAAACCTCATCCGGGGGAATCTGCTTCCCTCGGCTCTGGTCTGGATCACTTCCAGACCTGCAGCAGCCAATAAGATCCCTCCATGGTGTGTGGACAGGGTAACAGAAGTACGAGGCTTCACCGACCCCCAGAAGGAGGAGTACTTCAGGAGGAGGATCAGTGATGAAGAGCTGTCCAACAGAACCATCTCACACATCAAGACGTCCAGGAGCCTCCACATCATGTGTCAGGTCCCAGTCTTCTGCTGGATCAGTGCTACAGTTCTGCAGCACATGTTGACCACAGAGCAGAGAGGAGAGCTGCCCAAGACCCTGACGGACCTGTACTCACACTTCCTGCTGGTTCAGACAAAAAGGAAGAAGCACAAGTACCATGAGACGAGTCCACAGGAGCTGACGGAGGCTGACAGGGAAGTTCTCCTGAAGCTGGGGAGGCTGGCGTTTGAACAGCTGCAGAAAGGAAACATCATGTTCTACCAACAAGACCTGGATCAGTGTGGTCTTGGTGCCTCAGAGGCCTTGGTGTACTCAGGAGTCTGTACAGAGATCTTCAGAAGAGAGAGTGTGATCTTCCACAAAACAGTTTACTGCTTTGTTCATCTGAGTGTTCAGGAGTTTCTGGCTGCAGTTTACATGTTCCACTGTTTCACCACCAGGAAGACTGAGGTACTGGAGGACTTCCTGAAAGATGATGAGGATGATGATGATGATGATGATGATGATGATGATGGTGCTGCTGCTGATGATCATAATAAATATTTTAATATATATTTTACTCAATATTATAAATATTTGAATGATGATGATGACGATGATGACAAGAGGTTCCTGGAAGATGTCATGGTACAGAACAACAGTAACTTGTCTCTGGATGACTTCCTGAAGAAAACAGTGGAAAAATCCCTTCGAAGTAAAAACGGTCACCTGGACCTGTTTGTTCGCTTCCTTCATGGTCTCTGTCTGGAGTCCAACCAGAGAGTCTTAGGAGACCTGCTGGGTCAGACAGAGACCAGTCCAGAAACCATCCAGAGAGTCATCAACAACCTGAAGAAGATGAACAGTGATAAAATCTCTCCTGACAGAAGCATCAACATCTTCCACTGTCTGATGGAGATAAATGACCACTCAGTTCATCAGCAGATCCAAGAGTTCCTGAAGTCAGAGACCAGATCAAGGAAGAAACTCTCTGAGATCCAGTGCTCAGCTCTGGCCTACATGCTGCTGATGTCAGAGGAGGTTCTGGATGAGTTGGATCTGAGGAAGTACAAGACATCAAAGGAGGGACGACGGAGACTGATCCCGGCTGTGAGGAACTGCAGGACGGCTCGGTGAGTCCAGACGTGATCATTATAATCATCAATCAGTAGATTAGATCAGGGATTTAGTCTCATTTACACACACAGTGTTGAATCAGAACAGCTCTCAGTAGATCACATGAGAACAAACCACTTTCCAGTCAACTGGTTGTATTGTGGTGGTCAGCGGTGCCAGTTTCTGATATGGGTGACATGGGTAGCTGATGTCCAGGCTGGCATTTAGTCAAGGGTGGTACAACAAACAGGGGGATTCTCTGGTCCTCGTCTCTCTTATTGGAGCGACAGGGGATTCATCTAGTAGCACAAGCTGGTGTCGTGTGGTTGAAAATGAATCGTCCACCTGTTGTCAGACCGTCTGCATCTGTCTGTCATTACCAGTGTTAGACTTAACACGTTACTAAAGTAACACAGTTACAGTAATGTATAACATTTAACTGTAACATAGTTTATTTAGGGCATTACCAAAACATTTTAAGTATTTCAGTACTGCACGTTACAACACACTTTTAACCTGAGATTTTGTGATGTTTTGTTTTAAACCATTGTTGGACTACGTGCTCAGGCTATGACGTCCTCTGGCTATGTGTGAGCTTAGTCCGCGTGTTCGTTTGAACTGAAGGACCAGGAGAAGATATTCAGTCTCTAAGTTATGTATTTAAGGCAGTAGATGAGTAAAGCAGTACAGAGCTCTGGGTCAGAGTTCAGTCCCTGCCAGCAACAGTGTGTGTCAGTTCACGAAATCTGATTGTCTGAGCTTTCCCTGACCCATTATTTTTATACAAAGATAGGAATATATAGCTTATTTGGATTAGTTGCAGGTGATTTGTGATGATTGGTCTTCTGGGTGTGTAGGCTCCTAGTCCATGATGTCAACACTTGCGTATACAGAGTAATGTACATGGACACAATGGCCGTTATCTTCCTGAGGACATGCAGATGTTCAGTGTTGTTATCAGTGTTTCTGTTCCATGTTAGTGTTATGTCATGTCACCTGTCATTATGCTGATCTTTAGATTATTTGGCTGACACCATATCTGTGACGTGCACTTGTGAGGCCTGATCCCAAACCATCAACATCGTGAGACTGTTCACTTCACTTGTTCTCATTTCACAACAACAAACACAGACTGTGATGTAGCAGTACTGTGTGGTGTCAGGTTTCACATCAGTCAGGTTACATCTGATCATTTTATATGACGTCACACCTCAGAGCTGTGAAATGATGCTTTTCATCTTCTGACCACGAAGATGAGTTGAAACCACATCATCTTTCACTCAGGAGAGAGAAACAATGATCTGATGTGACCAAGTGATGAGGTTTGTGTTCATATCACTGGGACCTGACAAACACACTGTTGATCAACAACTCAACTGGTGACATTTTCACACAGATTCTCATCAAAGGTCTGTAGGTGAGAGAGGATGAGGATCATTGTTTCATGTCAAACACAATCAGATGATCTGAACCTCGGTGTGAACATGTTGTTCACATCATGACGTCTTTTATTCTCTATGTTTTCTAGTTTTATTACAACTTGTCTCATTTTATTCTGACACATTTTATGTTTTCTATCATCACAGATTTGTTAAATGTGAACTCTCAGAGACCGACTGTGAAGTTGTGGCCTCAGCTCTGAAGTCCAACCCCTCACATCTGAGACATCTGGACCTGTGTGGAACCAAGCTGCAGGATTCATCAGTGAAGAGTCTGTGTGCTGGACTGGAGAGTCCAAACTGTCAACTGGAGGTTCTGAGGTCAGTTCACTGACTGGACCTGCTGTAGTTTTCTTGTTCTTCACTGGTTTGTACATTTGTGTGGTTTCTGTGGTGATTTTTAAACAATAATATGATGAAGAGAAAAAACTGTTGTTGCTACAAAACATGAAGAGAAACTTAAAGCTGCAGCACAGACACAGACCTGCTGCTGAAACTGAAGTCACATACATGATGATGAACAACAAACAAACATAAACAGGTGGTGGTGCTGACAGGAGCGTGGAACGATGCAGGAGAAACGTCCTCTGACAGGAAACAGCTCTGATGTCCAGAGCTGGCAGCAGAGGCTGTGAGGGTTTGTACTAAATGTAACAGCTTCTTCCCTGGACCACGACCTGCAGCTCTTTGAACCCGACCTCACACACAACATTCAATCACACAAACCTGATCAGCTCCAAAACACAGGAGGTCACAAGGTCAGGAAATTAACAGGGAACAGACTTTTAATGTAACATATGTGATGTGATATTGATTTTATATTGACTGAGGTCAGCAGCTTGTTGTGAATCTGTGTCACATCAACAAGTATATGAATGTTGTGTTGACATTTGGACGATGTGTGTAGAAGGCTGACATGATGATGATCCACATTAACACAAGGACAGAGTCTCTGTGCTGATGTCAGAATAAACATCATTGATCAGGACACATCTGATCAGATCATTCACCGTTTTATCTAAATCTTTTATTCTTTATTCAGATCGATTTTCTGCAGTTTGTCAGAGATCAGCTGTTCTTCTCTGGTCTCAGCTCTGAAGTCCAACCCCTCCCATCTGAGAGACCTGGACCTGAGTCTCAACAAGCTGCAGGATTCAGGACTGAAGGATCTGTGTGGTTTTCTCCAGAGTCCAGACTGTGGACTGAAGACTCTGAGGTCAGTTCACTGTCTGTTACTGTTGTAGATCTTATATCTTTAATCTACAACTGAAGCTCATTTCTCTTCACAGTAATTTGGATCCATTGACTTTGAATGAATCAGATGTTAAACTGTGGTTGTTCCATGTTTCCAGTTTTTTTTCTCTTAGACTCTGAATTATTCTTCACCTTTACTTCATTTCACTGAGTTGTCATGAATAATGTCTGTTCACTTCAGTAAAACTTCACAACTCACACACTGGTGTTTTTCTCAGTCAGAGGACCAATGTTTTCTACATCAGCTGTAGAAAATGTCCAGTGTTGGTTGTTAACACTCACTTTTTATCACAACAACAAACAGAAGATCCTCACAGCTGATGTTTGTACAAAGAAACTGACAAATCTTCTTTGATTTTTCTTTTCACATCAATGAACTGTCAGGACCAGGGCTCTAAATTAACACCTACCAACCCACCAAAAGCAGGTTAAAATTCATTTTCTCAGGTATAAATGAAAGTTACTGGTCAGTTTGTCTGGTGATGAATGACATGAATCATATGGTTATTTGTCCTGGTAGTTCTATTCCTACATTTCCTATGAACATTATGTCATGACCACTGATGGAAATAACAGCATTAAAATAAAAGGCCTTAGTCACAGTGTTTGTAATCTAACTAATTACTGTTTCCAACATAACAACACTGTTATTGTTACTGACAATAAAAAGTGGCGCGTTACTATAACTAAGCTCACTGAAGCTGTTTTCATCAGACCAGGTTCTGTCAGACACTGGAGCTGCAGAGTTTTTCTTTTTAATTCTTATTTTATTGTATTTTTGTTTTTACTTTGATACATGTTTGACCTGTGTTCAAATGTTCCAAGATGTTGGACAGACAAAATTCTTTATGTTATTTAAGTTATGTAAAAAAATCTACTAAATTAAGTTTGAAGTAGATCATTTCAAATATGTTTAAAGTAAAAGTTACTTAACCCTTTAACTGCCTGCTCAACCACATGATTTAACACAAAGTTTGTACTTGAACTTTAATCTCAAACATTTGGTAAAGGTCAATATTTTAAAAACCACAAGGTCTGATAAAAAGAAAATCATTGATAGTGTTTTTTACTTAACAAGTTAATAAGAAATGAAAAAAATTTTTTTTTTCCTTTGTAGGGTTGTTAAAGGGTTAAAAAGAAATGAAATAAAAACATTGTAAAAAAACATGTACGACTAAATACATTCAGTTGCACTTATAATCTGTTTTATTTTCACCAAAATAATGTGGCTCTTGGAAATTCTAATTGGCAGGTAACTATTATTATTATTATTATTATTATTATTATTATTATTATTATTATTATTATTGAGCTGATCTGAGGACAGAGACCAGGACTAAATGACACCGTGGTCCTGGATCAGGACTGGATCTTTAAAGTCTGATTCACATTAACACAAGGACAGAGTCTCTGTGCTGATGTCAGAATAAACATCATTGATCAGGACACGTCTGATCAGATCATTCACCATTTTATCTACATCTTTTATTCTTTATTCAGATTGACGGACTGCAGTTTGTCAGAGATCAGCTGTTCTTCTCTGGTCTCAGCTCTGAAGTCCAACCCCTCCCATCTGAGAGAACTGGACCTGAGTGGAAACAAGTTGAAGGATTCAGGACTGAAGGATCTGTGTGTTTTTCTCCAGAGTCCAGACTGTGGACTGGAGACTCTGAGGTCAGTTCACTGTCTGTTACTGTTGTAGATCTTATATCTTTAATCCACAACTGAAGCTCATTTCTCTTCACAGTAACTTGGATCCATTGACTTTAAATGAATCAGATGTTAAACTGTGGTTGCTCAAAGCAGGTTAAAATTCATTTTCTCAGGTATAAATGAAAGTTACTGGTCAGTTTGGCTGGTGATGAATGACATGAATCATACGGTTATTTGTCCTGGTAGTTCTATTCCTACATTTCCTATGAACATTATGTCATGACCACTGATGGAAATAACAGCATTAAAATAAAAGGCCTTAGTCACAGTGTTTGTAATCTAACTAATTACTGTTTCCAACATAACAACACTGTTACTGTTACTGACAATAAAAAGTGGCGCGTTACTATAACTAAGCTCACTGAAGCTGTTTTCATCAGACCAGGTTCTGTCAGACACTGGAGCTGCAGAGTTTTTCTTTTTAATTCTTATTTTATTGTATTTTTGTTTTTACTTTGATACATGTTTGACCTGTGTTCAAATGTTCCAAGATGTTGGACAGACAAAATTCTTTATGTTATTTAAGTTATGTAAAAAATCTACTAAATTAAGTTTGAAGTAGATCATTTCAAATATGTTTAAAGTAAAAGTTACTTAACCCTTTGACTGCCTGCTCAACCACATGATTTAACACAAAGTTTGTACTTGAACTTTAATCTCAAACATTTGGTAAAGGTCAATATTTTAAAAACCACAAGGTCTGATAAAAAGAAAATCATTGATAGTGTTTTTTACTTAACAGGTTAATAAGAAATGAAAAAAAATATTGTTTTTTCCTTTGTAGGGTTGTTAAAGGGTTAAAAAGAAATGAAATAAAACATTGTAAAAAAAACATGTACGACTAAATACATTCAGTTGCACTTATAATCTGTTTTATTTTCACCAAAATAATGTGGCTCTTGGAAATTCTAACTGGATGGTAACTATTATTATTATTATTATTATTATTATTATTATTATTGAGCTGATCTGAGGACAGGGACCAGGACTAAATGACACCGTGGTCCTGGATCAGGACTGGATCTTTAAAGTCTGATCCACATTAACACAAGGACAGAGTCTCTGTGCTGATGTCAGAATAAACATCATTGATCATGACACATCTGATCAGATCATTCACCATTTTATCTACATCTTTTATTCTTTATTCAGATTGACGGACTGCAGTTTGTCAGAGATCAGCTGTTCTTCTCTGGTCTCAGCTCTGAAGTCCAACCCCTCCCATCTGAGAGACCTGGACCTGAGTGTAAACAAGTTGCAGGATTCAGGACTGAAGGATCTGTGTGGTTTTCTCCAGAGTCCAGACTGTGGACTGAAGACTCTGAGGTCAGTTCACTGTCTGTTACTGTTGTAGATCTTATATCTTTAATCCACAACTGAAGCTAATTTCTCTTCACAGTAACTTGGATCCATTGACTTTAAATGAATCAGATGTTAAACTGTGGTTGCTCAAAGCAGGTTAAAATTCATTTTCTCAGGTATAAATGAAAGTTACTGGTCAGTTTGGCTGGTGATGAATGACATGAATCATATGGTTATTTGTCCTGGTAGTTCTATTCCTATATTTCCTATGAACATTATGTCATGACTACTGATGGAAATAACAGCATTAAAATAAAAGGCCTTAGTCACAGTGTTTGTAATCTAACTAATTACTGTTTCCAACATAACAACACTGTTACTGTTACTGACAATAAAAAGTGGCGCGTTACTATAACTAAGCTCACTGAAGCTGTTTTCATCAGACCAGGTTCTGTCAGACACTGGAGCTGCAGAGTTTTTCTTTTTAATTCTTATTTTATTGTATTTTTGTTTTTACTTTGATACATGTTTGACCTGTGTTCAAATGTTCCAAGATGTTGGACAGACAGAATTCTTTATGTTATTTAAGTTATTTAAAAAATCTACTAAATTAAGTTTGAAGTAGATAATTTCAAATATGTTTAAAGTAAAAGTTACTTAACCCTTTAACTGCCTGCTCAACCACATGATTTAACACAAAGTTTGAACTTGAACTTTAATCTCAAACATTTGGTAAAGGTCAATATTTTAAAAACCACAAGGTCTGATAAAAAGAAAATCATTGATAGTGTTTTTTACTTAACAAGTTAATAAGAAATGAAAAAAAAAATGTTTTTTCCTTTGTAGGGTTGTTAAAGGGTTAAAAAAGAAATTAAATAAAAACATTGTAAAAAAACATGTACAACTAAATACATTCAGTTGCACTTATAATCTGTTTTATTTTCACCAAAATAATGTGGCTCTTGGAAATTCTAATTGGCAGGTAACTATTATTATTATTATTATTATTATTATTATTATTATTATTATTATTATTATTATTGAGCTGATCTGAGGACAGAGACCAGGACTAAATGACACCGTGGTCCTGGATCAGGACTGGATCTTTAAAGTCTGATCCACATTAACACAAGGACAGAGTCTCTGTGCTGATGTCAGAATAAACATCATTGATCAGGACACGTCTGATCAGATCATTCACCATTTTATCTACATCTTTTATTCTTTATTCAGATTGATGGACTGCAGGTTGTCAGAGATCAGCTGTTCTTCTCTGGTCTCAGCTCTGAAGTCCAACCCCTCCCATCTGACAGACCTGGACCTGAGTCTTAACAAGTTGCAGAATTCAGGACTGAAGGTTCTGTGTGGTTTTCTCCAGAGTCCAGACTGTGGACTGAAGACTCTGAGGTCAGTTCACTGTCTGTTACTGTTGTAGATCTTATATCTTTAATCTACAACTGAAGCTAATTTCTCTTCAGAGTAACTTGGATCCATTGACTTTAAATGAATCAGATGTTAAACTGTGGTTGCTCAAAGCAGGTTAAAATTCATTTTCTCAGGTATAAATGAAAGTTACTGGTCAGTTTGGCTGGTGATGAATGACATGAATCATATGGTTATTTGTCCTGGTAGTTCTATTCCTATATTTCCTATGAACATTATGTCATGACTACTGATGGAAATAACAGCATTAAAATAAAAGGCCTAAGTCACAGTGTTTGTAATCTAGCTAATTACTGTTTCCAACATAACAACACTGTTACTGTTACTGACAATAAAAAGTGGCGCGTTACTATAACTAAGCTCACTGAAGCTGTTTTCATCAGACCAGGTTCTGTCAGACACTGGAGCTGCAGAGTTTTTCTTTTTAATTCTTATTTTATTGTATTTTTGTTTTTACTTTGATACATGTTTGACCTGTGTTCAAATGTTCCAAGATGTTGGACAGACAAAATTCTTCATGTTATTTAAGTTATGTAAAAAATCTACTAAATTAAGTTTGAAGTAGATAATTTCAAATATGTTTAAAGTAAAAGTTACTTAACCCTTTAACTGCCTGCTCAACCACATGATTTAACACAAAGTTTGTACTTGAACTTTAATCTCAAACATTTGGTAAAGGTCAATATTTTAAAAACCACAAGGTCTGATAAAAAGAAAATCATTGATAGTGTTTTTTACTTAACAAGTTAATAAGAAATGAAAAAAAAAAAGTTTTTTCCTTTGTAGGGTTGTTAAAGGGTTAAAAAAGAAATTGAATAAAAACATTGTAAAAAAACATGTACGACTAAATACATTCAGTTGCACTTATAATCTGTTTTATTTTCACCAAAATAATGTGGCTCTTGGAAATTCTAATTGGCAGGTAACTATTATTATTATTATTATTATTATTATTATTATTATTATTATTGAGCTGATCTGAGGACAGAGACCAGGACTAAATGACACCGTGGTCCTGGATCAGGACTGGATCTTTAAAGTCTGATCCACATTAACACAAGGACAGAGTCTCTGTGCTGATGTCAGAATAAACATCATTGATCAGGACACATCTGATCAGATCATTCACCATTTTATCTACATCTTTTATTCTTTATTCAGATTGATGAGGTGCAGTTTGTCAGAGATCAGCTGTTCTTCTGGTCTCAGCTCTGAAGTCCAACCCCTCCCATCTGAGAGACCTGGACCTGAGCTACAACAAGCTGAATGATTCAGGACTGAAGGATCTGTGTGTTTTTCTCCAGAGTCCAGACTGTGGACTGGAGACTCTGAGGTCAGACTCCATGTTAAGTTGTTGCTCAGATGAACATGATGTAACAGTAAAGTGCAGACATCAGTTTGATTTTATACTGATCCAAAGTTTAACGTCTGGATCTGTTTATTCATAATTATTCTTTGATATTTTTTTTTCTTATTTAGATTGAAGAGCTGCAGTTTGTCAGAGATCAGCTGTTCTTCTCTGGTCTCAGCTCTGAAGTCCAACCCCTCCCATCTGAGAGAACTGGACCTGAGAAAAAACAACCTGATGGATTCAGACGTGAAGGATCTGTGTGATCTTGTGAAGAGTCCAGACTGTGGACTGGAGACTCTGAGGTCAGTAGAGGGTTGGGGTCCGTCCTTCATCTCTGTTGTACTAAACTCAGTTGTATCAAAGAGTCAGTGTTTCCTGTGAAGCTTCTCAGTGAAGCTGTGAGAGGAGGATGGAGACAGGAAGACAGAGAACAGTCATCCAATCAGAGCAGCTTGATGTCATCATCTTTATTTCCACTGTGGACTGAGTCAAATGTGCAGATGAAACAGCCTTGATGTTAAAAGTGTGTGCAGGTCTCAGTGTGTTGACTCCAACACGTTAACATGAGAGCTGAGAGGAAGCAGCTCCGCTCCACAGCTGCTCCACCTCTGGTCTGAACAGGACTGAGGTCCCTGCTGCTCTTTATACTGGATATGCTGCTTCACTGACTGAAGCTGATGAAGTGAGTCTCTGTCAACTCTGAGTCTTCTCTCTTCTGTCTCCTTCTCTCTGCAGGTGGAAGAAAGATGAAGAGGACAGACAGTGAGCTGAGAGACGACCAGCTGTGTCCTGATGATCCACATGTTGAAGCATCATGAACATGTTGTGTATATGTGTGTAGTAGTTGTGTGGTAGATTTGTAGTTGTTTTGTTGTAGCAGTTGTCGTAACTATTCCTCTGTCTCGGTAAACACAAGACGCTGCATGTAAAGTAAACAAGTTAACATAAAAAGAAAACAGTTGTAATAAACATGATACTATTTTTTAATGTTTGAAAAGTGATAAAGTAAATATCTTTCCATCATTAGACAGTAAAACATTATAAAGTAAACATATTCTACCTGGTGTAAAAACAGCTGTAGCTGCGTTTGTGTTTGTGTGGATCAAGAAACATAGAAAGAAAACAGGTGAATTTAAATAAATGTTCTTATCATTGATTAAAATTTGATCATATATATAAAAGTCTTCTAGATTTCTTATCATTTATTTTACAGATGTTAAGAAGAAGAATGTTTCTGATCTTTTGAACTGAAGCTTTAGTGTCGTATATAATATAATGAAATTATGTGTCACAAACAAATCACTAAATAAATTGAGGAATATTTCCAGAAAACATCGTCAATAAACACAATTAAAACTCTGTCACTCAAAGAAGAAGCTGCTGTTTCTGATCATGATCCGGAGCCGCCAACGTCTCTGATGTACGAGGCAGCGTCCACATCTGGACAAGGTCTATCCAGATCCAGAACACAGACCTGGTATCACAGAAGATCCAGATCCAGGTACTGAAGTGGTCTGACAGTAGTCCAGATCTTTCTCACATCTGGTCTCCTCAGTCCCCAGATGTTTACAGACGTGTTGTTAAAAGAAGAGGTGGTAAACACGTCGACGTTCATTGTTTTTATTGATTAAAATGACACATTTTTAAATTTTTTAAAACATTTGATATATTTTATAAGTTTGTTGTAAATAAAATACTAAGTTTGAGATTTTCAAATAATTAAATTCTGTTTTTATTAACCAAGAATAGTTTTATTTTGTAGAAACTCAGTTGATTTGAGCTTTGAAAGGAAATAAAATAAAACGGAACATGGTTTTACTGCCACCTAGTGGCCACGTTGAGAAATAACATCTTAATTTAATGGATTTAAAAACTCATATTTATACTGTTAATTTAGAACAGTAACATTAATATTAATAACAAATAAATAAACTATAAAATATATGTTGCTGTTATTGATTAAAATTATAATTTCATTTCACAACGTGAATTATATTAATTATTGTTTTATTGTATTTTTAAAATTAATTTATTTAATATAAAAACATCAAATATATTTTTGCTGCCCCCTGGTGGACAAAGTTGAGAATACAAACAAGACAAAAATATGTTGAGTCACTTTTAAAATTTAATTTAAATAAATATAATTATTGATTATATTTTAATGTTTATTATTTACGTCATCATCATGATTTTGTTTTAAAATAAATAAATAAATCAAATCTGATCAGTTTGTTGTTTTAACTTTAATCAGGATCAATGACGCTCAGGTGCGTCACGTGCTTCAGGTGGTTGTCAATCAATAATTAAACATTGATCAGGATCAGTTTACTTCTTTCACTGTTTGTTTCTTCATTTAAATAAAATAAACAAACAAACAACAGGCTCCGTCTGCTCCGGTTTATTCAGAGAAAATAAATAAAATAAATGTCTTTGTTCAGTTTTTTATTATTTTTTATTCAATGATCACGAGCGGAACTGGTAGAGAGGCTGTTGCTATAGTAACAGCGGTAACGCAGGGCGGAACACGTTCATCAAGTTATTGATTATAACCGGAAATAGAACGCGGTCTCTTCAAAATAAAACACAATTTATGAGAGAACAAGAAAGAAAAATCTGGATTTTAATGTTTTAAATGTCTGATAAATATTTATTAGACAAATAAATAAAAACTTTGTTTTTAATATAAATGAATGGACAATTAAACTATTTCAAAACAAAATAAATATGAACATTTTTTGTTTTTTTTATCCAAATATGAGGAATTATTTTGATAGAAATATAATTAAATATAAAAAATGATGTATTATTTTCAAATTAAGAGACCAACTTTATTCATTAATATTTCATCTATCAAACTGGAAAAAATAAAAAATATATGAATATAAAACAATAAACAAACAAGTAGATAAATAAAATAAAATAAAAACATCTGATTACTTGTTTGTATATTTTCATCCTGAATTTTATTTGTTTTATTTTATATAAATATATATTATATATACATATAATAATATAAGTAAATTATAAATATATACAAAATATAATCATTAATCTACAATTATCTTATCTTTTTTTTTTTTTTTTTTTGATGAATTGATCCAATTAAATGCTATTTTAATTAATTAGACTCAGTGAATTAGTTGTATTTAACTAATAAATAAATTATTCCGGTTCCGGTCTTTATTTTGAAAGTAACAAAACGGAAGTGGTTTTATTGTGTAGTTTGTAACTTGACAGAAGAGAAGAAACAGAAGCGGGAGAAAAAACAGAGAGAGACAGAGACAGAGGAGGAGGAGGCAGGTGAAGGTGAGTGTGTTTGTGTTTGAATGTGGGAGAGAAGAGGAAGAAGAAGGAGAAGAAGAGGAAGAGGAGGTGACGGTGTGAAGAGGAGACACAGGAGGGAGGTGAAGGGAGGACAAAGGAGCAGGAGAGGAAGAGGAGGAAGAGGAGGGAATGATGTCGGAGCGGATCTCATCGTGTGGGAGTCTGTGTGACAGCACCAACCTGCTGCTACAGTACTGCAACAACGGTGAGGCTTTTATTTTGGAAGGGTTGCACCCTCTTTTTTAAAAAATATATATCATTATTAAATATAAAATAAAATTTAAATAAACCCCAAACCATTAATATGTAGGAAAAAAAATCACTGATACAATTTTATCAAATTATTTTAGATATTTCCTAAAGAATTTTAATAAAAAATGTGCAAATATTATTTTAATATTTAAAGAAATATATTAATATTATTTCATTTAATTTTGAAAATAATTTATATTTATTATAATATATATATATATTAAATCATGTAATGTTTATTTGCCATTACTATAAAAAAACAGTTAAATGAATTAAATTTCTCTATAAATTCCCACGTCAGCGTTTGTGTGACACTGGTGTTAATTTGAATAAATGACAGATAGTCGGTTTCATTTGCGTCTCTTCTTCTCGGCTGCTGAAGCTTCTCGTTTCATCCTGCTTTTACAAATGTGATGCAAATCCTCTGATCGTATCTGCGTCGGCTAAAGGACGGTGATGGTGGTGATGGTGGTGATGTTTCCTCCACTGAGGAGAAAATATCAGAAACAGTTTGGTTTGATGTGTGTAAAGTGAGAAGCAGGCGGCCATATTGGGCAGCAGGTGGAGAGACAGCGAGGGGCCGTCGCTTGTTAAACACGATCCAACGTGTGTCATTAAAACCTTCACATGAGCCGCGAACAGGAAGGAAATTTAAAAACACTGACAGGTTTTATTTCTACTCAGAGACAAAGACGTTGGAGGATTAACTGGATCTGACCTTTGACCTCAAACTGAGGTAAACAAATGTGTCAAAGTCAAACAGTAAAAAGACGTTGATGAAGAATAAGAAACATTTTGAAACAAAGTTTCACTTGAAAGATCCGACATCGATTCAGAAACTGATTCAGAAAAGACTTTGATACAGAGAAAACTCAACGTGTAGAGTACTCAACACGTAGAGTACTCAACACGTAGAGTACTCAACATGTAAAGTACTCAACACGTAGAGTACTCAACACGTAGGGTACTCAGCACGTAGAGTACTCAACACGTAGAGTACTCAACACGTAGAGTACTCAACGTGTAGAGTACTCAACACGTAGGGTACTCAACACGTAGAGTACTCAACACGTGTAGAGTACTCAACATGTAAAGTACTCAACATGTAAAGTACTCAACATGTAGATTACTCAACATGTAAAGTACTCAACATGTAAAGTACTCAACATGTAGATTGCTCAACGTGTAGAGTACTCAACACGTAGAGTACTCAACATGTAAAGTACTCAACACGTAGAGTACTCAACATGTAAAGTACTCAACATGTAAAGTACTCAACATGTAGATTACTCAACATGTAAAGTACTCAACATGTAGAGTACTCAACATGTAAAGTACTCAACATGTAAAGTACTCAACATGTAGATTACTCAACACGTAGAGTACTCAACACGTAGAGTACTCAACATGTAAAGTATTCAACGTGTAGATTACTCAACGTGTAGATTACTCAACGTGTAGATTACTCAACGTGTAGATTACTCAACGTGTAGATTACTCAACATGTAAAGTACTCAACGTGTGGAGTACTAAATGCGTAGAGTACTCAACACGTAGAGTACTCAACATGTAAAGTACTCAACGCGTAGAGTACTAAACGCGTAGAGTACTAAACGCGTAGAGTACTCAACACGTAGAGTACTCAACATGTAAATTACTCAACGCATAGAGCACTGAACATGTAAAGTACTCAACGTGTAGAGTACTAAATGCATAGAGTACTCAACACGTTCAACACATAGAATATTCAACGCGTGGAGTACTAAACACGTAGAGTACCCAGACTCGATGTTTGTGGTTAACTGTTACTTTAGTCGGTTTTTAACGTAACATTCATCTTTGCAACATTTGTAACTTTAGTTTTGTAAAAATCTGGTGTTGAAATGTAAAACATCTGAATGAATCGATGTCGAAACATGAAGTCGTATCATAGTAACTGTTACATTTCATTCATTCATCCAATCAGACGCTGCCTCGCTGACAAAAACATCTCGTCTGTTACTTTGGAAACGTTGACGACGTTTTACAAACACGTTTCTCTACGAGTTTAGAAACAACAGAAATGACGTGTTTCATGTTTTTCTCAGCGTCTGTTGTCGACGTTAGAAGAAACATTAATAAATAATAAAACGTTAATATTTAGTAACATTATCGCTTCTTCTCCAACTTTCTTTTCTTTATTGTTTCTATTTTTTCTCGCGTCCGTGTGTCTACCTCCCGTCTGTCTGTCTGTCCTCCACCATCTGTCTTCACTCTGCAACTGGAGACGCTTCACATTCATCAGATCAGCCACACACACACACACACACACACACACACACACACACACACACACACACAGAGTGTGATCCGCTGTATGTTCAGAGTCGTGAGGTTCAGGTTAAAACTGTGAACACACACCTTCATTACAGAGCTGCTGCTGTGTCTGTCTGTGTGTGTGTGTGTCTGTCTGTGTGTGTGTGTGTGTGTGTGTGTGTTTGTGTGTGTGTCTGTGTGTTTGTGTGTGTGTCTGTGTGTGTGTGTTTGCAGCTACAGACTGATGTAAATTGACTGATCACAGATGAATCGAGCTGCTGCAGCTCATGAAACTGTTTTTATTTCAGTTCGTCCGTGAGGTTTTAGTTTCCTGTTTCAGTCTCGTAAGTTGAGTCAGTTCAGGTCAAGTTAAAGGTCAAAGTCTGAAGCGTCGACAGAAAAGTTTAGCGGTTTGATAAAAACATCAGGACTCGTCATCTGGACTATTTCCAGCGGCGGATGAAGACGCGTTTGAAGCTGTTGAGTTTGTTTTGTTTTGTTTTTTTCTCATTGATGCTCGATGTCGAGTCTCTGCAGCTTCTCTTCCTGGTGGTGCCTGGCTGTACTGATGCTGTACTGATGCTGATGCTGCAGTGTGTGTGTGTGTGTGTGTGTGTGTGTGTGAGGCCGTGAGCCAAGCTCCGCCTCCTTCTGGTTCGTTTCTCGCTGTGTAAAGCTCAGAAGACGAAGGAGGAGGAGGAGGAGGAGGAAGAGGGAGTGGTCCAGCTTCAGTAGGGAGACGATGAGGGGGGGGTAGAGAGAGAGAGAGAGAGAGAGAGTGTGTGTGTGTGTGTGTGTGTGTGTGTGTGTGTGTGTGTGTGTGTGTGAGAGAGAGAGTCCGGGAAGCCTGTGGGGGAGGAAGTGTGTGAGAGGAGCCGACGACTGTTTGACTGTTTGACTGTTTGACTGACAGGAGGAACGACACGATGGCAGGTAGGAGACCAGCTCCACCTTCATCATCATCATCATCATCATCACTTAACTGACACATGAATATTTCAGGCGGCGCCGACCATTGTCCATCTCTCCGTCTCACCCGTTCACCCTCCCCCCCCGTCCTCTCTCCCTCCTCTCTGTGTTTCATCATCCATATCTCCATCACTACATCACCACAGCTCCTCCTCTTCATCCTCTTCATCCTCATCTGTGGTTATTTCTCTGTTTCCTGGACTTTGTTTTTTATAAAGAGAACAGCAGGATGATGCTGAAGTGTGTGTGTGTGTGTGTGTGTGTGTGTGTGTGTGTGTGATAATTCAAGGACGCAGTGAAAAGCAGCCGGCAGCGTCGTCTCTGAACAGGTGGAGCTGAAGGTGAAACTGAACATAAAACTTGTCCCGACGTCACTTCACTTTCAGGACACACTGATAAGTTTAAAAAAGAAAAAAAACAAACATTCAGCTCAGTTCACGTACGATCTACTATAAGTAACAGTTTTTAATCTGGCGCCACCTTCAGGACAAACTTTACCGCTTTTCAGATTCTCTATCGTTTCGTGAACAGTGTCTATAAACTCTATAAATAATTTAATTTTAATCATCTAGCAGCCGTTACATGAAATGATATTAAACATAAATCAATTTAAAACATCCATCATGTCTCCATGAAACAATGTAACCACTTTTTAAACTGTATTCATTGAAACTTTATGTGAATACGTTTACTCCTCATACGCTTCCTCCGACCTTTAAATCTACGTTTTCCTCAGAATGTGAAAATCTCAACGGTCTTAAAACTAAACTAGAAAATATTAAAACCAAACTAAAAGACCCTGGAGGCAGATTCAGTGAACTATAAACAAAAATACACAACGAGCATGAGAAGTAGAAACTGACATATCTGCCTTCTCCACCAGCATCTGCTCAGTTTCTAGTGTTTTCTACTTGGTTCTAGTTCCCGGTTCCAGCTACTGTTTTAGTTCCTACTCTGTGGAGGAACCGATGGATCTGAGTCGATACTAAAACGTGACGTGAACAGACTGGAGGTCAGTGATTGGTCAGAGGGAGCGTCAACAAAATAATCAACCTCTATTTTTAATAAACTGTTATTAACTTTATTGCAACAAAACGTCTAAAAACATCACAACTTTCTAGAAAATCTGCAGAGAAATCAGACAAATTAGACGTCAACAATCTGAAATCGAGACGAGACGAGACGAGACGCCCTCTAGTGGTCGTAGTCGTTACGACGGTGAAGACGAGTCATGTGACGTTGTTTGATCTTTTGTCTAAAACTGTTTCAACATCTACAACAAAAGGTTTAAAATCACAGCTGATCTAAATCACCAGATCTGTCAGTTTAATCACAATAATATTGTTGTTGCTACATGACGATAAACAAACATAAGTGGGAGGAGTCGGTTGTTGTTTAGGTCGAACGACTTCCTGTTTCTTTGTTTTTTTCAGACGTTTGTTCATAGTTTGGTGTCAAACAGCAGAACAACGACCAAACAAACAGATAAACTGATAAAAAATGAATCGTTTCTGTTCCTCTGACAATCTGTCGCTTGTTTTCTGTCTCTCACGTTTCATCTTCACTCAGGAGACGAGACGTGACGAGTTTTAATTTAAAAACAGAGGAAAAAGAAACAAACTGTGGATTAAATGAAGTTTTGATGATGAAGAATAAAAGTCTGATGTGATGCGACGTTAAAACTTCCACCTCCGCGTCTTTTTCTTCATGTAAAAACATGTAAATCTCTTCAGACGCTTCCTGTCTCATTTGACTGGGAGATGTGATACAGTAACAGAGCTCTGTGAAGTGATGCATGCTGGGAGCTCTGCGGCGGTAAATCCCCTAAAGTTAATACTTTAGGTTTTAAGAGTTGTTTTTTTTTATGTAACGTTTTTAATCTCCAGTCACATCAACTGTCCAGTTTATAAATGAAACATTTTATTTTTGTTTTATTTGATATAAGTTGGTGTTTTAGTGAAAAAATGAGTTTGAAGTTGATGTTTTATTGTAGATATTTGCTTTGAGAGGAGAAATATTTTAATTCATTTATTCATTTGATCATTTATTAGTTCTATTTAAATCACTTTAAACCATTTTATCTTCGTTTTACTGGATATAACTTTGTGTTTTAGTGAAACGGTGAGTTTGACGTTGGTGTTTACGGCTGATTGAGGGTTGAAAAGATCAAAAGAAGATGTTTTGTTTCTCTGTTTGACTGTGGAGACTTGAAGAGCTGTAGTTGTGTAGAAGAAGAAGCAGAATATTTTTATTTGAGGTGAGAAACTCGTCGACACCTCAGCAGGTGTGAGGTCGGTCGTGAACGAGAAGAGACGTCATCGGCTCATCAGGTCGTAATCTGTCGGCTGTAGATTGATAATCTCTGATAATCTGTCTAGAGAGGATGATGATGATGATGTCGGATGATTAGACGAGGCCGAGAGGAGCAGCAGATTCACAGAAAAATAATTTAATTAAAAGATTAAAATGTTAAAACTAATACGTTTAAAATCCAGATTAAGTTCTTCAGACTTTAGATTCGACCCAGTTTGACTCTGACGCAGGATTTAATCCGACAAACATCTGATTTTAAAAGCGTTGTAGCTCGACTCGTGTGTTTCCGTCCCTCCCACGTCGTTTGGACAAAACAAAACAACGTCCTGCCGGCTGTCGTGTCCATCACATCCACACAAACGACTCATCTGAATTATTAAAAACAGCTCAACTTCCTGTGTGTGATCGTTTACTCATGTGAAACTATAAACCAGCAGAGATGTGGTGACGTTTGTGTTTATATTAAAATTTATAAACAAATAAACAAGAACGAGTGTTTTAAATGCTTCATAAAGTTCAAAACCTTCTGTGTTCAGATGACACGGTGTCGGCGAGCAGCAACATGGACATGGAGGACCGAGTGTCTCACCTGGAGCAGCGTCTCCAGCTGCAGGAAGACGAGATCCAGCTGCTGAAGTCGGCGCTGGCCGACGCCCTGAGACGCCTCGGGTACTGCGAGGAGCAGAGCGTGGTGATGCAGCCGGGAGGCGGCCATGTTGGGGCGAGGAGAGCGATGACCTCAACGGCTGCAGTGGCGCCTACGAAAGGTCAGAGGTCACGATACAGCTCATCAAGAACCTGAACGACTCAAGAGTAGAAGTAGAGACACTAGAGTAGAAGTAGAGACACTAGAGTAGAATAAAATAACTTTGGTAGAAGTTCAAGTCGTCACTAGAATGATTCTCCAGTAAAAGTCTTAAAGTATCTAGTATTTACTGTACTTCAGTATGACAGTAATCTATAAGTAAATGTAGTTAAGTGTAGAAAGTAAAAGTACAAGTACATGTTAATAAAACAGAAGAATATGATGAAGTTTATCCAGCACTTTAAAACATGGAGCTACAACAATCTTCATAGACAATGAATGAGTCTGAACTAAAGTATGTAAAGTTTCTCCATCATCCACCTTTAAGATGGAGCTACATCAACCCTCAGACATGGTGGAGTCTCAACAGTCACAGGTCGTAGTGAAGTAGTGAAGTATTAGTACTCAAAGTGTGTTTTTCTACCTCTCAGTTCGTCAGCTGCTGCAGACTCTTCCCTCCAAACCTCTGAGTAACGGTTACGTTCAACAGAAACGTCTCTTGTCGTCGCCGTCGTCTCCGAAGAAAGAAGTTCTGCAGTCGATCAAGAGGTGAATAAATCAATCAATCAATCAATAAACAACATGATTTAGTTAAAGTAAAGGTCGTAAACAACAGTGTTTCACTTTCTCTCGTCTCCTCGTTCAGGAAGAGCATGTCGACAGAGCGCCTCACGCTGGTGAGGAGGGAGATGGCAGCAGAGAGTCGGAGCCGGACGACGTCGTCCAGCAGCTCTGGAGGAGGGAAGAGGTAACGAACGTTTGATTCTGTTACTTATCAGGTCAAATCAATAAAACAGATTTATCTCGAGCTTCTTTACGAGATTATAGAAAATAAAATAACAACAGACCCGAGAGAAGAACTGACGTCAGATCAGATAAATGTTAATCACCTGTAATAAAGTTTTGTACCAGGAGGTTCAAAGTGCATCATGGGAGTTTCCCCCAGCAGCTTAATTAAAGGAAACAAGAAGTTTTTGATCATTTTTGAATCTTTAACGCAGCCTGAGACTCAAACACTGTCCAGTTGACATCTTTATATCATTTACTAGTTTAATTTAATTCATTTTATTTTATCTTGAACAGAACAAAAGATGTTTTGTTTCTCTGGTTACGATATGAAGATGATATTTGTGGAGGTTTTAAGGTGAATAGTTGTTGGAGAAGAAGCAGAATATTTTCATGGAGGTGTGAATCTCTGCGTCGATGACGAACGTCGATCTTCATCATCTCGTCGGCGGTTTCGATTCGTCGTCTTGTAGATGAAAAGTTTGTGACGTTGACGTTTGTTTCAGCGGCAGCAGCAGATTCAGCATCGGAGCTGCTGCTGATGTTTGTAAAATGTCTCGTTTTGAATTATTCAGACTGTGTCAGAAACATCATCATCATCAGTCAGCACTTCCTGTCGTCCCGCGGCGTCGCTCCGTCACAGTGAATAATGAACCGAGGCGGTGAAACATGTTGGCGACAAGTGAACAAAACACGAGTCAAAGAAACTAACAAACTGACTGAGGTCACTCTACATTATCTTCTCATTTCTATCACATTCATTCTCTTCTTATAGATAGATAGATATATTTTTTAATCCCAGTATCTTATACACATGATACACAAGATATGATAATATCAACAAGACAATAACCTTAAAAAATCGGGATAAAGATAAAAACCATCTCATCTTTCCCTTCCTACCTTTTCTTTTCTTCTTTCTCTTGCATTTAACCTCTCATATCGTTTATCTTCTTCCCTTCCCATCTTTCCTTGCTCTTCTTCTTTTGATCAATTCCTTCCTTCTTTCCTTCCTTCCTTCCCTCTCTCCTCCGTCTTTCTGCTGATGTCTCACATTTCCTCCCGAGGGGGGAGGAGTAAATGAATGGGTGGTGTGTGTGAGGAGGAGGGAGGTGTGTTACCAGGCAGAAGGGGGCGTGTCTGCAGGGTGAGGAAGTGCTCTGTGATTGGCCGGCTCTTCCTCAGTCGGAGCTAAAAGTTTGCAGAGCGGAGGAGGAAGTTGTTGTTGCTGCTGTCGACACAACGGAGCCGACTGTTGTTTCTTTCTAACGGGGAAAAAAAAAAAAACAACTGTCCAACATGAAGCGGTCGACCAGGTGAGACACATCAAACACAGCACACAGCAGAGCAGAGGGGATTATGGGTAAAAACCCAAAACAAAACGTTAATGTTAAATGTTAATGTTTGTGGTTTTAAGAGGAAACTTGATCAGAATCAGATTTTTTTTTTATTATTATTTTAACGTTAAACATCTGACGTCTGGTTGATGATTCATCTTTAAGATTTATTTTATTATGTTTAGTAGAAACAAACTGGAGCTGGTTGGTTTGAGTCTAAACCACTGAGGGAAGTTGTTGTTGTGTTGTCACGCGAAGCGTCTGTTGAAGGTTTCTACATGTGCAACAATAGAAACTAGATCTGAGTGTGTGTGTGTGTGTGTGTGTGTGTGTGTGAGATCAAATGTCACATCAGTTTAAATCTAAATGATTTTCCTGAGAGAAAAATTAGTTTCTGATGATGTTTGTTGTTCAAACTGACGACAACGTTACAGGTTTTTATTTGCATGTTTCTCTTCTATTTATGTAAAAACATTTATTTATTTGTTTGTTGCGGCAAAAATGCTGCAGAGACAAACATGTGATGTGGTTTCTGCTCCGTGTGCATTAACTCTGATCACACCGATCGATCCGGTTTAACATGTAACAACTCAACAACCTTTCGCATCATTTAACACTTTGCATGTTTATAGTTGAATGTAATAACGTGCAAATCTGAATTTTATCACGTCTTTTGTAAAGTGAACGAGCTCGTGAAGGTAAAATAAATAAAACTGATAAAAAAAAAAAAAAGTATGCAAATGGTGAAGAAGGAAACGATGAAACGATGTGAAACGCGTCGTTGAGATAAAACATCTCTTCCTCTTGTCGAGTCAAATCAATTCTCTTCCTTCATCCGTCCGAGTTGATTCAGACGATGAAGAAGATGATGAAGGTGACGTGTCCGTGTCCATTATCGAAGCGTCTAATGGAGCAGGAAGTGGACGAGACCTCAACCACTCAGGAGGTCGTCGACCTCTTTAAACGACCCAGAGACAAAACGAACAGCGGCGATGAAACAAACTAACGTTTCTTCATCGGCGAGTTTCACAGAAAATCTATAAAGTTTTAACGAGCGACCAGAACTGATCGGTTAATCCATCTTTGGACATTTCTGCTGCTTGTTAGCTTTTCCACAAAACCTCATTATATGTCAGTGTCCAGGCAACAACACACACACACACACACACACACACTCTGCATGTTAACGAGTGTGTTCATGCTCCGTGTCTCTCTTTGTTTGTGGAAACCTGGTGAGCAGCTCCGCAGCCACATGGGTTTTTTAGATGCTTAGTTATTTGCCGTGTCTGGCTGCCAGTTTACCCAGCATGCCCTGCACTAATTACCAACTCTGGATCAATGTTGTCCTCTCATTGGGTAGATCCCAACCACGCCTCGTCTTACTGGCAGACACACACACATTAGCACACACACACACACACAGAGTGTGAGAGTTTCAGAGACAAGCAGCTCTTTGTGTGTGTGAACTTCACAGAGCAGACATCAGTCAGGTGTTTTTTAAAATCGCTCTGATCTTTCTCTGTGTTTCTTTTTCTCTTTACGATCATCGTGAACAAATAACGCGACCTGATGTGTCAACGCTGTGAGTTTAACTCCTCGTTAAACAAATGTCATCTGGCAGACGAGTCGTCTTCTTCTCAAAGTTTCAGTTTGTTTAAGTCGCAGCAGTTTCCCTCTTTAATTTAATGTCATGTTGTTTTCTCTCCACCCTTCCTCTGATTGTGCTTCTACATCATCATCCTCCTCCTCAGACTTTCTCTTGTTGCTGAAAACAGCAGGATAAGACGACGTCACCATCGTCTGTTTCCAGACTTCACGTTTTTCTTTTTCTTGCTGTTGCAGCAGCGGCGGCGACATCGACCCGTCGGTCAGAGCCGACGTCTGATTGGTCGACTGCTGCTGATTCAGGAGCAGCTCAATCGTCCCGACTCTTTGTCACATTGTTTCATCGCCACATTAAAGAGCTTCTCATTCATTTCTTTATAAAAAGAAAGACATAAAGCTCTGCTGCTGCTGCTGCTGCTGCTGCTGTGGGAACATTTCTGCTTCATCTTCAAACAACCATCAACCACATGTTACATCTCAAATCCACAAGTGAACGTTTGTTAATATTTAATCAGAGAGTCGGGGACCTGATTCCCTCCTGAGTTACATCAGGAATCAACCGCCCTGACGCTCGACTTCATCTGTTGTTCAGTTACAGTAAAACTGAGCGGCGGCTGCAGGAGAAATGAATAATTCATGAAGCTTTAATGTTGTGGAACAAAAACGTTTCATGTTTCATTCATCTCTTGTTGTTTCTTCTGTTGCAGTAAATCCAAAGAATGCACCTACAACGCAGGTCAGAGCAGTTTTTATATCAAACTCTAACTGTTCTGTTATTTTAACATATTAACTCATTGATTTACAGTTTTTTTTTTTTTGGCTTCAGAGTCACAACGTGTCTGTTTATTGATTTTTCAGATCATTATTTTTTTCCCCGTGTCCTCGTTTGAACATGAATCAACAGATAAAAGATAAAACTGACTGTTTCTTTTGTTTCTTCTTCCTCCAGACGACGGGTACGTGAGGATGTTCCTCCGAGGTCGTCCGGTCACGATGCACATCCCCGACCAGCAGAGGGAAACGTACAGTCTGGACCAGAAGGTGACGGTTCCCGACCGTAAACTGAAGCTGCAGTGGGTGTATCCTTCAACCTGGAGGAGAAACACAACACTCATCTGTTAAAACCTGATTTAAACTGGTTATTTTGATGTGGAGCAGGAGGTTTGTTGTTTGTAGTTTTTATTCCTTAACCTAACGGCCGTTCAGGTACGGTTACCGCGGTCGTGACTGCCGCTCCAACCTCTACCTACTGCCGACGGGAGAGATCGTCTACTTCAACGCCTCCGTGGTGGTTCTGTACAACACTGAGGAGCAGCAGCAGAGACATTATCTGGGCCACAACGACGACGTCAAGTGGTAAGAAAACAGCATCTTTATACACAAACACTGTGTCCCACATTATTCTGCTACAATGTTTCAAAATGTTCAACAGATTGTAAAGAATTTAATTCTTCAAGTTCGTGTTTCTCGTGTGACTCAACAGTTTCACTCCAGACGACACAGTTGTTCTTTTTAAACTACGACAACAAATGGTTAGATAATAACTTGGATATTAACAGATATGTTCTTTTTAAACTTTGACGACAACAAATGGTCAAATGATAATAACTTGGAAATATTTTTAACCAGATACACTTCAGAGAGCTGAATAGGGTCCCTACCCAACGATAACTGGTTTTATTAAAAACACTGTTTTACAAGACTTACCCAACGTGGTGATGAAGGTTGTTCCACATCAGCAGATTCATCATTTTCCTCAACAACAGTTCGATGTGTTTGTGAAGAGCAAGAAAAATGATGAATCTGCTGATCTGAAACACCCTTAATATGTGTTGTGAGATCACAACTATTAACATAAATTCAACCAGTTATTGTTGATAATCCTCAGGTCTTTGACTGGTGACTACCTATAGCTACAGACGAGGAAACTAGACTGACACTATTCAATTCAACCAATTTTTAAACCAATAATCATCATGTTTCCAAGTAAAAAAAAAAAAAAAACATTGATCCAAGTGTCTTTGTTTCTTTTGGAAGACGCAGGAAACGTGAGACTATAATCCCTTTAAAAGGGTTATAGTTACGCCTTGTAAAACAGTGTTTTTAATAAACTCTGGGTTCACTTACTAAGTTATCAGTACTTCAGTTTATGTGTAGGGACCCTATTCATGCTACTGCTGAAGTGAAGTGATATTTTGAGCTTTATTGGTGGTTAAAAAATGACAGTTTAGATACGTTTGGCTGACTGCCCCATTTACTTTCATTGTTAACTATTTGGTTGTGAAAACAAAAGACGGTCAAACTGGATATTACTTCAACCAACGTAAAATATCTCTTTAGGGGGAGTTTGAAACTCATGATCTAAGCGATCAAAACCAGCACAAGTGAAACTGAAAAACTATTTCCACAATAATCTGGAGCAGAGTCTATATAACAAGACACTATATATGAATCTATACTGATAGATCGATATTTACGGTTCCTGAGTGTGTGAACATGTTGTATCATCTCTTGTGTATCTTGTGGGTTGTTTGAAGTTTGTTGACAGATGAACTATTTATTTAAACTGTTTGACTTTTGAAACAAACACATCTGGTTCCTGTGTTTTTTTGTTTTTTTTTTTAAAAAAAAAGGTCAAATGAAACTGAATTTCATCATTAATTAATGAGTTTTAATTTCGTTACTTAACGAGCGTCAGTCGACATCCTGAGGATAAGATGTTGTGACTGTGACTGGAGCCGCTGGGATGTAAACAAACTCAGTCCTCTTCCCCCGGGGCATGATGGGAAACTTACTCATGTCTACAGGGAAACTATTGTGATGTTCGGTCCCACGCCGTCACGTTGAAGAATCCTCTTCTTCCTCTATAAAGGATCCTGTGTCTAAAAACACAAAATAATGAAGAGAATATAAGAAACACTTTGTTTTTTAAGGTTTCTACAGTAAATATCGTCAATAATGTGTTTTTAAAAAATATATTTGAAGCAACAAAGTGACACATTCGATCATCATCATCCTGGTTTTTCTGTGTGAAAAAGGATCCTGTTTAAAAATAAATAAAATAAAAAAATATAAAATAACAATAAAATATATTAATAACATTATATATTATAATAAAACAAATAATAAAAAATAAAATACCCAGAAGATATGTTAATAAAATATTCTTAGAATAAAATAATAATAAAATAAAATATAACAGAAATAAAATAGTAAAAATATATAAAATATAAAAAACACTAAAATATTTTAATGAAATTGTATAGTATAAGAATAAACAATAGTAAAATTAAAAAAATATAAAATAACTATAAATATATTTATAAAATATATATAAAAATAAAACAATAATAAAACAATAAAATATAATAGAAATAGAATTGTAAATATAAAAATATATAATTTTTTGCTTCAGGAAAGGAAAACAAAACTATAATTATAATTTTAACAAAAATATAATTTCTCTCTTCGTAGCCTGAGCGTCCATCCTGACATGGTTACCATAGCAACAGGACAAGTGGCGGGAAACTCTAAAGACGGGAAGGTGAGATGGCCACAAACAAACTCAGTGTTTTATTGACTAAAATAGATGAAATAACATGATATAATTTTCCTGGTTCAGCTGCTGGCGCCTCACGTCCGTGTCTGGGACTCCGTGAGCCTCAACACGCTCCACGTCATCGGGATGGGCGTGTTCGACCGCGCCGTCACGTGTGTGGCGTTCTCCAAGTCGGTGAGCAGCTTCACGTCCTGGAGACTTTTATACTAGAAGTTTCAAAACAACAACAACAACGACGATAATGATGATTTAAATACGTTGTTTGTTTTCAGAACGGAGGCACCTTCCTCTGCGCCGTGGACGACGCCAACGACCACATCCTGTCGGTCTGGAACTGGCAGAAGGAGAAACAACTGGCGGACGTGAAGGTAAAAGAGTCAAATCAAACACAAATGATGTTTGATGTTAGAAAACAAACCTGATTCAGATTCACGTTGACGTCGTCTCTTCAGTGCTCCAACGACTCCGTTCTCGCCGCCGTGTTTCATCCGATGGACGCCAACCTCATCGTCACCTGCGGGAAATCTCACATCAACTTCTGGACGATGGAGGGAAACACTCTGACCAAGAGGCAGGGTCTGTTTGAGGTGAGATTTAATCACAATTATTATTACAGAATGAATCTCTCTCTGTGGTGGAAAAAAAAAAAAAAAAAAATGCTCTTTTTTTCTGTAGAAACATGAGAAACCAAAGTACGTCCTGTGCGTCGCGTTCGCTCAGAACGGAGACGCCATCACCGGAGACTCCAGTGGAAACATCTACGTCTGGGCCAAAGGTACAAAAATAAAACAAACAAACAAACCACATCAGCGCTGATCAGGTGGTTAATTGATTATAACTGTGTTTGTTCTGATCGGTCGCGGTCGATCAGGTGGTAACCGCATCAGTCAGGTGGTGTCTGGAGCCCACGAGGGCGGGATCTTCTCCATCTGTGTCCTGAAGGACGGGACCATGGTGTCTGGAGGAGGGAAGGACCGCAAGGTGGTGCTGTGGGACCACGACTACAGGAAACAGGCCGAGATGGAGGTGTGTGTGTGTGTGTGTGTGTGTGTGTGTGTCCATGATGTAAATCATTAAATTTGAAGGTGAAAACATGTTTTAAATGAATGTAAATCAATGAAATGTCCTCTGAAGTGATGGAAACCAGACTCATCAGATTGTGTGTGTGTGTGTGTGTGTGTGTGTGTGTGTGTGTGTGTGTGTGTGTGTGTGTGTGTGTGTGTGTGTGTGTGTGTGTGTGTGTGTGTGTGTGTGTGTGTGTGTGTGTGTGTGTGTGTGTGTGTGTGTGTGTGTGTGTGTGTGTGTGTGTGTGTGTGTGTGTGTGTGTGTGTGTGTGTGTGTGTGTGTGTGTGTGTGTGTGTGTGTGTGTGTGTGTGTGTGTGTAGCTGGGCGAGTCAGTCGGTCCTGTTCGAGCTCTGGCTGAAGGGAAACAAGGAGAGCTGTTTGTTGGAACAACAAAGAACGCCATCATCAAAGCTGCCTTCCCTGATACGTTAACTCCTGTTGTACAGGTACACACACACACACACACACACACACACACACACACACACTTGACCTGTTCCTGGTGTAATTACATCAAACAAACGTAAGAAAAACTACAATTTTCTCATCTTGTTTCTTCATCTTCGTCTCCATCGTTTTCTTGGCTACATGCTAACGTGCTAACATGCTAACTCGGTGATGTCACCTGTGATGTCACAGGGTCACACGGACGAGCTCTGGGGTCTGGACATCCACCCGACCATGGAGCAGTTCGTCACCTGCTCCCAGGACAAACAGGTTCATCTGTGGGACACCAACTCCCATCAGCCCCTGTGGAGCAAAACCATCGAGGTGAGGGGGAAGATGAGACGATAATTAATCAATTAATTAATAATAAAATAAACTAATCAAACCTCTGCTGCGTTGATTTGTTCTCCAGGATCCAGGGAGATCTGCAGGTTTCCATCCCAGCGGTTCAGTCCTGGCGGTGGGAACGATGACAGGAAGGTCAGCGCTAATTATTTATTATTAATCAACTAATTCAGACATGATTCACTGAATAAAAACATGATAAAATGATACAATGTAGCGTTTTATTGAATCAGAAGTCGGTTGTTTGTTGCAGGTGGTTGGTGCTGGACACCGACACTCGTGACCTTGTTTCTATGCACACGGACGGCAACGAGATCATCTCCAACATCAAATACTCTCCAGGTAAAAACACGTTAACTTAATTAACTTAATTAACGTTTCGTTTTAAAATCTTCTTCGTTAAACTCGTTAACTCTTCGTCTTCAGATGGAAACTTCCTGGCCGTCGCTTCCCACGACAACTTTGTTTACATCTACGCTGTGACGGAGAACGGGCGTAAATACAGTCGAGTGGGGAAATGTTCTGTGAGTAAACATGTTTAGAAAATAAAAACATGTTATTTATTTATTTAAAAGCAGCAGCTGACGTCTCCTCCTCGTCCTCCGTCGTCTTCAGGGTCACTCCAGCTTCGTCACACATCTGGACTGGTCGGCCGACAGCCAGTTCCTGGTCACCAACTCAGGAGACTACGAGATCCTCTTCTGTGAGTTTAACTTGGACTTGAAACATTTCTAATAAAACACATGAGTGACTCATTTGTTTGTTTGTTTGTTTACAGGGGCATCCAATGGTAAACATGTGACCAACATGGACACGGTGCGTAACGTGGACTGGGCCACGTACACCTGCACCCTGTCCTTCAACACCTTCGGTACGTTCGCTACTTTGACGTGAAGCATTGTGGGAAACGGCGTCGCGTGAAGACGCTGGAGAAGCGCTGAGTTTGAACACGTCACAGAGATATCAGCTGACGTAGATGTTTTCACGATCGTTGTCGCTGGAAGCAGATAAACAAAACCTTAAACTTTGTTTTCTAACGTGGAAGAAAAACATTTTTCACTTAATGTAACATGCTAGTCACCGCGTGGAGTGCTAACATGCTAACATGCTAACACGCTAGACCAGAACTAGAAAGAAAGAATTGCATTGGACTGTTGCATTGTGGGACTTGTAGTGTTATTTATTTATTTATTGACTGAAAGTGTCAGAACGTCGTTACGCTTCATTTTAACCTCCGTGTTCATGACGTCGTGAGAAAACGTCTGGAAACATTATCTTTCTACAGACGACGACTTCCTGTTTTCTTTATTTATTTATGTTTTAATCGTATACGAGGCTACGTGTAGTTTGCTGCTTCTACCCATAATGCTTTGCGTGTTGATCACGAGCTCTAATAAGAGGCAGGTGGTGTGTAAACGGCGTCTAAACCTGCTGGTTCTGAGACCAAACGGGTCCTACAGGTAAAAACAAGAGTTGCTACGTTAAGTTGAGTTTAGATATGAAGCAACAAATCATAAAAACATTCATCTTATGCCTCATTATTATTTTATAGAACAGAAAAAAACATTCAAACCTTAAATGTAGGAAGTGTTTCTGCCTCCTGGACTCAAAAACTAGATCTGGTCCCATCAGAGGAGCCTGGTTCTGGTCTTAGAGACTCTAGGAACTAGAAGGAAATCTGTAGTTTATAATCACGTGTATCTTTTGTTATAATAAGGAACTATGAGCTGTGAGAAATGCTGCCCTCTAGTGTCTCAATCTGTAATGTTACACACATGTCATCTTGGTCATTTAAAGGTGTCACAATGAGTCCTGATGGATTCATGTTGACATTAGAGGAAGAGTTTATCTTCTGGACTTTATTCTCAGCCTGAAAAATAAAACAAATCTTCCTTCTCTCATTAGTTTTTTTATGAACTCTCGGCTGCATCAAGTGAGAGGTCGTGGTTCTGAGTGTTTCCTTCAGTATCTTTACCTTCTCTAGTCAGCTCAGAGCGGATCAGGACTCCTCCTGTCAGAGGTTTTCTGGTCTCGTCCAACAAAGCGGAAACCTCGGGGTAAACCCATAAAATCACTGCAGGAGATTGTAAATCCCATCTGGTCTGGAGGAGCGTCAGGATCCTGCAGGAAGAGAAGGACAAGAGATTAAAAACTATGAAACTCTCGATTCCTTTAACGCATTGATTCTCTGAGAGGAAACGATGAAGATGAAGCTTTAATGTTCACGTTGAACAAACTCTCTGTAGCGTTTTGTTTTTACGTATGTTTCTCTCTCTGTGTTTCTCCATCTGTCTGTGTCTCCGTCAGGAATCTGGCCAGACGGAGCAGACGGCACAGACATCAACGCCGTGTGCAGGTCACATGACGGATCCCTGCTGGCTTCAGCCGACGACTTTGGCAAAGTGCACTTGTTCTCCTTCCCCTCGTCTCAACCAAGGGTCAGTCACATTAACGTTAACTCCTTCATTAACATCCTGACGTGTTAATGAACCGAGTCTGCCACAGTTTTGTTGTGATGAAGTGTTAACGAACATAAAACCTCAGTTTTTGTTTTTCTTTTTTTCCCTTTTTTTCCATCTTGGGCTCAACACCAGAACTATAACTCGACCAATTTCTACCAGGTGTTTATTTCGTGCTCGCGAGGCTCGTTGTTTCCTTTTAACAAGTTTCACGTTATAAACGTCCGAAAAAACTCAGGACTTGTAAAGTTAATAGCGCGTTGAGACAAGCTGGCGGCCGTTAACGCCGCACTCAGACGCCGCAAATAACAACAACATGTTGCTGTTTGTTTTTAAACTCAACGGGTTTAGGAGCTGAAAACGGTTTCGTTTCATGAGAAAATGAAACTGAAGCAGAAAAACTGACGTCGCAGATTAATTTTATAGTTAACGCTACTGATCCTGAATCGATTCTTTTAGATGTTTCCAGTTTTTCTCGGATATAAAAGAGACTTTAAAGTTTGTATTTATTGATCATGAGCCACAGACGTGAAGCTTTTTGTTTCTGTCCTCAGACTTTAGAGAAAAACACGACATCAAAGACATTTTAATGAATAAATCGTGTCTTTGATATAATTGTTTTGTAGAAATCCAAACTATGAATCAGAAAATCTCCGGCCGGAACAAAACTATTTAATAAAATTACTGTAATTAATGTCTCATTTTTCCAGATAAATTAGAAGAAAAACATTGTTGTTGGAGGAAGTTGTGTCTAAAGTTTTGTAAAAGATGAAACAAAAATCGCAACACGTTTCAAGAATAGAAAGTAGAATGAAACAACATAAGATTTATCAACCTTCAAAGAGCATTAAAAGTTAAATTCAGCTGGTAATTGAAGTGGTTCCATGTTTTTTTGTCGTCATAAACTCGTTTCAGGCTCCGAGCCACGAGTACGGTGGCCACAGCAGTCACGTGACCAACGTTGCCTTCCTGCACGACGACAGTCACCTGATCTCCACCGGCGGGAAAGACACCAGCATCCTGCAGTGGGTGGTTGCCTAGGTGACGCTGTCGCTCCATCATCCAACATCCAGCGTCTTATCTGATCTGATCCGTCACTGTTCTGTCCTCCTGCCACCGGGGGGCAACAACAACACCTCCTCCTCCTCCTCCTCTGTGCCTAACGGACGTTTAGAAACAAAAATAATAATCCAACAAACCAGTTAAACCAGTTAAACCAGTATCATTGTGATAAATTAAATGTTATACAGTGTCCTGCTGTTTGTGATAGAGTAGAGTTGTTTTCATGCAGGAAATAACAACAACAACAACAACATTAGCACTAACTCATTAAACCCTTTAACTCGACTTCCACCTGTTTCTTTTATAAAAACGTTTTAACTCTTTAAGCTTCAAATCAAAGTGAACTTTCTGTTTTTCTGAACGAACGTTTCTACCGTTTGGTTTAATATTTTAAAGATTTCGGGTCTTTTCTCTCCGTCTGGTTTCCATTTATTTCCATTAATTCAACTTTCAGGTGCTTTGGAAACGATGGATTATTAAAAGTTAAGAGAAACAAATAATAAAGTGTTGATTTGAGATGTGCACTAGATTTGAAACAACAGAGTTAAATTCTTTTCCTGAAGTTAAAAGTGAATGTAACCGTTTAATGTTTTTATTTTATCTTCAAGAAAAGAGTCAAACAAACTTAAAAACAGGTGGTTTTCATCTTCAGTTAAACAACAATAATGAAACTCGTCTTATCGCCTTCTTCTGTCTCACTTCTCCGTTTCCAAAAAAGCTTTAAGGTGCAGATTGTAAGTATTACAGATTGTAAACGGTACAAAGTGACTCTTCCTCCTCCTCCTCTGGGCTGCTGTGTTTCTGATTGTACTACTGTAACTGTGTCCATGAGGCACTAGATGGCGCTGCAAAACAAGAGAATGAGCATGATGAGGCCGCCCTCGTCCCGTAGATGCTGTTGATGTCGCGGAGGTCTCTAGATTTAATCTATAGATAAATATATAAATATATATTATGCAGTATATCCGAGTGGCTGTGTTATTTTAATATTTAACTGTAACAACGATGGATGTTATTATTATTATTATTAATATTATTCTTGTGGCACTTTTAGCGTTGGACAGAAGGGTGATGTTGCTGTAGAAGTAAAAGCTTGAGCTGTGCTTTGCCTTCTTCTGTTTTGTTAATAAAGTTTTTACCCGAGTAGAAACCGACTAGACGCTGTTTTTAATTGTCTGATCCTGAGATTAAATTAAATCTAAACCGCTAAATATGAATTGTCGATACATTTTGTCACTGAGGTCTCTCTGTGGTGAGTTGGTTGTAAACACAAACTTTATTTCACCTCATGAGGTTTTTGTCGAGTCGACCGACGTCGACTGTTTTTATAAATAATAACAAACTTCACTTAAATCAGACGTGACGTCACAGACGAATCTGAAACATAGAAAAATAGGAATCAATAAAAACTGCTACATTGTTTCATTCTGACTTCCATGCTTTTCGTTACTTTGTTTATTCTTTTTTATTCTGTTTTATTTTCTGTTTTTATGCCACAGACGAAGAAAAACGTCAATTAAACTTGAAATATCAAGAATTAAGTCGATATTAATGAGACGAGGTAGTTTGTTGAGAATTAAGTTGAAGTTTCAAGATTAAAGTCTAAATTTTGTCACATGTCGTTTACCTGTGTAGAAATGTTGACACATCGACTCGTGTCAATATCTGTTTGGTGAAGGTGAGAAGCTGGAAGACAAAAAAAAAAAAGACAAAACATAAACACGGTGATGATTTTTACAACGTCACAACAAACACAACAAACACTGAAAAGCTTTAAGACGAGGGTCAAACACAGGATAATCACTCTGAGAAGGTCGTTGTTTTTATGGTTTTAGTCTCAAACACAAAGCAGAGTTTTATCTCCCGTTATCGTCACATCAGCTCGTCATCGTCGTCCATGTTGGTTTTTATTTACATCCACTCAGAAGCAGCAGAGACACAGTTTCCTGGCAGGTGTAATCAGGTTTCATCTTATCAGCTTCAATGAGGATTTCACTGCTCTATCAAAACACGTTTACCCTTCGCTTTCCTGTTATTCTCTGTCTGTAAGAAACAACTGATGTTTATATGATACTTTTTGATTAAAAGTCGCTTGTTAGAATCACAACAGGCAGATTTCCTGCAGGAAACAAAGATTTGACTCAAACAAATTAGAGTTTAACAGCATCAGGTTGTAAGAAATATTTAACGTTGGTTGAAGTAACATCCAGTTTGACCGTCTTTTGTTTTCACAACCAAATAGTTAACAATGAAAGTACCAGCTGATGTAACGTCTTGTAAAACAGTGTTTTTAATAAACTCTGGGTTCACTTACTAAGTTATCAGTACTTCAGTTTATGTGTAGGGACCCTATTCATGCTACTGCTGAAGTGAAGTGATATTTTGAGCTTTATTAGTGGTTAAAAAATGACAATTTAGATACGTTTGGCTGACTGCCCCATTTACTTTCATTGTTAACTATTTGGTTGTGAAAACAAGAGACGGTCAAACTGGATATTACGTAAAATATCTGTTGAGGGGGAATTTGACTCGACTCATGGTGAAATAGACTCTGGTTCATGTCACTTTAAAGTCTCAGTTTGTCACTAAATGTTACTTTGTTTTGGTTTGTTTCCACGACGACAGTGATGATGATTTTCACAGCAACACGTTCCTCATCCTCCTCAGCTTTCACACAAATTATAATTTATATGAGATTTATTACAAACAAATGTTTATCTGTTCTCCAAACAGCTTCGACGCCGGGGACAAACACGTGGGGATGTTTGTTTCATCCGGTCGTCGTTTGATCTTTAAACGTATCGAATAAAAAACATTTTCACGGACAAACGAGGTAACGACCTGTTGAGGATAAATCCGCTCCAGACGAAACAAATTATCAGATGATTATTCAGTGATTTTGTTTTTCCCCCGTTTAATGTCACAGAGGAAAAAAAAAAAAAAAAAAAAACTATATTGGACAAAAAACAACAACAACATTCAGAAAAGCTGCAGATGGTGTTTTTTCTCTGATGGGAGACGAGTCGTGAGAACAGAAACAGACACTTAATCAAATAACAGGAGGACGGAAGATTGTGACAGTCTGAGGTCTCAACCACAAGATGTACAAGCCTGCGGCTACACACACACACACACACACACACACACACACACACACACACACACACACACACACACACACACACACACTTTATCTTGCATGAACTAACAGAGAAGACGACAACCGAACGTCTTGTCTTTCATCTGAATCTCGTATCAACAAACAAAAGCATAAAGTATCTACTTTGAATTAATTAATTTGAGTTTTTAAAACTTCAGTCTGATATTTTGTGTGTGATATTTTCTGTTCAAACGTGCTTCAATTGTGTTTCTTGGAAAATTAAAAAAAATAAAAGAAAGAAAGAAAAAATTAAATAAACCGACAGTTTTTTCAGATTTTTACACACAAACATGCGGCTGTGAATTATAAAACACGTAGGTGGCGCTGTAACACAGATTAAATTAGCTATTTTTTTAACAGTGAACTTGATACTGAGTGGTTAAAGAAAACCAAGTATAGTTGAGACGTTTTCTCATCTTCTTTAAAAAGACTCATTATATGACGTGAATATTTTGTTTCGTCTGCTTCGGTTTGTTTCTGTTTTAAAGTTTGACTGATGATCTCTCAAAAACAAAAGTGTGTTTTCCTTTAAAGGTCATCAACAAAGATGCTTTCTCTCTTTTTTTGTCTATTTTTGTTTTTTGTTTGACGATGATGCTAAGAGGTTAACAGAAGTCAGGTTCAAATCATTCGACTACACGTTAACATCAAAGAAAAGTAAAGATTACAAACGTTTCATGTGTAACGTCTTGAATTCACCGTGGGAGGTTTATTATCATGTGACATAAGTGAAGCAGCGTTTATCATCAGTGTGTGTGTCTCAGTTCAGATGATACAAGGAAGCGTCTGCCAAGATGTTGTGTTTGGGAAAAAAATGCAAACATCAATTAATATTCCAGACACAGTTTCATAACAAGATCAGACCCAGAGACAGAGACGGAGACAGAAAGAGTCGGATGGACTCTGGGGTTTTAATAGTTCACTAGAGGAGCTGTTTATCTATTCAGGATTGGAAACCAGAGTAACAGAAGTGTTTCTATTAAAGCTGCTCCACCTAACGTCTACTGATGATCAGCGTGAGCTGTGTGTGGTGAAGAGGAAGAGAGAGGAGGATAAAAAGTGGTAGAGAAGGGAGTGGAGAGGAAAGGAGGAGCAGGAGGAGAAGGTCAAGAATGCAGATACGATCCAACGTCTATTCTCCGCGGCCGCAGGGAGTCGATCCGCTGCGACGGCCTGTTGAGCAACGTGTTGATGTACAGGGCGTTTTCTGCCTCGCAGCGGTTTGTCCGCTGGTCGTCCTGCAGAGAAGAAGAAGAAAAAAAAAACATGTAGCGGCGACGTGATGTGTGATATTCGTCAACATGATGCAGCAGTTCGTTCTTAATGATTTCCAGGAGCTCAGATACTTGAACTCAGACCAGCGTGAACCTAAACAACAAACAACAAAGTAAACTGTTCACGTCACAAACAGCTGCGACGTTACTTTTAAAACAAACAAAAAAAAAAAACATGTTGTTTTCACTTGATCTCTAAGGGTTCAACCTCCGAGGATCACGAACGTCTGCGAGTCAAAACAGGAAAAACATGAACGAGGAGATGTTTGTTACGAACGTTGAAACACAGAAAATTACTTTAATGTTACAACACAAAGACAGACTGACAGATCGATAGATGTTCGTTAAAGACGTAGAAACAGAAACTGACTCGGTATAAACTCAGTGTTAAACTGGATCCAGATGTTTCCAGAGTTCACTCACCTCATCGTCCTGTAATAAACGTTAAACACTGAGTGTTTGTAGGACTGAGCCTCGTCTTTCATCTCAGCGTGGTTCTGGTTCTGGTCCTGCAGGTGCTCCAGGTTTGGTCTGGATCCGTTCAGTGTTTGGTTGAAATCCACCTGTTTCAACAGAGCTGGACTGAGGGCGAAGGGAGCGACAGAACAACATGTTTTATGTGATATAACGTGTTTATAGCGGGCGAAGTTTCTTCTTCTATGGTTTTCAACCTCCCGGTGGCTTCTGGGATAGCGTAGTGTGGTTCACTTACTGCAAAATCCTACCAGAAGTAGGAAACCATCCGGGACCTTTCTCCTTCTACTGAAAGACACTAAGGTGTTAGGACGTACTAGATCGTCACTTACTCATTTTTGCTGCTACATAGTCGACTAGTAGAGATGTTGCAGCCTTAGTAAGTTTACTGAGAGTTAATTAAAAACACTGTTTTAAAAGACTTACCTAACGTCTGGTTTTCATAACACCAGGTGATGAAGGGTGTTAATCATCCTGGTTGAATTTAATCATCGTTAATCCTGGAGGATCTGACGCTCATTTAATTTTGTTATTTTTTTAATGTGTTAGTCCAGTTTCCTCGTCTGTAGCTATAGGTAGTCACCAGTCAAAGACCTGAGGATTATCAACAATAACTGGTTGAATTTGTGTTAATAGGACGAAGGTGTTCAAGATGTCTTGTAAAACAGTGTTTTTAATAAACTCTGGGTTCACTTACTAAGTTATCAGTACTTCAGTTTATGTGTAGGGACCCTATTCATGCTACTGCTGAAGTGAAGTGATATTTTGAGCTTTATTAGTGGTTAAAAAATGACAATTTAGATACGTTTGGCTGACTGCCCCATTTACTTTCATTGTTAACTATTTGATTGTGAAAACAAAAGACGGTCAAACTGGATATTACTTCAACCATAAATAAACAAAACAATAAATATGTCAGTTAGAATAGATTTTATTTTAAACACTGAAAGTGAAATACATGAGCAGTTTTTGTTAAATTGTGTTTTATTAACCGTAACATCTGTTTCAATCTTTTCTAAAAACCAGATGATATAAATGTTCAGAGTAAAGAGCAGCAGCTTCATCAGCTTCGGCTTCGTAAAAACAAACAGAGACGAGCGGTTTCTCTCTGTCTCTGCTCTGGTTCTATAAAAACACAGAGTAAATGAGCTGGATGGTGTTTTAATGTCGTTTAATGGGACGTAATGAGTTCAGTGCTGGGAGACGTGTTACACCACAAAGGCCTGGGTTTGATTTAACTGTTGTTTAGACGTTACACACACTGTTACACACACATCACAACAACACATCCTCCTCTCTCAGGGAACACACACCGACTCTGGATGTTTAAACCATCCTTACGTCATTTACTAACGATAACAACAACAACACAACGACACAAACACTCAGTTTACTTCCAGGTAATAAATCATAAAAGATTCACTGTGTTTAATTTTCATTTATGTAAAGATGGTGGACGAAGTTTAGAAAAACCTGCAGAACCAGTCTGTTGTTCTCGTCTCTGCAGTGTTAGCATTAACGCTAACGTTAGCAGCAACCTTAAGCTAGCTGGTTAGCATGCTAATTCATAACGCTACTGGAAAGTGAAGCTGAAACTGCAGCAGGAGCTAACTTTTAGGCGACAAAAAGAAGCATTTAGCATAAACATGCTAATGACGTAAATACGTGAAAGACGAAAACTGACTGTAGTTAAACCAATGCTAGCTGGTTAGCATGCTAACTCATACTGACGCTGGTCGCCCCCTGGTGGTTGTTCGCAGTAAACGTCTACGTTAGTATACGAGACAAACTAATACATCAAAGTCCACGACAAATATTTCTTTTAAAGATGGTTCCTGTGATTTTTCGGTAGCTATTATCACTGATGTTTGTTTACGTTATTTAGCTCGTTAGCTTGGCGTATTTTTGACATAACCGATGACGTTGGAGGTTTTTACGTAAAATAGACGCTGTTTTCTGTCTTGTAAAGGCAGCTACCTTCTAGGTGGCGTTGTTGGGCTAACTTTTAACGTAAGCACCTAAAGGAAATAAATCGTAAATTCTCTGTAGGTTAGATCGTCATCGGACGATATTAACTATGTAGCGATGACAAAAAGTTACATTTATCACCTTCAATTGTAGCTAATAACCAGATCAAAGACAACAGGAGCAGATTTTTGTATCAGCTGCACATATAAGATTTAAAAAAAATAAAAATGTATTATTATTATTTAAATATCTTTAATTATTTTATTTTATTATTTTTATTTATTTATCTTATTATTTTTGTTAATTTACAACTCATTTTCACTCATTTATATTATTTTTCAAAACTGATTAATTAACATTATTATTATTTAAATATCTTTAATTATTTTTAATTATTTTTATCATTTATTTAATATTGAATGAGAGAACTGAGTCGCGTTTTTCATCCTCTACTTCCTCTTCACTTTTCTTTCTCTCTCTACGTCAAACGGCTCCGCTTCCTACACATGTATCGTCTCATGTTACATATATGATGTTTATGTTGGAAACACACAGACACACACACACACACACACACACACACACACACAGAGAGAGAGAGAGAGTGCAGCAATGGTCGAGTGACAGAGAGCCGCCTCTCTCAGTGTGTGTGTCTCTCTCTCTCTCTCAGTGTGTGTGTGTCTCTCTCTCTCTCTCAGTGTGTGTGTCTCTCTCTCTCTCTCTCAGTGTGTGTCTCTCTCTCTCTCTCTCTCAGTGTGTGTGTCTCTCTCGGTTGTGTGTGTGTCAACATCTCTCTCTCTCTCTCTCTCTCTCTCTCAGTGTGTGTGTCTCTCTCCCTCATTTCTCCGTCGTCGTCGCTCGGTTCAACATCTCTTCTTTCTGCTGCGGAGCCTCATTCGCTGTTTCATTGTTTCACTTCATCATCCTGAAGCTGACACCGTTTTCACGGAGACTTCAACTTCAACTGAACCACTTTTTATTTTTATATTATTATTATTGTCATCACTATTATCATTATTGATGGATAAACATAAACGCTGCTGCTTTGGAAGAAGGAGATGATGATGATCTGCAGCTGCAGAACATGAAAACACAAATGTGAGTATCAGCTTTTTATTATATTTTATATAATTTAACACTAATAATTCTCCTACAGCAAGAACTAGTAATTATAGTTAAATAAATATGATCTTTAAGTTCATTAACCATCAACATTTAAGTTCATATTTTAATGAAACTATAGGAAGACGTCTCGTTTCTGTAGGTCAGTGTGTCAGTGTTTTCACACACACACACGGCCTCAGTGTTTATGGTTCATAATGTTACATAATTAAGTGTCTGAAACATCAAAGGACAAATGAAGTCAGAAGAGACTTTCACATAAACATCTTCTGACTTTGAACTCGTCTTTTCTTCTCCATCCCACATCTCATCCCACGTCCGTTCGCTCACATTCACTTCACAAGTCGAATTAAATTAGTTGACTATGGAAAGAGAAGAGAAGAAAAGAGCAGGGACACAACACAACACAGCAGCTTTGACTGCAGAACATTAATAAATCATGAGGCTCAACAAATAAATCAGTCACACGTGTCACTGAGTTTTGTGACTCGGGTCGATGACACGAGACGAAGAGAAAAGTCTGAAAACTGAAGAAACTTTAAAAGGATAAAAAAAAAGTGTCGACTGCATGTTTGTGTGTGTGTCAGCAGATCTTAGATCAGTGAAGAATGAGGAAGACGATGGTGCAGAATTGAACGTCACAGGTGTTTTAAGGCGATGAGATGAGTTTTAGTTTCAGTTTAAAGGTGAAACTTGGACGTTTTTAATCTTATTTATCAAAGAAAACAGCCTCGTCCGGTCTGGACTCGTGTTAATCTGATGTATTATAACAAACAGCAGTTAAATGCTGCTTCTTATTATGAAAAGATGCTTTTATTTTTGACACATTTATGCAAATGAGCGTGTTATTTTTTTATTTTTTTTTTACGTTTTACTACATTTGTTGTGAAGCCGTGGAGCATCTGAGCGTCCTCGGGCAGAGATGAAGGAGGAAGTGAAGCATCGTGCTTCAATGAGCTGTGAGGAAATGTTTCAACCTTTAATGGTCTTTTTTTTTTTTTTTTTTTTTTTATGGGTTAAAACGTCGACACAATGACTCTTCTGTTCCTCCTACACGATTCCTGCCCTCGGCTCTGACGGTCGTTGTATTAAAATAAAGTAGAATCTGCTTCAGAAAAACATTAAAAAATCAAGTAAAAGTAGAAGAAAATGATAAATTTACCTGCGATACTGACACTTCTCTGTCCTTTATCCTCTCCACTATAATTAAACCATCCTCCCTCATCTTCCTCACCCTCCTCCTCCTCCTTCATCTCTCGCTCCCTAAACTATTTCTGACCTCAGAGGAAAGATAATCTGTTCAGTTTTAGCTCCGGCCTTCAAGGCAGAAAGGATGATTGTGGTTGGCTAATAGCCCCAGCTTCACTTACCTGCCGGTTCCTTTTACCAATCACACACACACACACTTATACACACACACACACACACACCTCAGGACTCAGACAGTGATGTGACCTTTACCAGAAAGAAAGTCCAGGTTTTGGACACAAATGAAGCTGGTTGGTCTTATTTTTCCGTATCGTTTGTCTGTGAGAACACTGAGCTGGATCCGCCTCTGCTTGTTTTAAATAATTAATCGCTGCATCAGAGAGAAGTTTTTAAGAGTCTCTGTCTCCGACTGGAAATATTTAAACAACCAGTAGACGAAGACGAGGACGTGATGTTAACTCCAGCGCCACCTGCAGGTCGAACGATGCGACGCATTAAACTACGACTGTGTGGTGACGCTAACAAGATGTTTTCAGATCAGATCTGTGTCACTCTGGTGGTTGTTAGCTTGTTAGCTCGTTAGCTTGTTGTTTAGCCCCTAGAGGCCGACATCAGAACTGCAGCACGTCCTGTTTTTCCCTCAGAACCAACATCCACGTGATTAGAGAACGATAAGTCGTGAAGAAACATTTGAGATGGATTAGCGTAAAAATATCTGATTGTTTGGTTGTTGTTAGCTCGTTGTTCAGCCCCTAGAGGCCGACACAAGTACTGCAGCACATCCTGTTTTTCTTCTGAAGAACCAACATCCAACCAACCAACATGGACATAAAAAGTTGGATTGTTTGGTGGTTGTTAGCTTGTTAGCTTGTTGTTCAGCCCCTAGAGGCCGACATTAGCACTGCAGCACAAAAATCTAGACGGGATGAGCAAGAAACCTTTCAATTTTCTTGTTCTGGTGTTTAACGCTAACAATGACGACGTAGCTAAAGTGACTCATCTCTCCGACAAAAAACATCTGACTGACATGTCGACACAGTCGATGGTTTGAGTTGGATTAACGGATAAAATCTGGTTTCCTGGTGACGAAGTCGTAGTCTTTCATACGTGTCCATTTTGAGAATCTGGTTGTTGTTAGCTTGTTGTTCAGCCCCTGGAGGCCGACACGGGTACTGCAACACAATAAAAATGAGCAGGAAACTTGTTAATTTTCCCGTTTTTCCTCTGAAGAACCAGCTAGCATCCAAACGTAGATTCAAACACAGCCAAAGTGACTAACATCTTATTGGAAAACAACGGATTTGCGCGTCAACACAATCCTGAAAAAAATCTTGTTTGAGTTGCATCTTCTTTATAATGAGGACGTTGCTTCTTCGGTTTAGCTCTAGATGTGAATTATATCCGTGTCGTAGCTCTGAGACATGAGCGGCAACGTTCAGGTCGGAGTTTAAGTAGCATCGATTGAAAGCTACGACTGTTTACAAGCCTCTGGAGACAGTTTCCATCCAAACATTTGCACCAGTTTCCTCCATTTTTTTCCTTAAATATTAAGCAACTTGTAACGATGAGCGTAGTCGTAGAGAAATGGGATTAAAAAAAGAAAAAGAAAAAAGGTCTAAAGACAGAAGATGAGACAAGAAGATAAGAGGCGGGGGCAGCAGGAGAAGGGTGATGGGTGGATAAAAAAAGAGGCTGAATGTGAAAGAGAGAGCGGTTGTGGTGTAATTGCTCTCCTGAGGACTTGTGATAAGCAGCACTTAGGAGCCTCTGTGGTTAAGTAATCACTGTGATTAAGGGCCAGAACGGCTACAGAGCGACGCTAACAGCTAGCGCCCGACTGCAGCATCGCCACCCACTGCACTGCGTTATCACATTATACTGTAACATAACATGACACTGACGTCACGGCAACAAAAACACCGACGCTTCAGATTTCCACCAGGTGGATGTGAATGATCAATGTGCACATGATTAGATTGTGTGTGAATCTGAATCGTTATGATTCATTTCAGAAAATATTTTGGAGATGAAGATGTCGACGTCATCACCACAGGAAACAATTCAGACACGTTGGTGATGTTTGGAAACACGACGTTTGTCTCTAGAAACAAAAACCAAAGTCTTGAGGCTCCACTACACCGTTCTGGTGCAACTCGACTCAACTGGACTCGGTTTGGTTAGTAGAGTTGATGCTGGTGGAGAAGATCTAATAGTCAGTTGAGTTTAACGGTCGATCCCATTTCTCTTCTTTACTCCTCGTCTCTACAAATAAAGTGCTGAGGTGAAAACGTTCCTCTACTTCACTGTTACACGTCATCAGAAGTCGCCGCTAGTTGCTACGTAAAGACGATGAGACAAGTCTCCATGACGACCGAATTTTAACAAACAAACAAACAAAGATGGCGTCTACAGACTCGTTTATGTCCATCAAGCTGGTGACGGATTAAAAACTGACAAGATGTTTGTTTACGTTAATAAACCTGTTATCAGATGAATGGAAAACGTAGCTAACGCTAGCAAACGTTAATGAACGCTATTTATTAGCGGTTAGTTAGCAATAAGTTAGCTTAATAAGTTAAATGTATTGATTACCTAATGCATCCTGCATCCTTGTCCTGGTGCATGCTGGGTAATTCCTCAGCCCCCTTCGCTTGAAGCGCTGGTCCTGGGTTAGCTTTGTTAGCTTCGTTAGCTTCGTTTGGAGGCTGTGACCTCTCACCCTTCATCTAGAAGAGAATCACGACAGATAGACCTGCTACTGACGTGAACGTGTAGGAGGAGAAGAACACAAATAATCGGACGCAAACTCCTCACGACGGCCCACTTCGTCTCTTTTTGTACACGTTACTTTCTCTGCTGAAACCTTCTTGTATCGTTTGAAATCTTTCTCTGCGATTTAATCATGTAGATTAGAACATACGTGTCCTGATCTGATCCTTCACATGTTGTTGAACTGACCTGGAACAAGATCCTGCAAAACTGTTACTGACATGTAGGAATTCAGCCACGTGTTCTTCAAAAGTCGACGTGTGTTAGCTCTGGCTGCTAAGCTAGTAAACGTAGCTGCAGTGAGTGCTGTGTGTGTGTGTGTGTGTGTGTGTGTGTGTTGAGGTGATGGATGAACAAACAGATTATTTTTGTCCAGTTCAGACGTAGAAACCTCATCACCTGATTGGATAATTGTTTTGGCGATCGAGCCTGAGAAGTGTCACCGCTCTGGTCGCACAATTAGAGCGATGAGTCACACGTTGGTGGAGGTGACGGTGGTTTGAGTCACACACACACACACACACACACACACACACACACACACACAGACACGTATAGAGAGAGTTAAGTGTAGTCACACGTTTAATTGGAGGTCTGTTTTTGTTTCGCTGTTTCGTTTCATTGTGGGCGACTTTTTCCCCCAGAGTCGATTTCTGATTTGCATCAACAGCGACGACCGATTCCAGCCTCTGTTTTGTTTGTTATCGCCACAATAAGACAATTATACTTGTTTATATATGTATATTAAAAAAAAAACTCAACCGATGTTAGCGACTGTCTGTCTCTGCGATGAATCATAAGCAGCTAATTCTTCTTTCCCATCAAGAGTCAAAGGTCGAGGAATTAATGTGACTTTAATTATCATCATGGGCTCATTAGATGTTCAGGTCAGAAAGAAGAATTAATGAAGTGGAGGATTAAGCTGAGTGTCTGTCACACACACACACACACACACACACACACACACACACTGATTCTTTGTTGTTCTGATTGATGTGTTTTTCACTGAGAGCCAATTAGAGGTGAATCTTTCCTCCCCGTTGTCGCTGTCGAGACCTTCAACACATCAACCAAACAGTGGAACTGGTCACATCACACGTTTCCTGTTAAAGCAGGAGAGTTCGAGGTCGATTGTACGTGTTGGAAGTTTGTCATGTTGTGATTTTTAGTTCAATTCACTCCAGAGTCATGAAGATGCAACCGCGACTGTTTCTGGTAATGTGACTATTACTGATACTGATTTAACTATAACAAGCTTATTAGCTTTGTAACTGTAACCGCTACCGGGTGTGTAACCGTTAGCATCTTTTTAACCATTAGTGTTTCTTTAACTGTTAGCATCGCTTTATTTGTTAGCATCTATTTAACCATTAGTGTCTTTTTAGCATCTCTAACTGTAACTGTTAGCATCTTTTTAACCGTTAGCATCTTTTTTTAAACTTTAACCATTAGCATCTTTTTAACTGTTAGCGTCTCTTGTCGTTAGCGTCTCTCTGACTGTAACTGTTAGCATCTCTTTAACCTTTAGCGTCTTTTTAACCATTAACATCTTTTTTTAAATTTTAACCATTAGCATCTTTTTAACTGTTAGCGTCTCTTATCGTTAGCGTCTCGTTAACTGTAACTGTTAGCATCTTTTTAACCGTTAGCGTCTCTTATCGTTAGCCTCTCGTTAACTGTAACTGTTAGCATCTTTTTAACCGTTAGCGTCTCTTATCGTTAGCCTCTCGTTAACTGTAACTGTTAGCATCTTTTTGATCGTTAGCATCTCTTTTATCATTAGCATCTCTTTAACTGTAACTGTTAGCATCTCTTTAACATTAAGTGTCTTTTTAACCATTAGCATCTTTTTTTTAACTTTAACCATTAGCATTTTTTTTAACCATTAGCGTCTCTTATCATTAGCATCTCGTTAACTGTAGCTGTTAGCATCTTTTCTACCGTTAGCACCTCTTTGGTCTCTTTGCTGTAAACACGTCTCTTACCGGGGAGATGATGGTTGACCTTTGACCTCTGACAGCACCTGCCTCGGCCTCATCGTGTCAGCAGAGACGAGGTCGAGGGAATGTGCGGTGAGAAGCGAAGCGTTAGTCTTAACGATAAAAACCATCGACCGTGTTTCATGTTGTTGTAGCCGTGAAGCTGAGCAGCGTTGAAACTGCCGGTCGTCACTTTTTATTCAGTTTTCTTTAAAAGCTTCGGGTCTGAGTGGGGCAGGGAGGGTGGAGGGGCTAGAAACACCTGCTCAACACAGACAAAAGAGGCAACATGGAAACAAAAGGATACATTTCTAATGTTGCCAACCCTGCGCGGAAAAAATGCAGCTCTCATTCTTTTGAAAAGAGCCAGTCTGTCGACACAGCAGGACGCTGGCGTACAGGGTCGGACGCAACAAGGCCCGTCTGTGCAGAACAAAACAAAAAAAAACTAAAAACGTTTGCGCTGAAGTTTAAGCCACTTTAAAGTAACTTTAATGCAGATTTGTGTTGTTGGTGAATAGAGTCTCTGTAACGTGATGCAATGGAGAACATCTCTGTGTCGATGAAATGATACAGCTGATGTCCTGCAGACCGGGAGGGAGGTTTAAACAAAAGAGAGGACGAAAGAAAGACACTGGTGTGTGTGTGTGTGTGTGTTAGACTCACTCTGTGTGTGTGTGTTTGTGCAACCGTGACTGTCTGACGCCGCGTCTAAATGCACCCAGGGCGTGATGAGGTCACTCCTGTCTGTCTGTAAACACTGTTAGGCCTGTCACACACACACACACACACACACACACACACACACACGTCTCCAGTGTGGAGACAGCAGCACCTGTGTCCAGCATTAGTCCAGTTTCAGATGGTCGATAACCATCTCACCCTCTCTGTTTGTCGTCTTCCTTCGTTCCCATTAAACCTCAACCTCTCTCTCTCTCTCTCTCTCTCTCTCTAGATCAATAACTTTCTCTTTTAATTCTCTTTTCTATTCTCGGTTTTCTCTCGATCTAAAATTACCCTCTCTCACGTTATCTTCTCTATCTCTTTTCACTACTCTTATCATTTTCATTCTCAGAAGTTTTACTTTTTGAGTTTTTGCAGACTTTTTCCTCCAAACTACAAACTACAAACTCACTTCCTGAACTAAACTCACGGTTGATTCAGCCTCTTGTTGACAAAAATCAAACAACCACGCGTCGTTGAGTAAAGATTACGAAGTTTGAACTAAATTGAACACGATCCATCTATTGTTCGAAAACAATGAAAGTCGACAAACAGCTTTATCTTGATGTGACGAAGCCAAAACAACAAACGCTGCTTCTCTGTTGTTTAGTCGTTTGACTTGACGATGGAGTAAAACTCTAGTTTGGGTTCAAAAAGGAAACTACTTGATTTTTTTTTAACTATAAAGATCTTTGACACAAAACTGTAACTTCCTATGATGTAACTATGTTTTTAAAAGAGGAAACGCTCTTGTTACCTGGACGTCTGTTGTTTTATAATCTCCAGTCTTTATTTAGATCATCATCATCAGGTTGTTTTAGATTTAAACAGTTAGTTTAGAGGATTGACACAACTGTTAGTAGACGTGTTTCCACCGTTACAAGTTCAAGGTAACGTTTAGGGGCCGGGAACTTTTCAGGAACATCGTGTCTGATCACTGACTTTACCGACCGTCTTCCCTGCGACCGCTTCATCGCGTTATCATTAACGATGTGTTTGACGTTGGAAATAAATATATTAATTTGTAGCGACCAGTGTGGATTCTATGTGAAAATCTGCGATGATTTTGCTACAGTTTCGACTGTGTCAATTCGTTCGCTTCTTCGATTCTGTTTATAGAAACTATTTATTGATACACTTCTGCTGCTGGGTTTTAAAAATGTCTCTTCTCAACCTAAAACCTACCTACGCCTGGACTGAGACCACGGAAAAGGTTCTTTCTTTTATTAAAATTCTCATTGTGAACCAGACAAGAGTAGTTAGTTAGTGGAAGTCGTCTTCTTTGCTTTAATCCTGTGGCGTCAGCGCCACCTGTGATGATCCGTGGAAGTGTGATCTGACGTCTCCGATACAAACGTCGCTGTAACTGTACAAGAGGATTTCCCACATTATAAGAGCTGGATTTACACGATACCCACAGTCCTGCAGTGAGTTTCAGGCCCATGTGTTTGTCATGTTCCAGAAACGCTGCTTCTCTGTCTCTTCACTCACTAACGTGCGTCTCCGGCGTCTTCGTTTAGTAGTTTAACTTTATATTACAGTGTTTCCTTAAAGAAAAACCTGTTTATAAGACTGATATCATAGTGCAGGTAAATCCATTATGATCTTATTTACTCTCCACAATCTGAGCTCATATTGTTACTGCAACATCTGATTTCCTGATTAATTTATGAACTTTAAAAGTTTTTAAAGTGAAATGTTTGATGGATTTTATTGTGATAAAGCAACAGGAAGTGTTTTTTTTTAATCAGAGGAGAATGTTTTGATGTGGTTGTAAAACATAAAGTCGAGACTGAACTGTTTGTTTTTAATGAAATGTTACCAGGAGGCAGCTCAGTTCACAGGAACCTTTTCAGTTCTTCATTTTTTTTTTAGTGAAACTGAACAAAGTTTTCGTGACGCACATTAAAATTTTAAAGAAAAGAATTAACTTTTTATTAACATGCGACAATATGACTTTTATCATCAATGAAAGACTTTGATTTTCAACAACTGATTTAACTTTTGATCCTAGTTTAGTTAAAATAAACCACACACACACACACACACACACACACCGAACGTTGTCACTTCAGATCAAAGAAGAAACTTAAAAAAGAAAAACCTAAACTTGAACCACACGTCCATCAACACATTTTACCAGAATAGAAACATCAACCAATCACATGAAAAACAGCCAAAACAGGAAGTGGCACAGGAAGCGGTCGTATCCTGGCAACAGAATGGCGCTGCCAAAAAACACACACACACACACACACGCTAACACACACACGCACGTAGGCATGCACAGTCATGTGTCCATCAAAGACTCTAAACCTCACCTCAGGTTTAATGATCTGTGTTATGTGGTTGTTACGAGTCCACAGAGAGAAACTGTGTAAATAGATTCATGTCCCCACAACATGAGTAATATAACACACACGGGTCAGTGTGTGTGTGTGTGTGTGTGTGTGTGTGTGTGTGTGTGTGTGTGTGTGTGAACCACACCAAAAAATAAAGAAGTAAATGAGGTGAATGTTCAACAGAAGTTTGTAGATAAAGAACAAAGAAATAAAACAAAGATTAGTTCAGTTGGACGTCACAATGTGTGTTTCCTGTTTTATAACAAGATTAAAACAATAATAATTAACTTAATGTTCAGTTTGAAAATAAAAGGATTGAATTAATAACAATGTGACATTAAAAATTAACGATGTTAAAGAAAGATAATAAGTTCAACTGGAAACTGGATTTTATAACTAGATTAGAATAAACAGAAGATCCAGTTTATAGATTTATGGAAATTATTTATATTAGAACATAATTAATGTAGGACTGCAGTGGTATAAATATAAAGTGTGTGTGTGTTGGTCAGCCGCTCTGGTTAACTCCCATCTGTCAACACACATGTTCTCACACTCGACTCAACAGAAATTCAATCATACGCCTGTGACACACACACACACACACACACACACACACACACACACAGTCTAACAGGCTGCTGGCGGTTTTTCTGCAGCCCGTCATTAAAACTGCTGACACCTCCACAACGTCCAAAACCTCCACTGGAATATCATTTGTCTGAGGCGACGAACACTCGCCGTGAAAACCGCCGTGTCACAGAGAACGAATGAGAAAAAAGACGTTTTTTTATCCTGCGAGACAAGATTGAGCGAGCGGGAGGAAACGTGGAGACGAGAAAGACGAGAAAGACGAGACGACGACGTTAAAAATCAGAAAAAATCTACAGATTTGACTCAAAAGAAACAGAATTTACAGCTTAAATGGAAAACGTGTTCAAATAAAACTTATTTATTGGTGTAAATCGTCATAAATTAATAAAGAAAATTAATGAAAAATGAAAAAAAAAAAAACACAACAAGGTGTTCGATGACACAAATGTCATACAACGTGTGTGTGTTGGCTGCTGCAGCGAGGAAAGTTAGTCATCACACACACACACACACACACACACACACACACACACACACACACAAAGCCTCATTCATTCACACTAACAGTAACAGTAACAAGCTGCGCTTTGATCTGATCTGAACCAAATTAAGATCCGTCCAATAAAACTCGACGCGCGAAACGTTGCAGGAAAATGTGTCTTTTTTTTTATTATTATTATTTTTTTTATTATCAAAGTCATTAATTTTGCCTGCAGGACGTCGAGTCGGCAGCGCGGCCGCTCGAGCGTGAAATGAAGGAACGAACCAACGAACGGCCGCGGGATTAAAACTACCTGCGGCCTCCGGCTTGATTTTCTCTTCACGGCAAGAAACTTTTCACAGTCACAGTTTCTATAATTAACACAGAAAAACTAAAAACTCAGCACCTTCTCAGAATCTGTGTGTTTACCGGAGTGAGTCTGTTTTGTAAATGTAAGAATGAAACGACTCATCAGATCGTCATTTAGTTCAAATAAATGTTTCCTACGAGGATTCCTACCAGATGTTTAGCTAGCTTAGCGTGCTAGCTACTTCTTATATGGTAGTCGACAGTATCTGAATATAAATAGTGAACGTGAACGGCCGCAGTAGCTGCGTCTGGCTAATTATCAAGCTGCCATAAGATGAAATAATTCAGTAATTAAAAGTATCCATCCTGTCTCCATTTAACAACGTAACCACTTTAACTGTGAATACGTTTACTTCTCATACGCTTCTTTAAATCAAAGTTTTCCCCAAAAATCAAATTAGTTTTTCCTAAAACTGGACTAAGATGTCTTCTTGTGTTTTAGTAGGAAACCGCACAACATGTGACCATTTAATGTCATCAATCTTTCATCCACCTTTTCTTGTTTCTTGTTGTGAAAATCTCTCAACACAACGGTTCTGAAACTAAACTAGAAAATGTTAAAACCAAACTAAAAGACAAAGGCAGGTTGAGTAAATTATAACAGCGGATTTCTGACGTGTAAACATAAACACACAAGTAACATGAGAAGTAGAAACTGACATTTCGGCCTTTTTCCACCAGCATCAACTCGACTCGTCTCTACTCAGTTTCTAGTGTTTCTACTTGGTTCTAGTTCCCGGTTCCAGCTACTGTTTTAGTTCCTACTCTGTCGAGGAACCGATGGATCTGAGTCAAACTAAAACGTGACGTGAACAGACTGGAGGTCACTGATTGGTCAGAGGGAGCGTCAACAAAAATAATCAACCTCTATTTTTAATAAACAGCAACAAGAGTGATATCCATCGCCGTAGCCTAGCTCGTCGTAAGCTTCGAAGACGACGACAACTGGACTAAATGTTCAGAAACGTCCTCAGAAACTCTGAAACATAAACACTCAGTACGTCGTCCAACTCGACCCAGCTACTGTTTCCAACAAACATCCTCTTCATCTTCCTCATGTCAAGCGCGACCAGACGCCAGCTGAGTTGAGGCCTCGTTTCTCTGTTTTTCTGCGCAGTCGTATCAACGCAGTCGTTAACTCTCTCAGTTCTTCATCAGCTGGTTGGTGTCGCAAAGCAGTTTTTGTCTGTTACGATTATCGACGATCGCTGACTGTTTATTTACCGTCCGACCTTGTTCCTCCACAAACAACGAACAACAGAGACCGACGAATAGAGAAGACGTTTGTTGGAATCGTTCTATTGAAAAATGCTGAGACAAGAACGAAAGAGGAGACGGTGGAGATGTTGTTGTTGTTGTTGTTGTGGAAGGAATACAACAAACCAAGTGAGATTCTGGACATGAGGTAATTCTAGCGGACCAATCAGAGCCCTGCGTTCTCCGTCGTCTCGTTGGGTGTCGGTCAGCCCACGGAGACTGTGTCTCCATACAGATTAGCGTCGTAGCCTAGCTCGTCGTGAGCTAACCCAGCAACAAGTACAGCATCTTCTCCATTAATGTTGACTGATGTTTCTGTGTCACTCAAACCAAGAATGTGATGGAAAACGACACGTCTGGGACCAAACTGGGTAGAAAGAAGAGACAATAAACTGACCTTATTTATTCTTCATGTTATCTAACCAGCAGTGAGTTGTTAACAAACTGCTGAGGTTTGCTCTGATAAAAGCTCTTGAGTTTAAAAAGGAAACGTCTGCAGCTCTTGGTTTCAGTTCAGCAGTGAATCGAGGTCGGACATTGAACTATTTAAAGTTTCATCTTGGTCCCGTGATCGAGCTGCTGCTGCTGCTGTGGTGATTATAATACAGGTCAGGTGCACAGTGAACACAGTGTTTGAATAAGAAAAACCACAGTGTCTTTTTGACTTTTACACCCGTGTGGGTAGTGGTAGTAAAATGTCTCCCGGGACAATAAAACATCCACATTTGCATGTGATTCTCTGTCTGTGAAGCGAAGCAGGAAACTAAAAAAATAACCTGACATGTTTGTCGTCTCAGGACGAACAATAATAATAATAATAATAATAATAATAATACTGTTCTCAGAACATAAAATCATTAATAAAACAGCTGAACAAAGGATCAAAGCCTCATGTTTGTGTGAACAGGCTGCCGGTCGGGGTGTAAATAAAGCTGCTTGATTGAGTTTGAGCTTCCTGCGTCTTGATTTAGAAAAAGGAAGTGAAACACATGAAAGGAGGAGGTGAATGTGAACCCACATGAGAAGTTTCTCAGCCTCGTCCCTGCACCTTTTACATTCCTTAAATATTTCTGCCTGATTCATGTGACGAAGCAGGAAGGAAGGAAGAAAGAACATGTTCGGACGCGGCTGTGAATCTAGAAAAAAGTCAGTTTTGGAAAATTTATTCGAATCTGAGCTGAAATTAGCTCCGCAAAGAAAAGAAAGTGAAGGAAGGAACCAGAGCTGTTTATGTTTAGGTTGAAAAGTTCAAACTTTTCTTCTTTTTTTCCTGTTTCTATCTCTTTCTTTATGAAGATCAAAGAGTCAAACAGTTTCTTTCTTCTTTTCTTTTCTGCTCATGTTGTGATTTTGCTTTTTCAGTCCTGCTGCTTCTGAAATCTGCTGTTTTATTTATGTTCCAAGTCGCAGCCGAAGACGAGGAAAACACATCACGTCACGTTTGAAAACGCTCAGAAATTCAGCCAGAAAAATAAAGTTATGACCAGCTGTGACCTTTGACCTACATCGTGTCTTAGAAACATCACGAGAAGAGAACGAAAGGTGTTTTATTTCTGTGTAGGTTTCCATCGGTTTGTGGTTTAATCATGACGACAGTTAATCTCGTCAGGTTTCTTATTCTGACTCGTCGTCGTCTGGTAACGACCTGCAGGTTGTTATCACGACGCGGTTTCTCTCGGCAGCGTCGTCATCGTGTCCGACACTCGTTTGCGGTGACGAACACGATGTTTCGGTCTGCGACACATCCTCAACTGATTATTATTTTCACTGGTGTGTGGTGAACAGACACGTTCACTCAGACACAGTGACAGAGCCCTGATGTAGAAAAACGATTATTATCGTGGTGTTAATGAGAAGGATCGTTGTTATTGCTCATCTCTCTACTGATGCAGATGTTCTTCTGTTTATTCAAATTAAAACGTCGTGTTTTTCTCCCAAACCGGAGCTGCAAACAAACACATAATCAAACACAGAAAGTTTCTATGAACCAGTTATAGTTTGGTGGAGGAAGCACTGAAGCTACTACAGTGTTTAAGTAAAAGTACAAATAACCAGCAATATATATAGTTTAGTAAAAGCAGAAGTACAACATCAACAACCGTATGTAGGTACTTGTGTTTGAATGGACTTAAACTGCTGAAAATAAAGTTTTCATAGAGGACAAACATTTGTTACATAACAGATACAGTTTATGATTTACTGTATAAGTCTCATATAATTTACTTTATGTTTCCTAAACCACGTCTTCATCATAATCTGATGTTTTCATTCAGTATCAGGACTTTTTGTGGCGAGTTTGACCCCGACTCCGGCATATTTTAATCATTTTACGTTGTTTAATTGTTACTGTTATTATTCCCTGTAACATCTAATGTTTCCACGTCTTTAACCAACTTTTCATCGTCTGGCTGATTATTGATGTGGCAGGTATAAATATTTATGAGACTCGTGTCTCGTTTCGTTCTATTTCTACTCAGTTCGGTCCCAGACACGTCGTTTTCCATCACTGTTTGGTTTGAGTGACACAAAAACATCAGTCAACATTAATGGAGGAACATGGAGGAGACGCTGTACTTGTTGCTGGGTTAGCTTACGACGAGCTAGGCTACGACGATGGCTATCAATTGGTATCTATAAACCCAACGATCAGACTATTAAACACGTCTTATAGTTGATGAAACGCGGCGCTAAATTCAAGCTAACGCTACAAAACTGCTCCTTCACGAGCCTGATTGTTAATTGACGTGTTTAACGAGCTGCTTGTAACCAGAGTCAATGATTGTGACATTAGATACGACAAACAGGAAAGATTGACGACGCGTAACAACAGCACACACACACACACACACACACAGGTCAGGAGCTGCTTTAGTCACCTCGCTGGTCAATACGACACCATGTGAGCAACAGTTTCCTGCTGAGTTTTACAAACGTGACACGTGTGAGACGATAACAGACGTGTGGCGGTTTCAGTCGATGACATCGTCGGCGCTGACTCACACTCTGCAGCGACGGACATGCTGCTGCGTTTTTTACTCCAGAGATATTACAAAAAGTGATTACGTTGCTGCAGACTGAGCCTTTCTAATAATACAGTCTGGTTGTTTGGTCCAGATATACCCAATCATCTTCAGCGTAATCTAATCTGAAGTCACCGTCTGTTGTGACTCACCTGTAAAAGGATTAGGCCTTTGATGGATCGTTGTTATAAGTGTGACCCTGCGCTGCTGCTGACAGCGTTTCCTGTAACAGAGAATTTAAACAGAGGATTAGACGGATGATGGAAACTGTAGCGGGTTGTGTCATCAGCAAAGTGTGTGACAGGACGTTTACTTTAGGAATTACAGCTTTTCTAACCTGTGACCTCCACCGATACAACTCGTGGTTTAATCTGATGGATTACACACGAGTGTGTAAACTTTACTCTAACTTTGAAAGACTCGTAAAACTTCCTAAAAACGATGCTTCGTTTGTGCACAAATAAAGATTTAATGTGTCATAAAGATTATGTGACGCAAGTTTTTGCTAATGCTACGTAGCCATTAGCCGTCCTTTTGGCGATACCGCTCATGTTTCAAGCGACATCGTGGAGTTAACAGTTTATAAAACAAAAACTACGAGCTGCTAAAGTTAGCAAGAAGCAACAAGTAGCATTAATCAGGTTAACACTTATTAATGCTAATGGTGGCTACGTAGCATTAGCAAACATCAACCTAACGTGCATGTCCAATTTAGCATCAAACGACGTTGTTAGCATGAGGTAGCATTGGCATGAACACTTGCTAATGCTAACGTTAGCTGTGTAGCAATAACAAAACTTGTGACTCCTATGAAAAAACACCAGTGGTGTTAGCATATTAGCATTACTCAGATGCCTTGTTACAACCTCTATGGTTAGCATGAACACTCGCTAATGCTAACGTTAGCTTTGTCTGAGCTGCAGCTTTTCTTTTATTATAGACCAACTAAGGCTTCATGATATCAGACACACATGCGATGACTCCTCTAACATCGACCCCAGACTGAGAGTAGACGCGTCTCTTGTCTCTTGTATCTTAAACTTTTTCCAGATAACAGACATGATGTTCTTTACCAGATAGTAAAGACTGTAGCTGTCGTCTGTCGGACGTTTGTCATCGTTGGATTCATTTAGTCACAGAGGAAGCAGGTGAAGGTCTTTGGTTTGTCTACGTCATAGTCAAACTAACCGCACGACACTACACAACCACGCTACTGTCAAATGAATGTCAACAAGGTGAAGATTTCTGTCTTGATTGTGGTGGATGTTGGAGTCTTTTTGTGGCAGTTTTATCTGATCTCGGTCGTATAGAGGCCGAGCATCCTTCTGAAACCTTTGGTCTGTGTTATAGGCTCGATCTAAATAGGTCAAACACCAACAAATGTGGTCGATGCTGCGTTATTGTACCGTGTGACGAAGCAGAAACGTCTCAGTTGTGAAATATAGTATATTTTCATCATCCGTCGATGCGTTTGAATCAAACAAACATTTTCATTTATTCAGCTTCATCAAATCAAGATAAGAAACATTGGTCGTTTGCGACTTTCTCCTCACAAACCTGCGCTGCTGTCAGACTCAATAAGTCCTATAATCGTCGTGTAACTGGTGCGGCGGGATTCTCCACTAAAATTATCTTTTCAACGAGCTGGAACCGAACAATAACTCACCTCACACACACATAGATAAGACCCGCAGCCGACTGATAACATCTCTCTTTTATAAAGTCGTAAATCTTTCAAATTTAACGAGACAACTAAATCCAGTTACGGCTCCGGTGTCATTACCGTGAGGTGGTTTGGTCTCAGAGCTCAGCTGTGTTGGTTTATTGGTGCATAAAGATGATTTGTTTTTTGTTTTTTTTTTTTGCAGAATAAGCAGCAACGAACAGAAACTTTACGCCTCAAATTGTGTCCGTCTACTTAATTCAACCACCATGTTTTGTTATAAATGAGGAAATAAGTCCACACTTTTTTTGTTTTGTCCTAAAACAAAACCAGACTCCGTCGCTGTAGACATCTCTCCTCTACTCGTCTTTCACTCCCTCATCCTCTATTTACATCCCATATTTCCCTCCTCTGCTCTGATTAATGAAAACGAAACAAACACTATTTTTACACCTTGTCCTGCTGCTCTTCATCCTTCATCTGTCTCCTCTTCCCTCATGTAACATCTTCACTAAAATTAGGTTGTTGTGGGTGAATTTGTTTCCTTCTGTTCACCTTAAAAAAAAAAAAAAAAAAAAAAAAACCTTGAGTGTTTATAGGAAGGTTGAAGGAAAGAGAGCGGTGATTAGACGGCGAGTTGTGGTCGTCCCGTGACCTTAACGTGACCTTGTTGACGGCACACGTATGTTGTTGTTGAAGTCTTTCATTGACACGTTGTCACAATTACACTCCTTCCTTCCAGAAAACCAACGGTTGTGTTAATTAACTGAAGAAGCAGCTAACGCTAACGCTAACCTGAAGTCATCAGATTCACTTTGATTTTTGATAAATCAACCCGATACTTCTTCATCAACGAACAAGACGTGTTTAATCATCTGTCGGGTCTTTTTATGACGGAGGCTGCTTCTGTGATCAGTTCAACCGACCAATCGGGAACATTTAGGTTTTCTCCGACATCTACTCGACTCGTCTTTACTCAGTTTCTAGTGTTTAGCTACGTTTTCCATTCATCTGATAACAGGATCTTTATTAACGTAACAAACATCTTGTCAGTTTTTAATCCGTCGTCAACTTGATGGACATAAACGAGTCTGTAGACGCCATCTTTGTTTGTTTGTTCGTTGAAATTCGGTCGTCATGGAGACTTGTCTCATCGTCTTTACGTAGCAACCAGCGACGACTTCTGATGACGTGTGACGGTGAAGTAGAGGAACGTTTTCACCTCAACGCTTTGTTTCTAGAGACGAGGAGTAAAGAAGAGAAATGGGATCAGCCGTTAAACTCAAGTGACTATTAGATCTTCTCCACCAGCATCAACTCGACTCGTCTCTACTCAGTTTCTAGTGTTTCCACTTGGTGTTTCCAGCTACTGTTTTAGTTCCTACTCTGTCGAGGAACCGATGGATCTGAGTCGATACTAAAACGTGACGTGAACAGACGCCGGCCACTGATTGGTCAGAGGGAGCGTCAACAAAATAATCAACCTCCATCTTTAATAAACACCAACAAGAGTGATAATCGTCGTAGCCTAGCTCGTCGTAAGCTAACCCAGCAACAAGTACAGCATCTCCGCCATTAATGTTTACTGATGTTTTATTCTATAAGAAACAACAGTCTTAAAATCTAAATCGCTCTCCAAAGACGACAAAAACTGCACTAAATGTTCAGAAACGTCCTCAGAAACTCTGAAACATAAACACTCAGTACGTCGTCCAACTCGACCCAGCTACTGTTTCCAACAAACGTCCTCTTCATCTCCTCCTCCTCATGCCGGGTTGTTTATTGACGCGGGTTTCAGCAGGATGATGCCGGGGCTTTTCCCACCACACTTATGGGAGCTGACTCTGAGTCGTCCTCCCTCCTGTTTACAGCTCATTATGACAGTCGGGGCCCTGAGGGACGCCTGTCTCTAAAACTCTGGATGATTGATGTCGTCCAACTGTCGTCTCCACGGACCAGATTTTAGTCCCGTTCCGTTACATTCATACGTCGTTTCTTGGCTTCGATGGAGTTTTATGCTTCACTGAGTTACATTTCAGTCATAACAGTTTCCCACAGGGAACATTTCCTTTTTATCTAATCTCATCTCTTATCTTTATTATTGTCGCGTCGGTCACAGCGACATAAAAACGTGCTGTGAAGCTCTTAAATGTAAAGACTGGTTGTCAGTAAAAAGGTAAAAAGTTTGTTGTTTCTCCGTAAAACCAACATGTGAACGTTTCTCAGCTTCTGCAGCTTTAATCTGTTGGTTTTCTGCTTCGCAAACCTTCTAACAAATAAGTCTGGCGCCATCGTGGAGACCATCAGAGACCTGACTGTGTGGAAATAATAGTTAAATATACAACCGGTGGGTTAGAGGAACAGAGCAGAGACAACTGAACAAAAATGAATCAAACAACATATTTATTAGGTCAGATCAGTGTCGTCCTCTCCTTCTTTTAAACTGTATTAATTTAAACTTCATGTGAATACGTTTACTTCTCATACACGTCCTTAAATCAAAGTTTTCCTCAAAAATCAAACTGAAACTTCTCATTTTTTTCTCCCAAAACTAGAACCATATCGCAAAAAGCCTCACTTCAAAACTTCACACCGCTTCGTTGACCTATGAACTCTCGTCTCGGTGATTTGTACGACCGCCGCCACGCGTTCATGACGTGATGCGACCGCACGTTTCTCGTACATTGACGACTGTGGCGCCCCGTCAATTCTCCTCCGCACATTATGACACTTGGTTGCTCTAATGCTAATGCTAACGGAGCACGTGAAGTACCGCTCCTAAAAAGCGCTCGCTCGCCGACCTCAAACGTCACGTCCTACGTGTTTTTAAAGATGGTTTCTGCTTTTATCAGACATTTATAATCCACAATGTTTGTAGCTGCGGCTGCAACATGGATGCTGAAATGCTACTGACTTATCTAAAGTTGAATACAGACCTGGTAATAAAAGCAAAACGTGGATCATAATCATTAACTGCTCTATAATCTGAGAACATAGACATGAATAGAGAGTGAAATGTTTTCATCCAGCAGACAGAGATGACTGGAGCTCATACATTAGAGAAGTAAAACAGATGTAAACTGAAATTTAACACCAATCATTCCTCATCTAATTTTGGTTAATTATTGGTTAAAAATAGCGACTGGTAACAACGTCGCTCAGATTTCAGTCGGTCGGTTAAAAGCAAAAACATCAGACGTGAAGGGAAGATGTTTCTGTTTGTCTGCGTTGTTGTTACAATCAGAAAAGGGAGAAAACAAGTGATTCAGCACTTTAGTTTCTCTGTGTTTATGTTGAGAACATGTGCAGGACGTTCGGTGAGAACTGTGGAGGCGGCTGCGTCCACTTCCACCTCTTCCCCTCCGATAAGTGTCCGCGTTGTTCGGTGCCAACTTATCTGACGACCATGAGGGAAAGAACAACACATCGTGTCCCGGAGAGCTCGTTTTAACATCACCTCAGTCACTCAGCACCGAGCCGAGGCCGATGATAAACCGGCTGCAACAGCTGAATGCGGTTTTATTAGAAACATGTAAAAACCTTTGACTGGAAACACTAAACCTCGTTGGCTTCCTTCAGGTTTTCGTCACATCATTGTCACACAAACACCGTCGGACTAAAGGTTTGTAGAAACACGATGCAGCTCTCACCCTCCGATCTTTCTTCCTCTTTGTGCCACATCTTTTTATTTGATCCACGTCTTTTCTGTAACAATGCGATCAGGTTCCTGCCCCAACATCAGCTGTTTGAGTTCAAAACAAAGCAGCTTCCTTGATGTTTTTAATATACGACAACGTCCTGATTAATCTATAAAAACCTATGAAACTTAATGTATCTCCAGTTCGATTCTTAGTTAATCTAAGTTAAACATCACGAAGAAACAACCGGCGGGAGATTTAACAGGACTTGACTTTAACTGATCATTAAATCGATCTTGACTTTTTTATAAAAGTTGCATTTTTTTTTGCAATTTTTCTACTTTAACCAAAACTCGATTGCAACATCGCAGCCCCAATATCTGATGAAGAAAAAAAAAAAAAAAAAATGTGCAGCGATCGTCCAGATCTGTATCTGTGTGAGCTTGGTTGCCGTGACGACAGACAGATTTCAGCATCCCATCCCATCTTTGGTGGGAACGTGACATCGTCTGAGTCCCTCGTGTCCAGTTTACTGTGTGTGTGAAGCTCAAGGTCGACGACCTCTTACTTCATTAAATTCAGGAAGTAGATTTTCTTCAAATCAAAAAAAAAAAAAAAAAAAAAAGTTGAATTAATGTTTAATTTGCGTCTTGAAGATGTTTGAACTGTTTAAAGTGGGTTAATTTTAAATGTGGGTTGATAAACAGGAGTTGGGAGCGTTAAAGTTTCATGTCCATCAATAAAAACTAATAAAAATCTGGTGACGAGGAGACGCGGCGGTGACGTTAATGAACCTGAACTGGAGTTAAAAGACTGATGCAGATATCAGATGTGTCAGGAACAAACGTGAGGAAGCTGAGGTCAGGAACACGATGGGTGGGGTCGAGCTTCACGCTAACATCACATCAGGAACCAGCTCTTTATAAACGCTGTTAAAACTCTGATCTGACACCTGAAAGTTTCCAAAATAGGTTCTTCTTCGACTTCTTCGTGCAACTCGTGTCAGGTTTATTTATAATCTCGCAGCAAAGATCTAAACAAACTAAATCCAATAATGCAGCAAAGGAAATGTTTCCACTGTGGGTTTTTGTGCCAAAGAAAACCAAGTGTAGGCGTGACGACACCCGGGGGTCGGTCCTCAGATGTCACTGACGCTCGCTCTTAATGAGCCGCGGTCACACGGACAAAAACATAAATACGACTCAGAAATAACATCAATCATCTGGACGGAGAGATCAAATATTAATGATCTGAACTGACCTGATGGAGAAATTATGTGTGTGTGTGTGTGTGTGTTGTGAGGTGTAAGAGGTGTGTTGACATGTTTGATAGAGCAGCGTTACCGTCATCCTGTTTCTCCCTGTTTGACTGTCAACAGGAATGTCTGGCAAACAGCCACATGGTCACTGCCAAACACACACACACACACACACACACACACACACACACACACACACACACACACACACACACACACACACACACACACACATCTGTACTTCACATTCCTGCGATCCAAACCAAGTTTAACCGTTTTGACTCCAAGAACTTAAGTAATCAATTAGCATTTTGGTAAATTTGTTAATTACACATGATGCTAAGCTAACGACTAAAATGTGTGTAAGATGCTAAAAGGTGACGTGAACAGACGCCGGCAGCTGATTGCTCAGAGGGAGCGTCAACAAAAATAATCAACCTCCATTTTTAATAAACAGCAACTAGAGTGATATCCATCGTCGTAGCCTAGCTTGTTGTAAGCTAACCCAGCAACAAGTACAGCATCTCCTCCATTAACGTTTACTGATGTTTTAGTCTCAACTTCACATCAAGGACGAACCAAACTGATGGAAAACAACATGTTTGGGACCAAACTGGTCAGAGTCAATCAGAGATAGAACGGTTTAAGTCTAATTGAACCGAATCTGAATTATTTCTGTTTTGAACGACAAATTTAACTAATCACAGGAAGTAAATCACTGTACGTTTCGTTTAATTTGCTAAACGACGTCTTAATTTATCAGCCAACCTTCCTAAAGTCTCCAAATATAGTTAACAAACATCAGAGGAGACGGTGTTTCTAGACGTTGAAGAGATAATAGGTCTGGTGATAATGGTCCTCATCATAGCACTTGGTAGCAGTAATGCTAACGCTAATGCTCACGTGCATATTAAACAACACTCCCAGGGGCCGCCTGGTTTTGGACAAGTTTTCCAAGTCTCTCTACACTGTCTCTATTATTAAAGACGAAAAACCCAAACAAATGATGATAAAAACAAACAAAATAAACCCACTCCCAGATGATGCACGCGTGCTACTACGGGTCACGTGCTCGCATGAGTTGTCTTATATTTCGGGTCAGTAAATCTGTTGAATCAAAGGTCCTTGAGAGACTTTTAAACGTCTTTGGAAAATAAAACAACCACGTTAAGAGAGAATGTGGACTGGGAATCCTGCAGGATGAAAAAAACTCTTCTAAACTCTTTTAAAACAAGTTATTTATAAGAAGAAAACAGCAGGTGAAGTTAAAATTAGTCCAAAGTGTTGGTTACCAACATCCATCACAGCCTGACAGATGACTTCCTGCAGCAGCTTCAGTAATTTCCTGCTCAGCAGCGACAGATTATTAACGACGTTTCACATACGTTCACTGCGTTTCATTATTAGTCGAATATTTCTATAATGAGGGAAATTAAATTGTCGAATCGTCGCATCGACCTCGTGTTCTGAAAACGTCTTCGGTCTCAAGGTCGTAGACCGAGACACCGACGCTCAGTCTGCTGTCATGTCTTCCTGACAGGGCAACTCCTCCATCACTGACCCTCATGTTTCCGTTTCTCCAACACACAGGTCAGGGATCTTGTTTGTGTCGTCTTCCCTCCTGGCTCCGCGTCCTCAAGTGTGTCTGCGGTGACACAGAACGAGTCAGAGAACTAAACAATTAAAGGGACGGTCAGGACGCACTGATCGGATTTTGATGTTTTTGCGAATTCACACTAAACGAACTATTTAGACGATGAGTCACAGGGCGTCGTTGAGTCACATGTAAAACTTTATCAAACCACAGAGATGCTGAGTTTCAAGTTTCAGAGTTTGGTTGGTGCAGAGAGAGGGGAAGGAAAGTACAAGGACAGGGAGAGACGAAGTGTGTGTGTGTGTGTGTGTGTGTGTGTGTGTGTGTGTGTGTGTGAGCATGCGTGCTGATAGGCAGTGTGACGTTTGTACCAACGACATGACCTAATCTTCTCTGGCAGTAGATCAGAAGCTGCTGTGTTGTACCGGACGGTACAGAACAGGTTGATATAGGCCTCTATTGTACACACACACACACACACACACACACACACACACATCTAATTCCTAATCACCAATAAACCTCCTGAACCTGTGTCCAGCTGTGAACTGCAGCCTCAGACTGTAACTTTCCAACAAGCTATTTTTATTTAAAACAAAAAAAACTCTAAAAAAAAGTGATTTATATTAAATATATTTAATAATAATAATCAAACTACTAATCTCTTCTCTTTTTTAAATTGATACAAGTTGCATTTTTATTTGTTTTTGATTTGAAATAGTTCAAATGTCCAGACGGTCACGAGGTGTGTGTGTGTGTGTGTGTGTGTGTGTGTGTGTGTGTAACAGATGTAAGAGACGTGTTACATGTATGTAACAGGTGTGTGTGTGTGTGTAAAACAGATATGCTGCAGATGTGTAATAGGTGTGTGAGACATGTGTAACGTGTGTAACTGATGTTTGAGGTGTGTGTGAGTAACAGGCATGTAGCAGGTGTTTAAGTGAATGTGTTAAGAGTGTGTGTGTGTGTGTAACAGATACGTAGGATGTGCAGATGTCGTGTGTGTGACAGGCCGTGTAACGTGTGTGTTACATATACTTTAAGAGGGTTTGTGACGTGTGTAACAGGTGCAGAGGTGTGACTGTTGTTACAGATGTGAAACATCAATAAAACTCATCTTCGTCAGTCTGAGGTTGAATATTTTTCACGTCGGATCAAACACGTCCGTCTCCTGCTGCTCCTGTTTGACCTGAGAGTAAAAAAACAAACCTGACAGGAAGTCGCACGAACCACGGCAGCGAGTTGTGTGCACGTTTGTGTTTTTGTAGCCGTCGCACGCAAACGCTGCACGATAAACATCTGTTTGACTGAACAAACCACATTTCTTGTAGCAGGATGGATGAAGATAGACACGAACGAGACAACAACAGACAGAAACTGTGACTATATTTCTTTAAAAGTTCAGTTTCATTCAGGTTAAAAGCACAGACCAGTTTTATTAAGTCAAAGTTAAACTGTGATTCTCTCGTTTTTATCAGTTTTCTTTTGTCTCTGATTTCTACGTTAACTCAGTTTGTATTTTATCAAAATAAAAAAGTCGATGTCCTGTTGTTTTTTTGTTGTTTTTTTTGTTAAATCGCACAGCGGCGACAGATGTGATCCCAGATGTTTAGTTGTTTATTTACAAAAACAAAAACCTCAACTAAAGTTAAGTTGGTCTTCTACACTTGTAATTGATGCATGAAAACGAAAAAGTGACTCATATTGACTGTTATTGGTAGTTGATGATTCATTTTAACTGAAAGTGAGATTTCTCAAAAAAGTCAAAGTTGCGCTTTAATATATATTGATGTGTATTTATAACAATTAACTAAACGTTGAATATCTTTGCTCTTTAGTTGTGATGTGTGATAAAAGCTGCAGCTTACCAACATGTTTTTCCCCCAACAAGGAGTTATCTGACAAGGTCGTTATAGAAATGACCTCACTTAGCCCTCACACACACACACACACACACACACACACACGTGTTTGTGTGTGTGTGACGGTGGCAGTAGGTCAGCTCAGTCTAAAGTCACTGTTCCACACCAGCGACCGTCACATTATCCCGGTCTGAAGCCGTTTCCTTCTCAGGTCTTTATTTGTCTGGTGGTGACAGACGCCTCTGAGGCCTCTTCCTTGGCGTCTGAACCAGGAAGTCACTGCTGATTCTGACTCAACGTGTCTGACTCTTTTTTTTTTCTTTGGAAATAAGTAACACCTTTAGTCATGGGAGTGTTGGATTTTTTTTTTTACAGCTAAACCAGTCACTCGATCGTGGACTGTTGCATCATGGGACGGTAATTCAGCTGATATGATTAAAACTCCACAGACGACGTCCGTTTATTTCTGTAACGACATGAGTCCACGTTAGCGTCACATTTACTTTAATATTATCAGATTGCACACGCAGATAGACACAAGCCAGATGCCAGGACGGATGCCATCGTGTTTCATATCACCAGGTCAGATTCAGACTTTATTCAGCGATAAACACGTCAATGAAACGTGTGAGAACTGGGAAAAAAAAAAAAAAACTCACGTTGTTACAGAAATTATTGATTTATAACGTCGGCCAGATGTTAAAACATCAAGCGTTTCCAAGACGAATAAACAGGAGCTGAGCTGCTTCGTGTTTATCACACGTCCTGGAGTTTAGTATCAGCATGTTCTGTGTTTTTACACCGGATCTTTTTTAGAAAAAGGTCTGAGGATGAAATCACAGAAGATAAAACTCCCACTCGCCTCGTCTTTCTCAGACTCTCTCTCATCATTTGTTTGCTTTGAGTCCAGTGACGAGAAACTCTCACGACTTCTACAACTTAAAGTTTTCAAACATATTTATAGATAAATTCCTCCACATTTAAAACCTTCAGTACTTTATTTGTAGCTATATCTACTACACTTATTATAAAGTATTTATGCTTCATCAGCGATCCATGAACATGATAACAAGTGACTCATGTTGACTGGTAGTTAATGATTCATTTTAACTGAAAATGAGATTTCTCAAAAGAGTCAAATCGAGGACAAAATGAAAACAAAACAGCTGTAAAAACACCAGGACGCAGATGTTAAAAATGTTCTTATTTCAGCACTACAGGAGGAAAGTTTCTCTTTTATGGGATTAAAAACAAAAACAAGACTTTAGTGGAGTCGAGTCTCCTTAAAAGACTAAAAATAAAAGGTTCCTCCAGAGAGGATTTGAACCAACAACACAAACTATAAATTTCTTTTTTTTTTTTTTTTTTGTGGCATTAAAAACAAAGTAAAAGTATAAATAATTGTTCTCAAAACACTTTAGTCTAAAAATAAAAGTATTGCTTCTTGTTTCAGTGTAAAATATAAATAATCTGATGGTTAATGAACATAAGTTAAAGGTTTTTGTTTTGTTTGTAACATTAAAAGTCTCTGTGTCTCTGTCTCTTGCAGATGTTTGGGATTTCAGAGTAAAACGTCGGCCTGTCGGCTCCAGCGAGCTGAAGCTGTGTAAAGTCATTCCTGCGTTTGAGCGCGAGCATCCCTCAGGGGTTTTGTGTGTCATCGGGACCTTGAGACACACCCACACACACACACACACACACACACACACACACACACACACACACACACACACACACACACACACACACACACACACGGTGATGTTGAGCCTCTCCCTGTTGCAGCAGCAGACCTGGCAGACCTAATCTCTAAAAGATTGATGAGCTGGTGTGCAGGCGCAGGAGGCCTGGCACGGCGTCGATAAGGCAGCTTTTATTTTCAGTGCTGCTTGGTTTTTTTTTTTTCCCTCCAGGCTCAGGGTTATAGCACCGTGGTGCTGTCTTTAAAGAGCGAGGGAGGATTATGACACGGCCGGGCCCCGAGGCAAGAGGGGGCAGCGCTTTAAGAAACAGAAACCATGAAACGTGGCGGAAATGACATCTGTGTTTTCACTGTGTGTGGCTGCGTCTCGGTAGACGCCACGGTCGGCATGTCACTGTCAAACTGCCGGAGCTGGAGCAGAGTGAAACTACAGAGAGACGCTCAGAGCTGAGAGGAGCTCAACGCAACAACAAATAAGAAGAAAAACTAAAGAAAAGACAAAAACAACAACAAACGCGCTCAGAGTTCCACGCGGGACCATGTGCAACATCTCGTTCTGTGATGTGGACAGTAAGGTGGACCAGTTCTTCCAGCCCACGCTCTACATCATCGTCATCGTCCTGGGGCTGCCCACCAACTGTATGGCTCTGTGGGCCGCCTACATGCAGGTGAGGACACACACACACACACACACTCATATTCACTGCCACCTGCACTGACACTGACATATTGTTATTAACACAGGTTACAGTGAGAATGAGCATTTATTTACAAATATACAACATGGAAAAAAATCAGAAAATTATCATTTTTCATAACAATACATATAATATATTTAACAAATATTTACTAGTTTTATAATAATATAAATAATTAACATTATTATATATTTGAAACAACAGAAACTATATATATAAAATATCATTATATCTTTATTATTTATTTATGATTCAATGGTTTTATAAATGGTTTTCATCTTATATTTGTTACATTTTTTTTAATTACGTTTATATGTTTTAGCTTTGTTTCCTTATATATTTATATACATTTTTAAAAACAACTATGTTGATGTTAAAACTCATATTTGCTACATACATACATACATATATATATATATATATATATATATTTATATGTATGTAGTGTGTAATGTTCAGCACCAGCGGTGAATAAAACTGAGGTTATTTTCCACCGTTTCCCACAGACTCAGTCAGTTTACTTTGGCAGACCAAGAGTTTTATTATTGACTTTTCATTGGAGCGACTTCACCAACTCATAGTTTTATAAGTGTAAATATCATTTGAAGGGAACAACACTTTGTCATGAGGTTGTTTGGTTTTCCATCATGGTTCAAGAGGTGCATTGCGGTCAAACGCCTGCACACTCAAACAATTATTACTCAAACAATATGCAAACCTCCTCAGACAAACAGGAAGCCAGGTGGATATAAAATAACACACACTGTTTGCATTTTAAAAAACACTTTGCATCAAACAATCCTCACCTCATCATGTTTAAACTCCAGGTTCGCCAACGCAACGAGCTGGGCATCTACCTGATCAACCTGTCGGTGGCCGACCTCCTCTACATCACCACCCTGCCCCTGTGGATCGACTACTTCCTGCAGCACGATGACTGGATCCACGGTCAGGAGAGCTGCAAACTGTTCGGCTTCATCTTCTACACCAACATCTACGTCAGCATCGCCTTCCTCTGCTGCATATCGTTGGACCGCTACCTCGCCGTGGCGTACCCGCTGCGCTTCGCTAAAGTCCGACGAATCAAAACAGGTACGAAGACTTCGAAGACGTTAGACGCCGCAGTCTCCACTTCGTTTCAGAAGTTAGCCTCCTCTGCTGCGAATTAAAGTCGTCCCCAAACTTTTGACCACTTTTCTCCGTTAGTGCTAACGTTAGCATCGCTGTTCAAAAACGATAAACATCACGATAATTATCTTTAAATATATCTACGACTGTTTCCACCTGATTTTTGTCCGTTTTGATGATTTAAAACAATTTAAAACCAAAGTTTTTCCATTAGCGCTAACGTTAGCATCCTCTGCTGTCTCCTCTTTTGTTCACTTCTTTGTCGATAAACGTCACATTAAACACAACACAACCATTCGCCACCGTTTTAGAAATTGGTCACGTGACCCACACAAGCCTCGTGATTGGCTGAAGACTTCTCTTCAGCGGCTTAGTGGTGAAATGTCACCGCTGTGCGCCTGCGTTTAATCACATCGACACAACTAATCCATTAGTTGGAAACTCATTTAATCATCGATTTAAAACAAAGAAGAATTATTGTGATTCACTCTGACAGAAAACAGTCATTGTAGGAAAACGCGACCAACTTTCCGGGATTGCGTCAGGAGTCAGTATATTTAAATCAAACACACATCCTTTTCTCACATGACTAAGATTTGGCATTTGATGACTAGTTCCCCAAAAGTTGCCAAGACTGGAGCGGATGTAGTTCGATACATTTGCCAAATCTGACATGACAGGAAATTCACTTTGTGAGGAGATAAGATCGTTTCCATATCAAAAGAAGTTTCTTTATAAATAACTAATACCACAAGGATGTCTGTTAAAGCCATTGTTTTTAATCAAAATATAAGGACGATAAGGTCTAATAGTTGTTTTTTCTTGCAGCGATCCTCGTCAGCGCCATCGTGTGGATCATCGAGATCATCGCCAACTCTGCTCCTCTTTTCCACGATGAACTCTTCCAGGATCGTTTCAACCACACCTTCTGCTTTGAGAAGTATCCGATGCAGGACTGGGTGGCGGGGATGAACCTCTACCGGACGTTTCTGGGCTTCCTCGCCCCGTGGACGGCCATGTTGGTGGCGTATCGCGGCATCCTGGCGGCGGTTCGCTGCAACGTCTCCACAGAACGACAGGAAAAGGCGAAAATTCAGCGTTTAGCTTTGAGTTTGATCCTGATCGTGTTGCTCTGCTTCGGACCGTACCACATCCTCCTGCTGGTGCGTAGCATCATGTTTTTAAAGAAACCGTGCGACTGCGGCTCGGAGGAGAGTTTATTCGCGGCGTATCACGTCTCGTTGGCGCTGACGAGCCTCAACTGCGTCGCCGACCCCATTTTGTACTGTTTCGTCAACGAGGGCGCTCGACACGACGTCGGACGAGCGCTGTCGGCGCTGATGTCCGCCGCCTGCCACAAGAGCTCGTCCTCCTCGCCGTCGCACGCCGACATCCTGAATGCCGGTTCGGTTACCATGGAAACGCCGCTATCTTCGAAGAAGCAGCCTTGCGTTTACGCCGACGGAGGAAAGACGAGCAGCTACAAAACGGAGCTAGTGGCTCTGAAGGAGGAGTGTCTACAGATGACCATCCTCAGCGTCAGGAAGTGACCTCCACCTGAAACGTCAGGTCGTCAGGACGACGACGCTCCTGATACGACGTCTGGATCAAATCAGACGACGCTCGAGGCTGCAGATCCTCCTCTCACCCACCCTCTCCCCCTCCGGAGGGTAAAAGCTTCCACTCAATGGCACTTTAACAAGCCAGAACGGGGGATGAGATTGATGCGGTGAAGGAGAAATAACGACCCGTCGTCATGGTAGCGGCCGCCGTGAGGTTGAAACGCTCACACCAATTTACGAGGAGCGGTCACGTGCACATTGACCAGACTTTCACACTAGAGCACAAACATGTTGGTGAAATACTGTTGCTGTTTGCAAATCGTTACCACTAGAAGAAGGTAAAAAAAAAAAAGTCCAGAACGTCCACGTTGGAAATCAGAGGTGTTTACTTGTGCGGCGGCCATTTTCAGACATCTGATGCGTTAGCGGTGTCCTAATTCGAGAACTGTTTAGTTTCAAGATATTTACGTTGTTTATGTCCACAATCACAGTTCAGGGTGGTATACCGGTTCACCTGCTGCACCACTAAACACTAAAGCTGTAGCAGACGTTGACGTTGAATTTAGGGTCAATCCCATTTTTTATCCTTTAGCTCCTCCTCCTCTTTTTTAGCAGAAGTTGTATCGATCTTGATTCTCTTCTAGATGAAGGCTGAGGCGCCACACGACCCTTCTCTAACTGCTAATCAATAACGTTCGTTAACATTACCGTTAGCTTAGCGACCGCTAGTCGTCACTTTGCTAACGTTTTCCATTCATCTGATAACATGACTCTTTTCTGATTAAATGTCAGATTAATGTAAACGAACATCTTGTCAGTTTTTAATCAATTACCAACAAACGAGTGTTGTCTTTCGGTCGTCATGGAGACTTGTCGCGTCGTCTTTATGTAGCAACTAGCGCCGACTGATGACGTGTGACGGTGAAGTATAGGAACTAAAGTATAGGAGTAAATAAGGGAAATGGGATTGGCCTTTAGTCGTTGTCTGGTGATAATTTAGTTTTAAAAGTTTGGAGGTTGGACAAACAACTATTTACTGTAAATGACATCCTGATAGTTGCTGCACCACCTTAGATACAAACACGGTTTTGGACCAAGAATGTATAAAGCTAAGACTAAGACAAAAACACCGTCAAATACCGTGAAGCTGGTTTAGTTTTAAAGCACTACCGAGCATCTAGCATCATCAACGACAACGCCTCACTGTAAATTACTACGCTGGATGAAATGAAAAGTTTAGCTCATTTACATCTTTAGCATATTTATGGTTAAGCAGTAACTTAAGCGTCCTCCTAATACTACTTTGACCCTGTCGACTTAAGCTTTTATTGCACGTCAACATCGCAAACATCACCTGTGCTGCAATGAATCATGGGATACGTTGAGGCTGCGACGGATACAACTGCAGCTCTCGAATTAAGACGTAGCTTTTTTACAGCTTCAGTTGGAGCTATAGTCTGCGCTGCATGCTAGTGTCATCGCATCGACATGCTAGCGTCATCGCATCGACATGCTAGCGCCATCGCATTGACGTGCTAGCGTCATCGCATCGACGTGCTAGCGTCATCGCATCGACGTGCTAGCGTCATCGCATCGACGTGCTAGCGTCATCGCATCGACGTGCTAGCGTCATCGCATCAACATGCTAGCGTCATGAAACTCTGGTCTGTAGGTGCCGTCACATTTTACACGACTTACGTTGGACCAAAAACTTTAAACCGAGCTCAATAGATGAGGATAAAAACACTGGACATTTGGACGATTCGTCACTGTGCCAGGATTCATTCATTCATGCCTTGGGACGACTTTCTTGAATATTTAAGTGTAATTATTTAAAACTGCTCCGACAACAAACTGGACAAAGATTAAACGTTTGAGACCTAAATGTGCCACCACCACAAGAAGAAGAAGAAGAAGAAGAAGAATAACTCAATAAATAAAGAAACGATTGTAGATTATTATTGGTCAAAAACATTTGTAATTCTTGTTGGGAAAGTCTTTTCATTTCATTCGTTTTTGTTTGTTTTTTTTTTTAAAGAATAATGAAATAATGAAGTCTTGTTAAGTACCTCAGCTCATAAACTGTGACAGAGGAGTGTGTTTCTTCTTTAATGAGCCATGTTTCACCTTTTTTTATTATTATTTTTCAAACCAAAGTCCTTCTCAACGATCAGTAAAAATGGGAACCTCCATGCTGTATTTTTTTTTTGTTTATTTTGGGGTAAAATGGCCAGATTTGTAATTTAATCGACACATCTGGCTGTTAATATCAATATATTAGGGAATTAAATTAACTGATGAATGTTTGAGGAGTTTTTTTGTTTTTTTTTTTAATGGCAGCAAAACAGGTAGTTTTAACAATTTATGTCAAAATCACAAACTAAAAATTGACATTGAGCATGTCTCTACTTTTGTATGTTAAAACTAATTGTTCTTAATATAAATAAAAAAATGATAAAACTATTTTAAATGCCAATGCTGGTTTCGCTGCCATATTTTTGCTATTTGTTGTCAGTGCCTGGGTGTATTTACCATTTATTTGACATTTACACCGACATGAATCTTCTTCCTTTTTGTAGCCGGCAGCTTGTTTTTTTTTTTGGTTTTTTTTGTTTGTTTTGTTTTATTACTTTAAATAAATACAATTTTTTTTAGCATTGCCTTAAAAAAATGAACGGCAGCTTCCACAACTGAGCACGAAGAAAGAATAATATTTGATCGTTTGCTATCAATTTGATCTCTCTGCAACATCTTTCATAACAGAAGGAAGGGAAATGGTTTTTTAATATATATATATGTATATATACATATTGTCTTGGCACGAAATCGTTACTGTGTTCAGTGTAATGATGTGAAGGCAGTTAGTTTATTTTATTTTATTTGGCCTCGTCAGGTTTTGCCCTAAACGCTGCTCCTTGTCCCACTGCTTTAGTTGTGCGTCGCTGCATCCGTCGTCTCAGAGAAGAGGAGGTACCGGGCTTCATCATGTGTATTAGCTGATTGAAAGTGTCAGTGAGAAATAAATTAACTAAATGAAACTTTGCATCCGACTCTGTTTGTTTGTTTTGTTTTGTTTTGTAGGAAAAAAAAAAGCTAATTTAGCATTGTTAACATCCTAATTCTAGCTAGTTGTAAACAAGCTAATGTTAGCATTGGGCTGAATCCTACTTTTTAGCCAAAATGCTAACGCTAGTATGAAGATAAATCCTGCTTTTTTAATGCTAATGTTAGCATAAAGTTGACTATTGTTTGGATTATTAATTTGATCATATTGTTTGTTAAAATCTTAATATATATATATATATATATATATATATATAAACAAACTAATGTTAGCATTAGGTTAAAAAATGCTAATAGCATAACAATACATCCTACTTTTACTTTTTATGTTTAAAATGCTAATGTTGGCTAGTTCTAAACCGTTAAAGCTAATGTTAGCATAAGGGTGAATTCTACTTTGTAAAAACCCTAATATTAGCTTCTAAGCTAATGCTAGCATAACGCTGAATATTGTTTTTTTTAGCCAAAATGATAATGTTAGCATTAATGCAAATGCTAGTATGAAGATAAATCCTACTTTTTTATTGCTAATGTTAGCATAAAGATGGATTGTACTTTGTTAAAATCCTAACATTAGCCAATAAGATAATACATTTAAATATTGTTTGTTGTAAGTAAGTTGTGTTAGCATAAAGCATGTCATGTTCTAAACCTAATGTTAGTATAAAGATTAATTCTACTTTGTTAAAACCCGAACATAGGCTAATAAGCTAATGCTAGCATAAAGTTGAATATTGTTTTTAGCCAAAATGCTTATGTTAGCATGTGGTTTGATTCTTACTTTTTGTTAGCATACAAATTGTTGGCACTAGCTAATGTTGGCATTAAATTGGAGTTTCCCATGTTAAAAAGCTAACGTTAGCATACAGCTGAATCCTGCTTTTTAGGCAAATGCTAATGTTAGCATAAAGTTGGATCCTTCTATTTTGTAATTATGCAAATGTTCTTAACCTTTAACGCTAATGTTAGCATGAGGCTGGATTCTTACTTTTTGTTAGCACAAAAAAGCTCTAAAATAAAATAAAAATGCTAACGCTAATGGTGCATGAGGTTGGATTCTTTCTAAATGTTCTAAAATAAGTTGAAAATGCTAATGCTAATATTGGAATTAAGTTGGATCCCAATGTTTCCTATGCTAACAAGCTAGCATAGTTAGCATATAGTTGAATACTACCCTTTTAGCCAAATGCTAATGTTTGAATAAGGTTGAATGTTGCTTTTCAGTATTTCAGCTAATGTTAGCATGAGGTTGGATTGTAGTTTTTTCTTCTCTTTATGTTTCATTAACATGCTAATGTTGGCTGGTTCGGGCTAGTTCGTCTGTAAAAAAAAAAAAAAAAACAATCACACACATTTTTAACGAAAGTTTAGAGAATAAAAACAAAGACGCAGAGTAAAATTATTTACCCTGTGTGTCTGATAGCGAAGCGTTTCTTTTAACTCATCACGTAGCTACTTGTAGCGATACTCCCGTAGAGACCGTCCAGACTGATCAGATGACACGTTGTATCAGAAAACAGTCACGTGTTGCTTCACATGCTCTGAGTTTATGTTCACATAACAGACGTGTTATCTGATCCCGAGCGGCAGACAGAGCAGGTCTGGGAAGCTGCCAGCACAAAGTCACCTTCCTCACTCTTCGCTTTCCCCGATCGGAGCCGAACGAACTAATAAATGACCTGAGGGACGTAGAGACGGATCGCAGCATGAACGACTGTCAGCACACACACTTCATGTTCTTGAGAGGGAAAATAAAGGACATAACTCTGCTGCTCTCTCTCTCTCTCTTTATGAAGGAACATTGTCTCTCGCCCTCCACGCTCCAGCGCTCACCTCGGCTATAGATCTATATATAGAAACTCACCAGAGGCCACACTGTCATTACCAACAGCTCACCTGATTATTACAGTGATTTATTATCAGGTGAGGATACAGAAACGCCTCTGGACATAAAGGATGGCTGCGCTGTTATTTTCACGAGCAGCAGGTGAAGCTGCAGCAGAAAGATGAAGATGATGAAGCTGAAAACGACCAAATGAGATTAAACTTCCTCATTTTCTCACGGCTAACAGCATTAACCTGACAACACGAGCTGTTGGCAAATGTGTCTTATTTAGGAAAATGTTTTTGGTCTTTATGCACGTAAGATTGTGTCTGGTCAGAGAGCAGACAGTGGCTTTGTTTAAAAACAGCTGGAATAATAAAAGTCAACCAAAACAATGAGCTAAAAGATGCTAACACGCTACACAGAGTGGTGAGGTCATTCTTGATCGACCTCAACACATACATGTGGTAATATGACCCTTTGTTGATGTAAAATTATTGATACATAACACTGAACAGATCAGCAGATTCATCATTTTTCTCGCCCTTCACGGACACATCGACCTGTTGTTGAGGAAAATGTTGAATCTGCTGATGTGGAACAACCTTCACCACCAGTTGTTATAAAACCAGACGTTGGGTAAGTCTTGTAAAACAGTGTTTTTAATAAACTCTGGGTTCACTTACTAAGTTATCAGTACTTCAGTTTATGTGTAGGGATCCTATTCATGCTACTGCTGAAGTGAAGTGATATTTTGAGCTTTTTCTCAGTTGTTTACACACAAACACTGGTTCTTGAGACACGATGACCACCACATGTAACTCATGCACCAACCTCCTGAACCAACTGATAAACTACAAACACAATTCCTGCTTTAAATTCAAATTACAGCTGTAAAACACACGTTTTTCAAAACACTACACATGGTTCTCTGCATTTAGCTCAACTTTCATGTAGAAAATCTCAGTCACACTGTGATTTAAAACTCTAAAGTTAATTGTCCTGCTATGTCACTGACTCATCACATGGACAAACACAGTTTTACAATTAACAGTCAGAGTTTTAGCATTAAAGGATAAAAGGCCAGAGAAAAGCCTGTGGATGAGGAACTGTGACCAGACACAAAGATGCAGTGTAGTTTTTTGTTTTTGTTTTTACTGTAACTTTATCCAGGAAATTCCTCTGTTGTGTTGTATGTAGACCAGTGTATGTGCAACTTTTTGAGAAGAAATAACATTGTTTTGAATGTAAAGTTTCATTTTGTAGACATCTGAGAGTATGAAGCGTGTTTTCAGAAAAAGCTGTAAGTGAAGAAACAATTCACTGTGTTTCTGTGGAGGTTGCACATGTTTCACCTCTCATCCAACACAGAGACAGAGACTGGTTCATCCCAATTCGGACCAGAAGAGGAACCTGGTTTAGAGTCCAGAGTGAGGATGACTGCAAGTAAAACAAACCCTGGACAGATGCATGGTTCAGCACAGAAGAGCCAACTCCTCAGCACAGGAATCAGCGTCTACCTAAGGGACAAGGGACGTGTTTGAAGACGCAGATGAACACATCCTGGACAGGGAAGAAATATGGTTTGAAAGAGGAGTGAAAGAAACCATCTCTCAACAGAGGTGGAGGCCTGCGACACCACCTGTCTCCCTCATACAACGCTGTCCTTTCTAGCCCTAACCCCAGACTTCTGGCCCAGCCAAAACATTGGGCCACTCGGGGCCAGAGGCGGCGTCAACGTTAAGGTGGAGTCACTCGGTTGCTGTAGATGTGGAGACAGCAGCTCAGAAATGTATTTACCATTTTAGCTGCTACAGAGAACGATGGATCGACACTTCTGGTCTCACGATGATGTGACTTAAGAAAACTTAAGAAACTGTGGCCGCAGTTTAAGCTATGCTAGCAGCAGTTAGCAAGCTAACGACCCATGTAGATCTGCTGCAACTAGAATTAAAAACAGCGACAGAACTGATTGTTTACTTGCCGCTGGCCGTTTGTTTTCATGTGCTTGAATCGCATTTGTTATGCGTCAAAACGGAGATGAGTGAATAAATCTCGACATGTGATTTTTAATATGTATTCATATCGGTCACAGGTTCAGCTCAAAATAAATAATTCAACAACTGAATGTGAAACTAAACAGCAGCCCACGTCTTCATTCCTTCAAATCACTTCCTGTTTCATCACATATTAACTCCACACCGCTGCTCCTTCCTCCTACAACTGTGACCAATGTGACCCAGAATCCATTTTTAAAGCGGCGTGTTTTAATCTCATTAGTAACTCGTTTGGTTTTTTTGTCTCTTCTACCAACAGAGGAAACGGGTCACCAGACCAACGAGCAGTAAAATAAAAATAGACCCGTGTTGTTCTTGGAACGGGAACGCGTATCGAGAACAAAAAGCTCTGATTAGTGAGGTGACGGAGCCGAGATTGTTTTTAAATGTTATCGCTGCTGAGAGGCGTTCAGGTTCAGGGTCTGTGTGGGATTATAAAGTCTTCTGACCCACAGAGGAACATTTAAACCATCAGGAGGTGTTAAATCTGTCATTATAAGGTCAAACTTCATCTTTATTGCTTCCATCACAGTTTGATTCCTCCTCGACATGAATGAGGTGAGTCACACTAAAACACCAGTTAACATTAAGGAGGAGATGCTGTACTTGTTGCTGGGTTAGCTTACGACGAGCTAGGCTCCGACGATTATCACTCTTGTTGGTGTTTATTAAAGATGGAGGTTGATTATTTTGTTGACGCTCCCTCTGACCAATCAGTGGCCGGCGTCTGTTCACGTCACGTTTTAGTATCGACTCAGATCCATCGGTTCCTCGACAGAGTAGGAACTAAAACAGTAGCTGGAACCAGGAACTAGAACCAAGTGGAAACACTAGAAACTGAGTAGAGACGAGATGAGAAAGAACTATGAACTATAGGAAGCCCAAGTCGCCCCCTTCTGGTCGACCCACTGGGTCCTTGGATCGAAAAACAAAAGAAATGACAGTGAATGAAGAGATAAAAAAATTACTGCCCGATCTACTTTGACTTCTACCCTGAATCACACATATCCTGTGTATTAATTTAAATGACAACTATCAGTGAGTCTGGTCCATGTTTGCGCTGTAATTGTTGATTTATCTGCTTCTCAAAACACGTAACTGGTTCGACTGTAGGTGACGTCACAGTTTCTTCCTCGTCTCTTCCGGCTGAAGAGAGAACGAGGAGCAGGTGATAAAACTGACCAGGTCAGATATTTTCCCCAGTTAGCGTAGCTGCTGCTAGCTAACGTTAGCTGACGTAAATGTAGCCAGACCAGCGTTGTCGTCGCTACCTGGTCTCACACGTTTGCTGCCTGTCACTAAACAGACTCTCTCCATGTCAAACATTATCTTTAACTCTCACTAACATCACATGTTAAAACCATAATTTTTACGATCATAAGACCCGTGGACCGGAGCTATTTGCAGCTCTAATTTAGTAAAAAATCTCTAATTATCTCAATATGTTCAAAAAATCTCATGGTGATTTTTATCATTTTTTTTCTATAGATACATGAGGCTTTAACCTCCTTAGATTAAAAAAAACATAGTTGGAGCTGCTCTACTGAAGATAAAATGTGTAAAATATAAATTAAATAAAAACAAATCTCCAAAACGATTTAAATGTGCGAAGTTTATGTTCTTCCGACTTAACTGCTCCACATTAATTCAAATGATTCACAGCCTTATTATTCATATTATTCACATCCAGAGTCTTTTGCTCATTTAAAATACAAATCCACAGCAACTGAATCACACGGGGTCTTTATGTTACAGATATGGATTCACATTATGTAAAAACAGGTTCATTATTCATGTGTCTGTGACCTGGTTGAGCTCTTTTAACTTTTAAAGTCGAGACATTTACATAAACGACACGTGCTGTTAAATCTTAACGCGTCTCTGTGCTTGTTTAGCATTTAACTGGTTTATTTAACATTAAGCGAACACGCTAACGTTCATCCGCCGTAATCAGCCTCTTAAAGTGAAGTTTATGTCGTTGCCGCTGCTTTAATCTGAGTCTATAGTTGCCAGTGTTTCTCTTCCATTTAACACCTTAAATACTTTGTGTTTTTCAGTTCGTATCTGATGATACAGTTTCATCCACACCCCAGAGATGATAAAAACTGATATGTATCAGCAGAAAAACACAGAAACCTCCGTGTTTTATTGCCGGTTGCAGCTGTAAACAGACTCTCGTCCACATGAAGGTGAAACAACCTCAGTGATTTACAGTTTTCTGTGTCGGTATCGAGCTGCTACAGTCAAGTGAAGACTCGTCCTCCTTCTTTCTCTCTCTCTGTTTGTATGTTTATTCTTGTTTGTATGTTTGTTTGTCTTTGTGAGGACAGCGAGTTTGTATTTATTTGTGATGAACCCAGCGAGGACATTTTGTCCGGTCTCAGTCTTCACGTCTGGGATTTAAACTTTGTTTTAGAAATTAAATTTAGACATTTTGGTTTTAGTTTTTTGGGGTGAGACGAGGCCACAGAGACACAGCTGATTTAAATGAGTTAAATAAACAAATAAACAACAGTTTACTGATGCTATCATGTTGACCTTTGCTACAGAACATATTTTAATAATAATTAAAAGGGTAAATGTGGAGTAATAAGGGTGCGTGTCCTGCGTCCGTGTGAGGACATATACCCATACTGTGCATTTTATCTTGTGTTACATGATGTTATTTGAGGAGATAAGCGCTGAAGGGAAAACGAAACAATGGCTAGTTTGTGTTTTAGTTTCATGAAATCACAATGTTCTTAAGTCTGACTCACGTCTGGCACCGAATCTCCGTCAAACGTCTCCTCCTCCGTCGTAACAATGAACCTGAGAGAGAGAGACAGAAATCAACATATGCTCTAAACGCTGCAGCACACGCTGTAAAACACATTATGGATTTTTCTGACACTTCATCAGGATTCGTCCCAGGATGCACAGCGGCAATTATGAAGGTTCCTGCAGCACCTGGTTGCTGCACATGTATCATAAAAATCAATTAAACGCGACGTTTAGTGATTTAAATCAGCTTTTCTCCCTCTAGTCTCATCCTTTGTCTCCTTCTCCACTGTGTCAAATAGAAAGCACTGGATATAAAGCTCACAGATAAATAACATTTTGTCTCTTTTTATCACAAAAACACACTTTGAGTGGTTTATATTTCACATCTAGCATGTTTTTAGGAGAATAATCAAACAATTTTACTGTGTTTTGACTTGAAAATGTAAGTTCCAGTTCATTTAATCTCAATAAATAACATTTTATGTGGATTATATTTCACATCTATCATGTTTTAGGAGAATTATTGAGCTTTGTAACAATATGTTGTTGTAAAAAGAACTTTGCTGTGTTTTGACTTGAATTCATAAGTGATAGTTCATTTAATCTCAATAAATGACATTTTATGCCTCTTTTTACCACATAATCACACTATTAATACATTATATTTCACTTCTAGCAAGTTTTTGGTGAATTATTGAGCATTAAAACGCGTTTTTAAGAAGGAGACAGAACATTTATTGTACAAAGAACAAACTTCTTGTGTGTTTCTACTTGTAAACTTCATCTAAATATCATCACAACCACAGCCGAGTATTTCATACTGAAAAGAAAAATAAACTCAGAGTCTCATTTTGACCCAAATTTCTGGTGAAACAGAGAAAAATGAAATAAAGAAAGAAATCAAACTGTGTGTTTATTGTGAGTAAGAATGAAAACATTGTTTCTTAATGTTTGTGGTGCAGTTTCTCATAACATTGTTATGTCATTACCTCGTGACCTTGTGACCTGGAAAACATATTTTAACATCACATGATTCTGAAATACACAGACTTTCTCTTAAAATATGAGAAGAATTAACTTAAGAAAAAAAAGATGAATGAATGAATGAAACTGGCCTTGTTGTTGGTGTATTTATATTACCATATGCATACTTTCATTATGAAGAAACGCTGCAGACTATAATCTACTGTTTATCCCACTGATATAAAGTGTTTCAGATGGAGGCAAAATTAATCAGCACATGTTTAAATCTGAGCAACAACATCACTTAATGATGTTTATTTTTCCCCAAAGTGTCTCTTTCCTATTGTTATTTAAACAACTTTAAGATGCTGATGTGCTTGAACACATAATAAATAAAAAAAAACATGAAAAGCTACGAGAATGATTAGTTTTTAGGTTATTTTGAGTTATTTTTAATTAAAACTGCGGACGCCGCCATCTTGGAAACACTTGAGAGTGCGTGAGCTCACCTGTTGATTAGCGGTGCTGCTAGCTTTACCACGGTATTATGTAGATGGTCGTTATAATGTCCAATCCACGGGTAAACTTCTGATAAATGTCCATATGATTAAAAAAATTTAAATAAAAAAATAATAAACTTTGATAGTAGTCGCCATTAAAATTGTCTTGTTCCTGCTTTGGTCGCCCGCAGCGTTATCGAGCTACCCGATTGGACGGTCGGGAAAGATCGAGCAACGCTATTGGTCGCTGGGTTGCCAAGTGCGTGACGTATTGCTTCCTCATTGGTCGTCACCAATTCCAAATGAATCGGAGGGAAAAGCTTTGTCATTAAGGAAAATGTCGCCAAATTAACGTCTTTGTCGCAATATATTGACTTTCCAGCGCCAAAAAGCACTTAATAACACATATAAAGCGATTTTTTTTAGACAAATCGCAGCTATTTTCTGTGAAGGTGAACCGCCTCTGAGCCCCCAGAGCGAAGATCATCCTGCGCATGCGCTGTCTATCTATCTATCGCTATTGCGCATGCGCGGAAAGAAAACAAGTCACATGACTTCTTGTTCGCTATTATTAATGACTTTTATTAAAGGCAAATTATAGGTGGAAAAAAAGGAATAATAGTAGCAGAAATGCTATGGTGGAAATAATATGATTATGCAATTAATTAATGATAATTTGTTTTAGTTTGTTTATTATTTATTATCAGTCTAACCATGTGTTTTTTGGCCATATATTCAATTTACACCTTGTTTTCTGGTTGTTTTTTGTAGTTTTCTATTCTTAGCTAGTTGTTGAGTGTCTTTGTGCAGGTTCATTGCCTGGTTAGTACTAAATAATTAATTTTAGGTTTTGACATTTACTATAAACTTCCACATTTTTGTATCATCAGGCTTTTATTTAGTAAATTCACTTTCCAGATCCAGTTCCCAGATCTCTTCCCTTACTGATTATAAAAGGATTATAACTGATATAAACTTGCTTTAGCTATGCTCTTCTCAGTCTCTGTGACCCGACTCTTGATGTTAACTTTCAACTAACAAGCCAGCTTCTGTGCTTCTTGTTTGTTTTATCACATTTCATCCAGTTAATCCTCCTAGAATAAACAAAGGACTTTCCACTGAATTAGAGATCATTTACGTGGGCTTAGCCTGACGTATCTTAACACCAAACTGTGTTTATATTTCTCTGATTTTTTCCAAAATCCTCATCCATTCTTTGTCTCAGTGACACAACAGTAACATATAAACAACGAGACCAAATATCAATAAAAACTGCAACACATTGGGTTTTTGTTTATGGGATATAAACCGGAATATTTTTGTAACTTCTAAAGAATTCGTAAAGTTCAAAGATTAGTCCTTTATTTAAGTGTTGCATAAGTGTCCCTTGTCAGACCATTAGCAGTCATGATCCAGTAGCTTCAGTTATCTCTCGTTTACTTAAAACGTGTCGCTAACCCCTGCAGATGTTTCCCGACAGTTCGCTGAGCTGGTGGTCCATTTCTTCTTCTGATTGGTCATCTTAAAGAGGAAATAATAAAACGAACCCTGAAGCGTAAAGGCAGCCTACTTCCTGTTAACAGATAGTCCCCACGGTGGTGACAGAGCGAGTCCAGCTGTGTCTGTGTGGGGTCTGGGACTTAGATTAGAGACCGCGACATGGACAAAGTCGAGGGATTGAGACTGAAAATGAATACGTGACCAGAAGACTGTGACTTAAGACTGTGATATAGATTAAGACTGGAATGAGAAACTGGACCTGGAGACGGAAACAAGGGCAGCAGGGTCCTGTGATACGACTTGGACTTGCCGAGATGGACTGGGATCAAGGCCTTGACCGTAGGAGGGTTGGGATTTAGATTAGAACTGCGCTCAAGACACACAATATCACATACACAATATAGGCTGTTTAAACCACAATAACTGGTATATTTCCATCAGTATATTTGCCTTAAAGAAGAATTTGTTTAAAAATTTTAGAAAAACGAGAGACGACAAGTTACAAACACAGATTCTCAGTGAGTTTAGAAAAAATAAAAATGATGTATTTCATATTTTTTCCAGGCGTCTGCGTAGTTTACTCACACGTCTGAGGTCGATGTTAGCGATGCTGATGAACTCGGAGCAGAAACACATTAAAGTTTATTACACTTTATAGGTTATCACATGTTTTCCTGACCGGTTTCTGAGGTTGAGGCTTCTAAAGAAGACGAGTTGTTGATTTGTTTAAAAATGTCACAGTAGGTTTGAACTAAAGTCTGATTGATTTCTACGAGGGTTTTCAAACCGTCTGGAGAAACTAAACGTGTTAATTGCAGAAAAGGATGGAAAACAAAATAAGGACAATATGTTCATACAGGTAAATGAGCACGGACTTCATTACACACACAGGAAAACGTTCGGGTGTGTCATTATTTAACGGCGCCGCGTCAAATAACACTTTGTCAGTGGAAACACCTGCAGTGTATTATTGCTCTGAATCACTGCTGAGTCACAGCTCGGCTATAAATAGACACACACCGAGGTTTTAGTCAAAGGTTATTTTCTAGCACATTTGTGAAAAATCTCAGTCAATACAAATAACAACAACAGAAGCAAATGTTCTTATTAATAATCGCTCTATCAACCGAGTTAACTCAGGGAAATGACTGGACCTGTGATCATTTACACACATGACGTTGAAACGGTAAAGAAATGAGTTCAGCGTTTCTCCAGAATTAGTCTGAGTTGTTTTCCAATAAAGGAAATCCCACGGTGATAATCAGCATTTTATCTGCAACAAGAGAAGAATTCAGTGTCATGAATTCATGTCTTTTTTTTTTCTTTTTTTTTTCCTTTTTACCAAATCTCAAACTCTGGTGTCACTTCCTGATTAACAGAAAATCAGATGTTGCACTTCCTCAACTGTGGCCAGCTGGTGAAGTTATTGTGAAACACGAGGGAAATCCCTTTATTCACTCATTGTTGGGTAAAAATGTAAAAGTTCAAATAGGTTTTGTTTGAGATGTCGGTGTAAAAAGCAGATGTTCCTCTGGTTTAGGCTTTGACCTCTGTGGTTTTCCAGACTTCAGCAGCGATGGAGGATGAAACCGTCTGAGCGGACCAGCGGCACGGAGACAAACGTCTAAAATAAACGGCATCGAGTCGAGAAAACAAACTCAAATCACCAAAATTCATCCACATTTATGAATAAAAAAAACCCCACAGCAGCAGCTATTTACTGATCATCTCCGCTTCGGTTTATTTTCTATTCAAAACAATTTAATCACTAACTAATACGTATATGATATGTTTGTGATATAATTAAAGTGTTTGGCCAGTGATGCTTCACAGTCTCGTGTTTCTGGACGTGAGAAGTGAAATAATTCAGTCTGGTCATTTCTGTGAAAACCTGACTTGTGAAAATGCATAAAAAATAAACATATACATTTAACTTTTGTAAATATCTTCAAATATTTTCATGCACAGGTTCTGTTTAATGTGAGTAAATATCTATTATAATTTCTTAACATCCATCGTGTCTTGATTTGTAGCATCGAGGCCTTTCAGGTCCAAGCCGGAGCCTCTCGGTTTGCGTATAAGACAAATGTGTGTGTTGTGTTTCCAACAACCAGAGGAAATGTTCTCACGGTACCCAGACCGGACCGATGCTGAACAAACAAACTGGTGTAGTAAAAGAATATCATCTACGTGACCGTCATGTTTACCTTCCCTCCCAAAGATGGCCGACGGGCTGTGACGCCGCGTAGCGACAACAGCGTTTATATAAGTGAAATTCAAGGAGTCAGATTACAATCGACCGATGGTTGTAATTCGATTGCTTCCTCTAACTTTCTATAACTACAACACTCTTCTAACAGACCTCTCGTCTTCCTGCAGCTCAAATATAAACGATTGCATCAGACTGAGTCTGAAGAACAAATAAAATCTTTATTTTACGTCCGTTTTTATCAGGATTTTTAGTAAAAACCTCATTGTTTCACACTGACCTCTGCTCTTGTTGCACATAGTTTTATAACTTGTTTACATGATGTAAAGAAACTTAAACAACAGCACCACCTAGTGTTGATGCGACACCTTCAACTTTAACGTTCAATCAGCTTCAGCTGAAAAACTGAGATTACAATTTAAATATTATGTCAGATCCAGACGTTACAACCCCAGCAACGTTAATTACAAACAAATAAACAAAAAACTGAATTTATCAGCTGGTATTTCAACTATTAATAAAGTAAAAACACAGATAGATCAATAAGTTTGACTGATAAATCAATATTTTACTTTTCTTTTTAGTCGAGTACATTGATATTGTTGTTTTTCTTGTGTGCTGGTGTTAAGTTTTAACTGTCCTGACTTATCATCCGTCTCCTCATCTCGTCTGTTTCAGTGATTTAAAACTCGTCCCAGGTCGGTGTCACTTTTCCTTCCACCTTCAACTCTCTGTTAAACCCTCCGTCCTTCGGCTACGTGGACGTTTTACTGGAATTTCTCTTTCTTTTTTTTTTTTCTTTGTTAAAGTGGAAAAAGTTTGTGTCCGTCGTTCATGTGTCACTGCTGGACGCTAAAAGAAAGATGATCGTCTGGATAAATGAGAGGAAACATGATCCTCTGACAGGATACAGATCAGTCACTCTGATGATTGTTAGTTATTTTCCTTTAGGAAACATATTTATATAAAAATAGTGAAGAATATCGCAGCGTTAATGTCGGGAGATGATTCGTCATCATCCTGCTACAACAATTAATCTGGGAGTTAAAACTCCTCGTTTGATGATGATGAAGTCGAACCTGAGGAAGAAAACGTCTAAAAATATCTGATTTATCATTTTGAATAGTTACAAAGTACTAAAACTTCACTACTTCACTACTGTACTTCAGTATATCTGTGACTGTTCAGACTCCACCATGTCTGAGGGTTGATGTAGCTCCATCTTAAAGGTGGATGATGGAGAAACTTTACATACTTTAGTTCAGACTCATTCATTGTCTATGAAGATTGTTGTAGCTCCATGTTTTAAAGTGCTGGATAAACTTCATCATATTCTTCTGTTTTATTAACATGTACTTGTACTTTTACTTTCTACACTTAACTACATTTACTTATAGATTACTGTCATACTGAAGTACAGTAAATACTAGATACTTTAAGACTTTTACTGGAGAATCATTCTAGTGACGACTTGAACTTCTACCAAAGTTATTTTATTCTACTCTAGTGTCTCTACTTCTACTCTAGTGTCTCTACTTCTACTCTAGTGTCTCTACTTCTACTCTAGTTGGACTTTCAGACACTTCATACAACAACTGGTGTTAAGATGTTTCTGTTTTGTGACTCTTAACATTTCTATTTTCTCTGCTCTCGTCCTCTGTCTTTTAAATCTGTTTTCTTTATAAAGACGTTCATGTTTTTTGTCTCTGATTGATTTCTAAGATGCTGCAGCTGTCGTCACAGTCGTGATGTTAGTCTAAAATGTCCAGGAAGCAGCTTCGGTTTCACCTCCATGACAAAAAAAAAAGAAAAGTTTATCAGGAAACACAGAAGCAGTTTGGTCCAGATGTAGATGTTTGTTAACGTTTGCAAACTGGAACAGGAGGAAGGAGATGGAAAAGTGTCTGAAATCAAACTGTATCTTTACGTTTCAGAAGATGATTGTAAAAACATTTCATCAACACTTGAAAGGGTCAAAAGGTCAAAGTGTTGATGAGTTAGTAGACACACACACACACACACACACACGCAGCAGCAGCAGTTTTACACACAGCTGCAGAGAAATGGAGCAGATTTATGAGGAAACTCATAAACCTCCACCAGAAGAGGTGAAACGATGAGTTTTCACAGTCGACGCCTCCACCATCTGTCTGACATCAACAATAACACTTATACACCAGAAAATGTATTTCATCCATCATCTATTTTAGATTTTTTTAAGTAAAACAATCACCTGACTCTGTTTCAGTCCAGTCGAGTTGTTTTCGGTCGTAAATCTTCACGATGCGACGGCGCGACTGAGGTCAGCAGCTGAGAGTAAATAAAAAGAGAAGAGGGACACGATCTGGCAAAGAGGACGAGTCTCTTCCTCTCCATCGACTGCAACACTGATTTTTTTTGGATCTAAGATGAAAAGTGACGTAAAACAACAATAAATCTGCAGCTGATGTAAGTAGATATTATATATCGACTTAGTAGATATAAACTCAGTTGATATTTGGACATTTTACATGTGAACAGAAACGATAAAAGCTGCAGTGACACTGACTTTAAATGAAGTTTGTCGCCAAACGGAAATAAACAAGTTTATTTCTAACAAACAAACAAACAATGTAAATTGAGTAAACTCACAAATAAAAACTGTATGATTGTTCAGTTATTATCAAATACTGTGACATAGAAATATACAAAGCAGTCGTCAGGAGATAAATGAGAAACAGTGAGTTTGTCCGTTCTGGAGCCAAAAGAGGAGT
>CM028926.1:10335000-10365000 GCA_016801845.1 Polydactylus sextarius | reverse complement strand
ATTTTTTTTCATTTCATTTCTTTCTTTCTTTCTTCTTGATTTCTTTTTTTGTTTTGTTTTGTTTTGTGCTTTGGTTTGAATTTCTTGTTCCGTGTCGCTGCTGTTGCGGAGGAGCGCCACCATCCTGACATGAGTACGCTCTTTTATCCGGTTGCAGCGGAATGACACACATATCCTCCAGCCCGCATATCTGCTGAAGGTTGATGGAAGATTGACGCTTCTTTTGCACGTTTTTTATTTTTAAAAAAGTAGTGTAGAAGACACTGCATCTGCACACGTTTCGGATTTTCTTTCTTTCTTTCTTTTCCCCTCGTCTTTCAGATTCAGATCATCTGTTCCCTGCGCAGCATCTCCCTCCGTACGCACGGCGCACCACGGACAAAACGCGCAGCTACAACCTCCGCCGTCCGCCACTAACACCAACACAAACAGGCGTATTTATTAAAAAAAAAGAAAAAGAATCGTCTTCTCTAAGGACTCATCTTGCACCGCGACGCTGCGTAAAAACAAACAAAAAACAAAAAAAGGATTTAAAACGTAAAACGCAGCATCTGTCTTTTAAAAGAGAACAAGCTCGAAAATGATGGCCGGCGGAGCAGTACAGCAAAACGGGATTTTCTCAAATCCTCATCATCACAATCAACAACCACACATGGAGTCCGATCCTCCGGACTCACGTAAAAGACCCCTGGAGACTCCGACGGAGGCCAGCAGCACCAAACGCACAAACACGGGAGGTAAGACGCAGGAGATGCGGGGAAGATGTTCGGGGGGGAGGGAGGGAGGAGGTGGGGGGTGTTTCGGTGAAATGTTGCCTCGGCAAGGACACACAGAGAGAAAAGAGGAGGTGGTGAAGAGGAGAGAGGAGCAGGTTGATGAGATTCTTGACGCACACATCAGATCAGATGAGGCTGGAGGGTAAATTTAGGCAGCGCGATATTTTTACGGTGTTTTTTTTTTCCAGTAGCATTAAAAATAATCACAGGCCGGAGCTGGAGATGGGAAGGAAACAATGAGAGGAGCTGATGAGGAGGAGGAGGAGGAGGAGGAGGAGGAGGAGGGTTGGTTTGGAGGGAAGCCGCCGGTCCCCCCTCACCACCACCACCACCACCTCCTCCTTCCTTCCTACATCCTGAACCTCCATAGATCCGCACTTTTTTTTTTTTTAATTTCTATTCATTTTTTATTGCGTCTTTGATAATATTTTACGCGCAAAAACATCATTTAAATCTATAAATAAAGATGTAAAACAAAGTGAAAGTGCATCGATGATGAAAATGACCTTGTGAGCTTTTAATCTCACACTTTCATCATCGTCATCAGCCATGTTGTTTTTGTTTTTATTATTATTATTATTATTATAAGGCGGATAAACAAGCGGCTCAGGCCTGGTGAGAACACGAGGAAACACACAATGCGACAGCGTCTCTCTCTCTCTCTCTCTCACTGCACCACTGTTTGATTCAAGCTGCAGCTACAACCACACACAATATTATTATTATTATGATTATTATTATTTAACTTCTAAATTCAATCATGTTTCTTCATTTATGGGATGAAATATGGATATGTTTCCATGGCAATCACCATATTTGGTTTTTGTTTACATGCTGTCATGCGCCAAGCATCACCATCACCCGGCATTAAACCATCAGTAGCCTGCTGTGGCCATGCACCTCCATCATGGACATGTGGACATACAATACACCTGGAAAACCTGGAAATATATATATATAAATATATATGCAGCTGAAGCCAATGTCCTGATGTTTTTAAACCTAAAAGCAGTAAAATGTCAACATGTGATGCTGTTTTTAATAGAAAACAAACAAACAACAAATAACGAAACAAATAAATCAGGTGATAATCTTCATTTTAAAGTGATAGTCAGACTTTTATCGGCCATGTTTTCTGATGAAATGTTGCATTTTTGTGTTAAAAAGAAACAAACAACCTCACAATATGATATAAAATGTTAAAAAAAACAAATAAATCAGATTATATTTGACTTGTCTTGTCCGTCAGAGCTCAGATTAACCTTCTATCAGTCGCGATTTCTGATGTAACTGATATAAAATAAAGAAATAAATAGAAATAAATCAGATTATATTTGACCTACAGTCTCTTATGGCTCATGTTTCTGATGTAACTTCAATAAAATGTTGGATTTTTTGGTTAAAAACAATTTAAAAAAAAAGAAATAATTCAGATTATCAGACTCTTATCAGTTGGTTTTTTAATGTTATAAACAAATAAATCATCAGAGCTCAGATTAAACTCCTATCAGTTGGATTTTTATGTTAAAAAAGTCGAAAATATTTTTCCTTAAAAGGAAAAAAAGAAAGTGTGTGTGGATCCCAGAGGGACGTTAAAACTCACACACACGTTGATCAAACGTGTTTCATGTTTAGACTCAGAATCTGAGCTCGATTAATAAAAAAATAGTTGTTATTTTCTGCAGGTTTGATCATAAAGTCGAGCTGTTAAAGATGTTTTTTTTATTTTATAAGAAAATAAATCAGCAGGTTGTTGTTTCTTCAGGAAACATGGCGGCAAGAGGAGGAGGCGGAGCTTAAAGCTGCAGGTCAGCTGATGTTTTTAACCTGTCGATAGATTCAACGCCTCCTCCTCCTCCTCCTCCTTCGTCTTAACAATAACAAATAAATAAAAATAAATAACAACAAACCCTCCGTCGCCCACACACCTCATCGTCCTCCTCTCTGAGTAACGACTGCAACATTTACACAAACGAAAAGACTCAAATGATGATGATGACGAGTGTTTACAGCTTTTACTCAGAGAGGACGACCACCATGTTTGGTTTAAACACACACACACACACACACACACACACACACACACACTTCAACACAAACACAAACCAACATGAGACAAACAACAACAACAACAACAACAAAAAGGAATCAGTTTGGTTTCGGGTCTTTTTTTTTTTTTTTTAATTTATTTAAAGCAAAAAACAACAAAAACATAATAATAATAATGTTTGTTTGTTCCAGCTAGATGATCAATAATCTTTATTACTTCTTTCTTTCTTTATTTTTTTTATCTAATAAGTGTTTATTTATATTGATATTTATATTTTGGCCCTTTAAGAGGAAACGTTCACTAGTGGGAAGAAGAAAATGTTTGATTTTCTCTTTGAAGCTGCGATCAGGCTGCAGGTTTAAATTGATAGAAGTCAAAGTTGGTGCTAATAGATCATGATAATGGTTGTTTTTTTTCAATGATTAGTTTACGCCACACACCCCCCCACCTCCCCCCCACCCCCCTGTGCTTCCTCTCTCTGTAGTGGCCTTCCTGCAGCCCCTATTTGAAACTGAAGGCATTGTATTCCCTCACCAAGAAACTGAGACTCATGGTAAGAGAGATTTTGATTTTGATCTTCTACCTGTTTCTTATAATCTTTATTGTAACCTCACACACACACACACACTCACACACACACTCAGCTATAAAGTTAACGTTGTTTTTGCCAAATTCTGCGACAAATCGAGCGACAAAAATCTAAATTTCAGGGTTGAATCTCATTCAAACAGGAGTTAAAGTTACAACGTTAACAACCTTCACGATTCAGGAGAATAATGCATGTTGATATTGTTTATATTGTATGTTACCAGCTCCATAAACATCCATTTTCATGCTTTTTTTATACCATGAAACCAAACGTGACATTACTGGATCAGACCTTTGACCTCATGCTCGCTCTGTTGTGTCATCGCAGCGTTTGGGTTTAATGATGCTGATGTTGTTGATGATGTTGATGTTTATGATGTTTATGATGTTTTATTTCTGCTCAAAGTGTTTTTTTTTTTTATATTCACATGTACGTCGGCTTCAGTCACGTGACTTTAGTTTTCCACTTGACGACAGAAGGAAAAGTTGTGAATTATCAAGTGTCGGTCGGTGTTTTCCGTTGACGTTGATCAGATCTGAATGAGATGTTTCATTCAGAGAAAAGATTGGATTTTTCCACTAAGTTTCTTCTTCTTCTTCCTGCTGCTGGTTCATGTCCAACACATGTGTGAGTGTGTGTGTGTGTGTGTGTGTGAAAATGGGAGGAGATATTGTAGAGAAAGTGCTGGTCAGCTGTCAAGAGTGGAGATAGGGGACGACGTGGGACCACGAAAACCCCCGTAGGTCATAAATCACAACAATGAAAAGAAGCAAAGATCAGTGAGTCGCTGCTTTAATCCACCGACACCAACTCAGCCCGATCTCTGCTGGATTCAACGCCACATTAAAGGAATTAACATCAGAGACGTTTAATGAGACGATTGTTAATATTTGAATTAAGAGTCTGATGATTGACATTTTAAAGTGAGAAAAAAAAAAAAAAAAACGGCGGGAAACCAGCCGGAAATACGACGTTAAATCGTTTTATCTTCCAAGAACGATACGTTTACGAAGAAAGAACAAGTGTGTAAAAATCGACCAATCAGGGCTCAGTATTTTCACGTTGTGAGCTACAAGCTATAACAAGACGATGATGACGACAGAAACTACGATGTTTGTTCGTATGTTTACGAAGAAAAACAAAACACTAACGTTGGTGGTAAGAAAAAAAAAACGAGACGTTAGCGTCAGCGTAGATGGAAACGACGCTGAAGTCGTAGTTTAGGTTAAAATATCGTTATCGTCGTGGTTACGTTACAGTAACAATTATGAAATGTTTCACGTCACACCTGCTACGACCACTAGAGGGCGTCAAACAACAATGCTACGTTAAGATTTTAGTATTTATAAGATTAAATTAAATAGATAGTTTTAGGAAAAAGTCGTAGTCCAGGTTATCGCCATGGTTACGATAAAAACGTACGGTCACATTACGTTAAAAACAAACAGCGCTAGCTGCCTCGTCTTTATTTTCAGACGGTTCGTAACGATGCTATGTTAAAATTAGACTGTTTTTAATCTCTAACTGTTACTTTATCGTCGTTCTAACCAGACGAATCCGAATGTTTCTGACTCGGTTCATTCAAAACAAAATGCTGCTTTCAGGGAAAAAAACAAAAAAAACAAAACAGCTTGTATAAGCCATTAAGACGTCTTATGTAAGCACAAACAAAATCAATTGGATTTTTTTTTTTTTTCGGTTTTTCTTATTATTTTATTTTCATGTAGGTTGGTCAGAAAACAAACACGCGGATGAAGACGCCTCCGGGTTTTAGAGTCAGGGAAAAGTTTGCTGACGAGGACGAACAAAGCTTTCAGTCCTTTCATCATCACTTTAGTGTAGAGAGGCCACATACTCCTCCTCCTCCTCCTCCTCCTCCTCCTCCTCTCTCCTGTCTGTAAGATATAATACTTTCATTTAGTAAATGCATCGACTGGCAGCTCAAAGGTTTGAAACGTCCTTGCCAAGCGACGTTAGGGGACGAGCAGTAAAGTGTGTCTGTGACTTTTAGCTGCAAGTTTAAAGAGAAATGATAATGATGAAGATGTAAATGATCCACACACACACACTCAGATAATCGTGCATGCTAGCTGCGCGTCGCTGCTCAGCCTTCGAGTCTTTGATGTTATCGATCGGAGTGTTTTCTGAGCGGAGCAGGTTTTTTTTTTTTTTTTTTTTTTTTGAGGGGGGACGTTCACACAAAGGGAGCGCCGCCTTCCTCACATCGATCGGGTCGTCTGGTCCAAGAGGAGTAGGAGGAGGAGGAGGAGGAAGAGGAGGAAGAGGAGTCCTACTTTTAGCTCCGAACACGTGAAAACAGAAACAGACGACAATTAAATCTGTAACAACGAACGTGAACAGAACAGGAAGTTGTTGTTTTGTTGTTTGACGTCCGTCGGCGTCGTCACGTCATTGAACACGACGTTCTTCTCTGCGACACGCCATCTTCCTCCTCATCCATACTAATCATGCTCCACTTCAGACCATCACGACTGCGCCTTCATCCTCCTTCATCCTCCTCCTCTTCATCAGTGGCACGCTGCCATCATCATCAACGACGCTCGCTGGGCAAACGTCGATCGATTCGGGGCTGCCGTCGTCCTCTCCCTCCCTCTTCGCTTCTTCTTCCTCCTTTTTTTTTTTCTTTTTTTTTTTTTTCACTGCGTCAAAAAAAAAAAAAAAAAAATGAAGCAGCCATTGTACAGGGTGGGGTGACGGCGGCGCCGGTAGGTGGGAATATTCTCACAAAGGGAAGCGTGTGATTGGTGAAGCGAGACGCCAGTCACAGCGAGACGGTCGCTGATAGGTAGAAGACGAAACAGGACCGAGATGAATATGGATGAAGCAGTGATGAAAAGGACCCCCCCTCCTCTGAAACAACCCCAACAATACACACCACTTCAACACACACACACACACACACTCAGGAGGAGGAAGGAGGCGGCGGCCTCAGTTTGGTTTCTACGCAGTCGCCTTGACGATAGCGAGCGTCGCAGTATCGAGGCGTTTGATTGGTTCATGTTGAACCTCATTTCTCGATTTTTTTTGTCTGAAACAGACGAACTCTAGACGATGTATTTGATCATTTAAAAAATGAAAATCATCGCCTCAAAATGAGAAAAGAGGTGGAAGAAGCCGTTTCAGCTGCTCGCGGCTTCACTGCTGGAGAGTTTTACATGTTTGTGTGCGTCTGAATGCCGACCCCCCCTCCTCCAACAAAAGAGCAGAGGACTGACTGGATGATGAGGGGTGTGTGTTAGACAAAGCCTCCCCCCTCCTCCTCCTCTCCTTCCCCTCTTAACTCTCCCTGCTTTAGTGGAGATGAATATTTTCCAAGTCCCTTGAGCTCCGGACCAGAGTCGACCTTTAATCGAGCTGAGGTCGCGTCCGCGCCAGACGTCAACTCTTTACGTTAAACGGCGTCAAAAGTCCCAAACTTTCCGAGTTAAAGCAGCAGAATACGAACATGAGAAAGGACTTGTGACCCTAAACCTCCACCTCCACCTCCGCCCCTCCGGCCCCCGTGGACACCAGATCCAGAAGGATTTGAGCCTCCAATCCCTCCGCATGAAGAGGCCTATTCTGGGCCTGGCGGGTCCGCGGGGGCTTTAGCAACAGATTGAACTGTTTACTCATCCACTAACGTCGCAGAGGACGGACGATGTTTTTATTTATTGTGAACAACCTCTATTATTATTATTATTATTATTATTATTATTATTATTATTATTATTATTATTATTATTATTATTATTATTATTATCAGACCCTGATGTCGGGATCACAACTATTAAGACAAAACAAACCAATAATCGTAGAAGATCCTCAGGTCTTTGACTGGTGACTACCTACAGCTACAGACGAGGAAAAACTAGATTTACACGTTAAAAAATAACAAAATAAAATGAGCAGATTCTCCAGGATTAATGATGTTTAGATCACAACTATTAACACAAATTCAGACAATTTTTAAACCAATCATCATCATCATGTCAGTGAATCACGTCCTTGTTTCTTTTAGAAGAAGCAGGAAACATGAGATTAAAACGTCTCATATTTACCTTCAACATCACTGTTAAGGACCAAGAGAAAGTAGTTTTTTATGCTGCGACGTCTTGAATGTGATCTCACGTGATGTCAAGAGTTTAACGTGTTTTATCAACTTTATAATCGTATTCAAACACTGATCAGATCCTCCAGGATTTAACGATGTCGAGATCACAACTATTAAGACAAAAACAACCAATAATCATAGACGATCCTCAGGTCTTTGACTGGTGACTACCTACAGCTACAGACGAGGGAAAACTGGATTTACACAATAAAAAATAACAAAATAAAATGAGCGTCAGATCCTCCAGGATTAATGATGTTTAGATCACAACTATTAACACAAATTCAACCAGTTACTGCAACTGTTCCACCATTTATAAACCAATCATTATCATTGTCATTTCCTGTTAAAAACATTGATCCATACGTCTGGGCAGATTTCACCACAGAGGAGGAAACTATTTTATATTGTTGTGGAGCAACAAGAGGAAGTTTTCTGTTGAGAAACACACAGAGAAAGTTAAAACACAGGGAGGACGTCAGACCAGACACTAACACACTGGTTTATTTTACTTTAACTACCTGCTGAAGCTGAATCAGACTGATATTAACTTTGACTTGATCCTGAAACTTTATTGCAACAAAACGTCTAAAAACATCACAACTTTCATCGCAATTTTCTTTTAGAAAAAAGATGAAGTTTACAAAGACTTGTAAACTTCATTTATTTGTTGATGTTGTACACGCCGTGCTTTTATTGTGAAACAACTTCCTGTATGGACTGTCTTTATGTTAAAAGAGGAAAAAGACATAACATACTGATCTTTATGTAATCGTTAAAGGACAATCAAGGGAAGAAATCGTGAACTTTGTGGCAACAAAACACTGAAAATCCTGGAGGGACTGTTTATCTTCAGCAGCTCCTCCTCCTTCCTGAGCTTAAATGAAAAAAAAAAGCAGCTCCACCAGTGTTCGTGTGAAACAACAAGGCATTCTGGGAGTGACCACGTTTTCATTACATCATACACACACACACACGCAACATATGAACACACACCCTTCATGAAACTGATGAATCCTTTTGACACGCCAAAGGAAGTGTGTGTGCTTCCTGTGTGTGTGTGTGTGTTGCTTAGAGTCGTGAAAACAAAGACCCTCATCACAGCAACCAGCAGGGAGGCTCATCACACACACACACACACACACACACACACACACACACACACACACAGAGAGAGAGAGAGAGAGAGAGAGAGAGTCCATTACCTGCTGCAGCGACAGTTTGAACTTTCTTTTACTTCTTAACTTGTTTGTGGTTTTGCGTCGTGGGAGCGTCGGGGGTTCGATAAAAACGTCTGGACGTTGGCCAGTTCACATCAGCTGGGAAAACTGAGACGGGGAGAAAAAGCACTTTGCAACAAAATAAATAAATGAATAAATAAATAAATAAATCGTTCTGTACTAAAACACTAAAACACACGACATCAGAGCGACGTCGTGTTATCTGCAGCAGACGGAGGCCGATATGTTGTAAATCAGGTTAAGGTCTTTGATGACATAACTTTACTTCAGCAGCCATTTTAACTTCAAACAACAAAGCGTCTGCACTTCTCTCGGTGACATTAAGGTAATAGCGGCGTCGTCAAGTGTCGCTCATCCTCCCTCCGCGCTTCGTGACGGTTAAAACAGTGAGAACTAATCAGTAACAATCACCACATCTGTAATTATGGTGTTTTTCTTGTTCGTATTTGGACTGAAAGTTTACGTGCTCATTATGTTGTCAGCGTGAACGAAGCAGCGGCGGCGGCGAGAAGAGACTCGATCTCTGATGATGCTTCATATCAACAAGTAGAAAATCGTCCAATGAGTCTGACGTCAACTTTTTATTTTTTATTCTCTGAAGAATAAATTAAATCAAAAACACCCCGAGACATTTTTTTGCTCAAACACCCACAAGTTTTTTTATGAATTGAGCTGCGAGGGAGTAACGTGTGGGTGAGTGTTGGAGGTCAGCGTCGACGGCGTCGGCGGATCATTCGAGGCCTCCGGTCGTTTATTGTCTCACCTGAGGCGGCGCGTCGACGGGAGCGTGGAGCTTAATTACACGTAATTAGACTCAACTTGCAACCGTGACAGACAGATAAATGAGGCCTGGCTCCGAGAAACTGTCGTTAAAAATAAAATAAAATAAAAAAAAAACAAAAAAACAAATGATGCTCGATGTTTGATGACGAGGGCGGACGACGTGATCGACACGAGCGGCAGCGTTCGTTCGTCTTCGCCACAGGAAGACGAATTAATTCAACTTAGAAACTTTAAAAAAAAAAGTGTCGATGACGACATTTGAGTTTTTAGAAACTGAAGTCGACGTTTGAAGCTTAAAGAAGAAATATAAATACTAGAGTAGAAGTAGAGACACTAGAGTAGAAGTAGAGACACTAGAGTAGAATAAAATAACTTTGGTAGAAGTTCAAGTCGTCACTAGAATGATTCTCCAGTAAAAGTCTTAAAGTATCTAGTATTTACTGTACTTCAGTATGACAGTAATCTATAAGTAAATGTAGTTAAGTGTAGAAAGTAAAAGTACAAGTACATGTTAATAAAACAGAAGAATATGATGAAGTTTATCCAGCACTTTAAAACATGGAGCTACAACAATCTTCATAGACAATGAATGAGTCTGAACTAAAGTATGTAAAGTTTCTCCATCATCCACCTTTAAGATGGAGCTACATCAACCCTCAGACATGGTGGAGTCTCAACAGTCACAGGTCGTAGTGAAGTATTAGTACTTTGTTTCTATGGTTACAGTCGGAGGCTTTTTAAAGAAGATGGACGAGATAAAACCTGAGGAATGTTGATAAACTCTGTAATAAACGGTGTCAGTCGACGTGGAGCAGCGTAGGAGGACGAGGCTGCAAAAGCTTTTACTTTTTAAAAAAAACTCTGAGAAGTTGGTGCATATTTATGAAAACTGAGTCACGGCAGTTATCAAACCCACTAAAAGCTTATTTCTAAAGTGTAATTCAATCTGAGTTGCGTAACAAAGTCTCCACTCGAGCTGAGCGGCGATGTTTAATGGTACAGACGAGCTGTTGACTCGGTGACTGTGACATCTCACAGACGTTGTTGTGCATCAACATCTGCGTCGAGTTTATTGTGTTTTAACTGTTTCCTGATGCTTCAAACACACACGTATACACGCTCCGCGCGCTGTTTCATTTATTCATTTAATAACAATAATAATAATAATCTCGCTCTACGATGTGATTGGATTTTTTTAATGCTTACCATGGCAACTCGTACAAGTGTTACCATGCAACAGAAGTGACGAACATGAGTCACTCATTACATCCTCTTATATTGACGATGAGTCACGTTGCCAAGGTGTGTAGGCTTGTTTATGAGACGTCGGAAACGGTCTGTCGGAGGCGGAGGTGTTTGTCAAAGTGTGTGTGTGTGTTTTTGTGCAGCGGACACGCCTTTGTAAATGTGCGTTTGTGCATATGTGCGTGTTTCGTATTTACCAATTCCCCTGTCTTATTAATACGAGCTGGTTATAATTAGCTAGCCTCCATCTAAAGCAGGTCAGTCCGAGGATTCGCTCTCAAAGTGGGTCACTGCAGCAGCAGCAGAGAGGAGACGAGGAGGAAAATAAAACGAAAAGAGTCTAAACGTCTCTAAAAACGTCTGCTCCTTGTTGTTGTTGTTGTTGTTGGTAGATAATTAGTTCGCCTCAGGTTCGAGAGAAAAAGAGTCGATGTTACTAAAATGAAAATATGAAGATTGACAAGAGGAAGTTTGAAACCAAAATGTTTCTGAAGAAGAAGAAGACGACGACGACGACGACGTGGTGTCGCAGTGCAGCTGGAGGCTTCGCCCCAAAAATATACCGACGTGTAAAAGACGAAGACGCGTCTGAACATTAGATGGAAATAACTTTAAAACTTCACGACAAATTTATACCTGAAATTCACTGTAGGAGGAAAAGTTACAAGGATAAAAAAAATACTCAGAATATAGTATTTTTACTATATATAGTATTTTACTAAATACCCAGAAAAATACGACGTTTTACGTGTTAACTGTGATTTTTCACGACGTTACCACAATTTATTTTACATTAAATCCACGTGAACATAATTGTTGTTAAATGAAGATAAATTCATGACGTTAGAACATCTCTGGTTTTATGTTTGGTCAGTTTGAGGATTCAATTGTTTCTGGAAGAAAGTTTGAGGTTTTTGCAGTTTTTCTGAGAACGGGAGATTAAACATTAGTGAGTGACTAGAAGTAGAAATACTAGAGTAGAAGTAGAAATACTAGACAAGAGTCTGAAGTTTATGACTCGTGGTTTTTCTTCTGTGAGCGACTCTTCAGAGGAAACATCTCAACGTGACGTCAACACTTCGACAGATCGAACGCGTCGAGACTGGACGTCGCTCTGAGACGACGGAGACGAGTCCACGATGTTACTCCACAACAAATCCATCACCAGTGGAAACAGAAAAAAAACAACTCTCTGTTCGACTGATGAAGGTTTTATGACTTCATGAAGTTTGGGGAATTCGCCAAACAAAGACAAAACAAAGCTGAGAGTTTTAGTTTTAGTTGTAGCTTGTGTGTGTGTGTGTGTGTTTTTGTGTTGGAGCTGCTGCACTTTGTGTTTCATCACCAGCGGAGCTGAGGAAGGGCAGGGGAGTGTCAGGTTTCCCGTCTTTGAGCTCTCGTGCTTTTGACTTGGCTGAACATTTAGAGATGAGAACAGAGCCCACCCAGGACCAGAAACTGTGAAACAAACCGTACAACCACTGTTCATAAACGTCACCAACGTTTTCGCTCACATCGCTTCTGAACGTATCGTGTTCGTTTTCCACGTGAACGTTCGGCCTCTTCACGTCTTGACATTTATCGAATTAATGGTGATTTTTTTCTGGACGAATGTAAAGTAAAGTTTTTAACCCTGACTCAGCCGACTGTGGCTGCAAACATCTGTCTTCAGTTTTGTGTTGGTGTGAAAACTCTCGTCATAAACACGGGAATGTTTCCTCTCGACCGGTCGAACTCTCTCGTGTCTAAAAGAAACAAACAAAAAAAAAACTAAAATAAAATTGTCTAAAATCAAGTTTTTTTTTTTGTTTTGTTTTGTTTTGTGAATTCTTCAGGTTGTTTCCGCTTCCACGTGTTCGATCAAACATCTTAATGATTAATGGACCTAAGAGACTCAAAGCAGCTCCCAGCATCCTCTGCTGCCAAACGGCTGATTAGCACGAATAACTGAAAACACCTGTTTGTCTGTGTGTGTGTGTGTGTGTGTGTGTGTGTGTGTGTGTGTGTGTGTGAGCGAGGCCTTCGATTAATTAGATGTAATTATAGTGAAGCGTTGTTGTTTGGTTGCAACTGAAGCGTTAACGGAATTAAACAGAAGTTTAGATCATTTAAAAACATCTTTTCACGTTTAATATTTTCTGTTTGTCGGTCTGGTTTGGTCGTCGGGGCCGACGGTGAACGCCGGAGTTACAAGGTGCCTCTTCTTTCTGAGAAACTGTGCCCCTGTAATAATAATCCTATTTTAATCTGCCTCCTGAGGTTACATGTCCTGGATTATCAAAGACACACACACACTGAATCAGAGCCGGTTTAAAGAGACACGACGCTGCAGCACAAAGAATTAAAACCTGTTTGGAAACAGATCATAGATTTTCTTTGGTGCAGTTGATGCAAATTTATAAGAGTTAAGGAGAATTTTGCAGATGAACTACAACTTATTTAAATAAACCGGGTTTTAAATCTGAGGGAGAAATACAACAAGGTCGTTTTTATTCTTTTGTTTCTGCAGCTTCAGCGACGACGAGTCAAAGTCTTTGCACAAACTGCAAAAAGTCAGAGTTAAATTTAATCCCTCCACGATTCACGTCAGTGCAAAATTATTTAAACTCTGCAGAAACACAAAGAGTCGACGCTTTTTCACGACGTTTTTCTCGTCTCGTCGTCCGACCGAGACGACGACGACCAGACCGATCTGAGAGGAAATGATCAGTTTATTGAAACAATTGTTGTTTGTGAATATCAGCGTGGACGGAGGATGAGGAGGAAACCAGATAAATGATTGTGTTGTGAACGTAGCGAAGCAGCACCAGCTCCCATCTGCTCCGTCAGACTGTGATCAAACAGTTTGTCTCCACTTCACAGTTTACGCTCGTTCCAAACAGACGATTCCTCCGCGGGAGGAGAAATAATGTTTCTCCTGGTTTCGCTGACTCTTTACGTTTTTAATAAAGACACACGGCGGCATGAGGGCAAAGGACTGAGGATGAAAACTGTGGTTATTTGTTATATTTTTTTCCCCAAAGCTGCAGTCGATCTCTCTCTCTCTTTCTTCTTCTTTCTCTGACTTCCTGTTTCCTGTTTCCTGCTGCAGAGGAAGGCGAGTACTTCCTGAAGGTTTTGATTCCCAGCTACGCGGCCGGTTCGATCATCGGGAAGGGAGGTCAGACCATCGTCCAGCTGCAGAAAGAAACTGGAGCCACCATCAAACTGTCCAAATCCAAAGACTTCTACCCCGGTAAGTCGACGTCGACGCTGCTGCTGCTGCTGGATTGATGTTGGAAAGTTAAAAAAAAAACACAGAATAAATCATCTACAATCAAGTTTTAAATTATGATTTTATGCACAAAAAAAGATGAATCATCACAACATACTATTGACACAGTGTTAAAGTGTCAGAAGAAGGTGAAAAACATTGAATTTCACTGATAAATGATAAATAAATAAACTGCTCACTTCACTGTTTATTACGTCGTCCGTCCTCTTAAAGGAAATGAACGACGAGGATGATACAGACGGATCAGCGCAAAGTGTTTTGACCCATTAAGAAAACGTTTCATTATCTCAAGTCTTCATCCATCAATTTTTCATAATGTTACCTCCCACACACACACACACACACACACACACACACACACACTCACACACTGTGGTTCTGCTGTGTTGTTTCATTCAGACTCAAACATCTGACCTGCTGCTTCTTGTTTCTCGCTGACGATTAAAGTTCGTTTCAACGCTGCAGAGCAGATTAGTGGATTTATAAGTGTGTGTGTGTCTATGTGTGTGTGTGTGTGTGTGTGTGTGTGTGTGTGTGTGTGTGTGTCCTCAGGGGACAGAGGGTCTTTGATTGTGTTCATGTTGCTCATTCAGAGATCAGGATTTTTTCGGGAAACTGTTTGTTTAAACTCTTATTTCTGACGTGATGTGTGTGTGTGTGTGTGTGTGTGTGTGTGTCAGTTTTGGATGATGAGGAGCTACTGTGGTCACCTCCCTCTGCTCCACATCTTGATCTACATTTCTTTTAAGAAAACACCACGATCCTTCTGTAACCTCAACGCTGCCGAAACAAAACCAGAAAATCATTATTCATGCTGCCGTTGCCAGAAAATGTTTGTTGATGGAAAACAAATTTAATTAAAGTTCACAACATAACATGAAATCGTAGCCACGCACACACGGATTTGTTTTGTTTGAAATATGTTTTTTTTTTTTTTGAAGACTGTTCAACCTCAAACCACGTGTCCGACTGAGTCAATGTGGCGAAACATATTTATACGACTCCGCTGCTTCGTGCTTCTCTCTGTGAAATAATATTCACGAGCTGCAGGATTCCTGGAGGAAGTAAAATAACCCCCAGAGGTAAAATTACAAGTCATGTGCTTCCATCGTTGAGCGATTCAACCATCTCACCTCCAGCTCCTCGGTGTATGTGTGATGTAATCGCTCCCCTCTGAGCCAATCACAGCGTGACGTTTCAGCGGCGCTGCCAGACTCTCGTCAGACTCGCGGTGCGCGTCGCTATTAAATATGTTTCACGTTTGACGTTTTGTTGTAAATTCAAGCTGCAGCTTCCACATGATGAAGCTGCAGGAAGGACACGAGCAGAACTTAACATCTGAAGAGATGAGATGGTTTTTACTTTGAAGTTGAAGCAGAACGTTGACGATGAAGTTTGGAAACATTCGTTTAAAACTTCGATTCTCTTCTTCACGTCTTCTGTTCTGTATTTACTGTCTGTTTTTCTTCCTCTGCTGTCGTCTCCAAGTATCCAAGTATTTATTTGGTTTGAAATTCAGCTCTCATTCTTGTTGTCCTAGTGTGTGTGTGTGTGTGTTTAAATGTGTGTGTGTGTGTGTATCAGTTCAGTGTTGGGGGCTGCAAACAAGCCGCCGTTGTTTGACACCGGCACACAAGACTCCTGAAATCTCTGCCAGAGAGAACAGATGCAAGGTGCAAAAGCCTCCAAGATGCACACACACACACACACTTATATAGATACACACACACACACGCACACACACAAATATGCAAAGTCCTTCCAACACCACAAATACACGAAGAAAAGCACAAACATATACAGAGAAAAAAAGAGAAATCTTGCATGAGAATATAAATCCAGACACAGTTTGCACAGAGGAAGTGGAAATAAATCTACAGAAATATTTACACACACACACACACACATTTACATTTACACTCAGTCTTAGTTTCCATTCTCTTGGGATTTGTTCGCCAAAAAAAAAAAAAAAAAAAAAAAAAAAGCTGCAAAGCCGAGAAGAAGCGAAGAGAAAGAGAGGGTTATATGGGCCCCCAGTCTGAAGAGGAGGACTGAAGGAGCTGTGTGTGTGTGTGTGTGTTTAAATGTGTGTGTGTGTGTGTGTGTGTGTGTGTGTGTACACCCTTCCTCCTGCACTGAAGGGGGCATCTGTATGCAAATGAGACACGGTTCTTCCTGGGTGACAAATCAAAAGGCCCACCTGCTGCAAGAGGGCCCGTCTGTGTGTGTGTGTGTGTGTGTGTGTGTGTGTGTGTGTGTGTTTTGGGAATAACAGGGCCAGTCTAATGAAGAGAGTAGAGAGTTACTGCTGTGTCTTGGCCAAAGCGTCTCATTCCTCTCCTTTCGCTCCTCGGAAGACATTAGTCGTCCTCCTCCCCCCCGTCCTCCCCCTTCCCTCCCCCCGTCCCTCCCCCACATGAACACACACTCTCATCCCAGCTGTGACGGGAAACCTGGCACTGGTCACTGAAATTTTGGGATTTTCATCCCCATTGTCCTTGAAAAAACCTCGGAAAAATACCCAAAAAACATTTAACTTCCTGTTTTGTTTTCAAAATAAAAGCTCCTCTCTTTCACACACACACACACACACACACACACACATCTGAGCACTTTAAAGGAATAAATAATAACTCGGATCGACGTCATGAATATTTGCCAGAGAGTCCTACAGAGCGAACGCAGCGTCCAGATGTGCTGCAGCTACAAGAAAAATCATCTCAACATCTCAACGCAGATGTTTAAAAATGTGATTCTCTTCCCAGAATGAAATCATCGCTGAGAACTAAAGAGAAGCACCTTTGGCTCTTATACACAGATTCCTTATCACAAAAGTTGTGTGAGTTTTGCTGCTTCATACTTTGGACTCTGGAGATGAGAAGCGATGAAAGAAAATCCTGCAAATTGTGTTTTTTTCAAATTTTTTAACAGTATTAAAAGTATAAATATATATATTTTTTACACTTTTTTTACAGCAGGAATTTTAATGTGACAGGAGGATGAAAGATACAACGTGAAGCTTAAAATAAGAAATAAAAACAACTTTAAGTGATGGTTGGAAGAAGTAACATGAACCAGGGTCTGTTTCACGTTGGTTGAAGTAATATCCAGTTTGACCGTCTTTTGTTTTCACAACCAAATAGTTAACAATGAAAGTAAATGGGGCAGTCAGCCAAACGTATCTAAATTGTTATTTTTTAACCACTAATAAAGCTCAAAATATCACTTCACTTCAGCAGTAGCATGAATAGGGTCCCTACACATAAACTGAAGTTTCAGATCAGCAGATTCATCATTTTCCAGCCGATGTGTCCATTAAGAGTGAGAAAAATGATGAATCTGCTGATCTGAAACACTCTTCATCACCTTTTTTTTTTTTATCTCACATTTCCTGCGTCTTCCAGAGGAAACAAGGAACTCAGTTCACTGATGTATGGATCAACTCTCATATTATTTTATTTTTAAAGTATAAATACATTTTCCTCGTCTGTAGCTATAGGTAGTCACCAGTCAAAGACCTGAGGATTATCAACAATAACTGGTGGAATTTATGTTAATAGTTGTGATCTCACAACACATATTAAGGGTGTTTCAGATCAGCAGATTCATCATTTTTCTCACTTCACAAACACATCAACCTGTTGTTGAGATAAATGATGAATCTGCTGATGTGGAACAACCTTCATCACCAGTTGTTATAAAACCAGACGTTGGGTAAGTCTTGTAAAACAGTGTTTTTAATAAACTCTGGGTTCACTTACTAAGTTATCAGTACTTCAGTTTATGTGTAGGGACCCTATTCATGCTACTGCTGAAGTGAAGTGATATTTTGAGCTTTATTAGTGGTTAAAAAATGACAGTTTTTTCATTGTTTCTTTCATTGTTAACTATTTGGTTGTGAAAACAAAAGACGGTCAAACTGGATATTACTTCAACCAACGTAAAATATCTCTTGAGGGGAGTTTGACTCCAGACCATCACTTCATTTAGGACGTAAACATCTGTAAACATTTCCAACACTTGTAGGTCGCAGCTGTAGCTTCTCACGTGTCTTAATTTTAATTTTAGTTTGATTCGTTCTCACGTCGACGTATCGTGACCTTGTCTCACAACCTACATTCCTCCACTCTTCTATCTCATCTTCCTCCCTATTTATTCATGCATCCTTCGATCCAGCTTCGTCTCACACATCAATCATTTCGCCCTCTTTCTCTCTGCAGCGTTATTCTTTCACCTCCTCCCTTTGCTTCCTCCCTCCCTCTTTCCGTCTCCCCCTCCACCCCATCTATCTGGAGAATAGTGCAGCAGCAGCACTTAAGCCGATGACCAATTAGCAAGGAGCAGCAGCACTGGAGGGACGAGACAGGCCACTATTCATCCACACACACACACACAGCACTATGCAACCCACCATTCACTATTATGGCACAACAGATTTATTACATACCCATACAGTACAAGGCAGTGCCGCCTCCAAATATAGCTCTTCTCTGTCTCGCTCTCTCTCTCTCTCTGGACTAACTGGGTACAAAAGGACATAACAGTGTTTTATGACAGCGCTGCATCTGCAGAGCTGCAATCAGCAAGAGAAGTTACAACAACAAAAAGAAGAAGGAGAAGGCAACAAACGGAAATAAAAGGAAAAAAAAAAAACAACCTTTCCATGAGGGAATAAGGACATAAAAACAGTTTGTGTTTGAGGGAATAAAGTTGCAGTGAAACATGACGCCACATTTTCCAAATGCAAAGCTGCATTTTTAAAGACAAATTAATTAATCAAAACCACAGGGACGTACTCCCGTCTGCTTTCTTTGGGAGGATCTCACGGTTAATAACAGATCAGGTGACACCAATGTTTTAATCAGCGAACGATGATTAAAACATTAAATCTGTGGATACGAATTATATTAGATATCATTTTGTTAAAATAACAAGTTTTGCAAAGTAAAAACTCTCTACTTCTGATATTTCCAAAGTGGATTAATTTTGATGAGACCTCCATCGGCTCTGTCTATTTGCTGGTGGGTTTGTTCAGGGGATAAACACAGCCGCTGCTCGTTCTGCATAAAATATTCATTCACGACACCTGTTTTATAATTAGAATCGACCCGTTTCCCCTCCTCTTCTTCTCTTCTCCGCTGAGATATTGACCTCCGCTCAGACTCGGAGGCGAAGCCATAAAGACAAACTAAAAGCTGGAAATGAATTAGTATTGATGCCGTCAAACTTTCCCTCTTCTGTCCTGTCGCGGTTTTATGGCTACAGTCGAGTTTGAGCTCGGAGCCTCGGGCTGTGACTGAGTGTCGCAGCAGACGGACGCTGAAATAATAATGTGTTGACTGGACTTTTAAAGAACTGAGTCACGTTGTTCGTTATTTTTACGGTAGAGCTGGGATTCGTTGTACAATAATGTTCAATATGACACATTTTTATATATATAAAAAAGTAAAAATCCCCAATAACAATATCATGTTTGAAGCCATTTGTCTAAACTGCAGGAGGCTTTAGTTTAGTTTAGTTTACTTGGCTGAAAACCCGGGTGGAGCCATTTAATTTCAGTGCCTGAAAAAGCAGAACCAGGTCCTGAGTTCTGGGTTAAAAATGACAAAATAATGTGGACCAGTTACAAAAACCATAAAGCAACAAACATCCTCACCCAGTTCGTCATAACAGACCTCAGTCGGGGTTTACTGGAGAAAACTGGAAATTAGATGTTTATTTTAAATATTACAACACACAGGGAAATGTAGTTTTATAAAGTAAAATACAGAAAATAGAAGACATTTATCATCTACCAAGTGGCAGATATCTGTCGAGTAGAGAGCAACACTGAGGTGAATCTTTGGTCTTTGACTGGTGACTACCTAGAGCTACAGTGTCTTTTTGAGCTACCTTCGACTCTGCCTCCACTCTTCTGAGATTAGTTATGAAATCGTTGTTATTAGGAGAGCACAAAAAGGATATGACGTTGAGAACATTAGAGAATAAGCATATGGTCTTTGACTGGTGACTACCTATAGCCACAGTGCTACCTTTAACTCAGTCTTCGCTGTTCTGAGATCAGTTAGTTTAGCTAGGTTGACTTGGGTCTTAGTCATGTCCTGTAGACAAATGTTGGACTTTTTTGGGACATTTACCCTTTGAGGATAAATTAGTGGTCTTTGACTGGTGACTACCTATAGCCACGGCGTCTTTATTGAGCTGTATTTGACTCAGCCTCAATTGCTCTGAAATTAGTAATGAAATTGCTGTTATAAAGTCTAAAAGCACGTAAAGGATATGACGTTGACAACAGCATATTTTGGACGTTAGAGAATAAACACGTTGTCTTTGACTGGTGACTACCTATAGCCACAACGTCTTCATCGAGCTGCATTTGAGTCGGCCTTCACTGTTATTTAGATTAGTTATGAATTGCTGTTATAATATAAAGTCACATAAAGGATTAGAGAATAACTGCGTGACCAGATATAGACACAACACATTTTAAATTTGCACATATGCAAAGATGTTACTTCAAACGCACATTTGATTTGTTTTCCGTCAGTTCAGAGGTGAAGTTGCAGATGCAGAAGATCTGAGAGACTTTCAGTAGTAGTGGTATGTTAAAAGACTGTGTTTTAGTTTTCGTCTGACTATGTTTTAGTCTGGTCCACATTTTCCTTGCTCGTGTGGTAAACAGCTGAATGGCACACTGAGGCGGCGGTTTGTGGGCCGGCGGGGGTCGTTGGTTCGGTTCTTTGGCTCTCGCTCGTCTGTGTGTAAAAGTCGCCGCACGCTACCAACACTGCTTTAAGCCAATTTATTTTCCTATGAAAAATCTATAAAAGCTCAGAACGATGAGCCTTAAACCTTAACAGTGCAGCTGAAATGAACTGGAGCTGAATTTTGGTTTATAACTTTGCTGCCAAAATCTCTGACCTCATGGGATGAACAGTTAACAAAACATCCAGTTAATGTGTCCATAATGAAATCGTGCATCTTTACTGTAACTTTTACTTTTCCGCTGTAACATGACGTCATCATAACTTTAACGTAAACACTTTCCTCTCCGCGCCTTCGTCTCGGTATGGACAGTAATATCAGGGTGTGGGTCTCCAACGCTCCCGACGGCAGCAGGACACATTCCTAGCGAGGTGACTTCACCACCACATATAACCCACTTCAATGAGCCCAATCTAAACCGAATCCGATTGTTAATAATGAGGAGCCGTGAAGGACGACGACCACATGTTCAGATCTGACTCACGTTTCGAAGGAGGACGGAGAAGATTAATTTCTCATTAGCAGCCGAGAGAAAATGCTGCGTCTCCGCTCAGTCACATGTGATAATAACAGAAGTGGAGACTCTGTTGGTTATCAGACGCCATGTTTGTCCAAGTTTTAGTCGCATCAAATGATTTTTAAGGAGGAAAAAACGACTTAATTATAAATTATTATAGATTCCTGTCTCATCACTTTTTGACTCTGGGCATCACAAACTCGACCCAGATCAGTCTCTGTCCATTCAGCCATTTTATTTGTCTGTTTTTTTTTTTTTGTCTGTGTAGCTGGTTTTACCTCCGTCTCCTCTGTCTGTCCTCTGCCACAGCGTGCCACCATTTTAGAGCTTTGTCTTTAATCCCACAGTGTTTAAAATCCTACACACACACACACAAAACTAGCACACATCTGTCCCTAAACGACCACATGAGCTAACATGCTAACACACACCTGACTCACACTGCGCCGGCCTTCATCAACATACTGATTTCATCTCTCTAAGCCTCTTATGCAGCTCTAAGCTCTCAGACCGAGAGATGGAAAACTGTAATATTACATATCTCTCACACACACACACATGCATATGCAACTGTAATGAATTTCCTGTTTGTTAGCCATTTCCCCTCTTCATTAAGCGACTCATTCATTACAAATAGCTGCTGTTTATCAGTTATAACGAGATGATTTCCATTAAATTAGATTCTTACTTTAGGTTCCGTCTGAATTTGTCAAATTACTGCGTTAAATTGACGCCAGTTAAAGTGTCTGCTGTCTGTCCGAGCTCCAGCGTCACAGCTGTGACGTTTACACTAAAAGTCAAACATTCAAATGATTATTTAGTTTGATAAAAATGTTCCCAGAGCTTGAGGTGACATCTTTAAATGTCAACTATTAAATTAAATCAACCTGCTGCTTTATCGCGCTGATGAATGAATAAATAAAACCAGGAGGAGACGACTTTTCAGTCACGTATTCGCTGAGTGGATAAAAAGACGAGGAAGTGAGCTGAAGCTGCAGAAACTGTGATAACACCACCTTTATTTTTTTATTTTTATATCTGACTGTGTGTGTGTGTGTGTGTGTGTGTGTGTGTGTGTGAGTGTGTGTGTGACGTCAGGCAGCAGGCAGACGGGCTGAGTAATGCCTCGGTACCAGTCTGCACCACGATTATTATATCCCACAGAGAGAGAGAACGAGTTAGAGCTGCAGCTACAACACCTCCATCACTTCACAGGCGAAAGAGAGAAACTGGATCAGTAGAAGTCGAAGGTTTTCATTGTTTCTGATACGATCAGAGACAGAAGATACGACATTTCATTCAGAAAACGACACGAATCTTTGACCATTTACGTACGTGTATTTTATGATCTGAGACTTTTTTAGAAGTAGACGTGAAGTAGACGAGAAGCTGAAAAGGTCAAACTAACCGTTGTGGTGAAGCTTGTTTCTGTCTGAGTGTGTTTCTGTGTTCGAGTCTCCGTCGGGACGTGAACCTTGAACCTCGACGAGGTCGCAGATCGTCTCCGACATGAAGTGACGCAAAACTTGTCAATGCACAGGGAGCATGTTTATTTATTTATCTATTTTTAAAAAAAAAAAACCTGCAGCCTGAAAACGTCCTTCATCTCATTTTTTATTTTAAACGATGTTTCCTGCGACGACGTTGCAGTCTGATTGCATCACGTCGCACAGGTGTTGTTTTTTTATTGGGGTCCGCCCAGTCTGGAGGGAAACACTGCTGCTTTTTATAGAGATGAACTCCAGCTACAACTAAAACATGACACTATGTGACGTGATGTGATGTGACGTGATGTGACGTCTGCAGTCAGATGTTAAACTAACTTGTTTTAGACGTTCGGTTTGTTCTCAGACTCTTAATTTCACAGACATCAGATCTGTGACCTGCAACACGCAGGTGTTTTGTTGATGTCAGACTCAAATCAGTGGTCACCTCCTCCTCCTCCTCCTCCTCCTCCTCCTCCTCCTCCATCATCAGTCACCCTCCTCCACCTCCTCTCCGTCTCCAGACATCCGTAGCGAATCAATCTGTTCGCCACATCTGCTGCGACAGAACGTCAGGAGGAAACGCCCTCTCGTCACTTTCTCTTCCTCTTTCTCTTCTCACGTTTTCATTTTTTATCTACGACAACCTGCAGCGTCCAAACCCGTCAGTTTTCCTCCACCTCTCTGCTCCGTCTCTCTCTAGATCTCTATCTCTTTCTCCATTTGCTGCTTCATGTTTTAGACTTTTAATAAAACAGCGTTGAGGGTCCCAGCGAGGCCGCGCTGCCCGCAGATCAATGCTGCACCGTCAGTGTGTGTGTTGCTTACTTTCCTGTCTATAAGTGTTTGAGTGACTGTTCATACTCAGCTGTCGAGCTGATGTGAAAGTGTGTGTGTGTGTGTGTGTGTCCTTGGGAAGTGATGGGATAATGCAGTCTGCCAGTGAAATACGACTGTCATAAACCCACTCAAACACTTTCACTGCCTCTCGACTCAAAGCGCACACACACTCACACTGATCACAGCTGCAGCTCAGTGTGTGTGTGTGTGTGTGTGTGTGTGTGTGTGTGTTTTAGTTGCAGATGCTCCTGGTCAAAAGAAGCTGCGTCTCATTTGTGTCGTCAGCTTCGTCTCCAGAGGCAGAAATAAAAAAATAAAACATCTTAATTTCAACCAGTTTGACCATTAAAGGTTTAAACCGCAGTGTTTCTTTCTCGTAACATTGAATCAATCAGCTCTTAAATTAAAACAGCAACATATAAATCTAAGTTTTATTCGTGAGCCGACAGAGAGACGACATTTGCTGACGAAACATCTTTTATCTGCTGCTTCAGACTTAAAAAAAACACGAGGATCAGGCTGAAAAATCTGTGTTTATGGAGAAATTGAAGTTAAAAAGACGTTAAAATAAATAAATAAATCATCAAACAAAAGAAGCATCATGATGATCAATCAGGAACACGTGTTATCTATTATAGACTAAATCAATAATCCCAGTTATAATTAATCAAAAAAAAATCTATCATCACTATAATAAAAAAATAAATATATTGGATCTTTTTCCTTCTCGCTCTATAAATCACAGAGCTGTTGTGATGAATGTGATTCACTTGGATTCAGATCTGTAGGTAACACACACACACACACACACACACACACACACACACCACACACACACACACACACACACAGCATCTTATCTGCAGCAGGACCAGATTCATTTTCTTGACGACACAAACGTAGATTTGTAAATGAAACAAACACCTGCAGACGTCTGTCGTCGATCAAACTGCAGCGTCATCACCGCCGCCAGCGACAGGACGCCATCTTTAACACACACACACACACACACACACACACACACACACACACACACACACGACCATGATCATTCATGTTAATAAAAATAAAATAAAACCATCAGATACGACTCGTTTCAGTTACTTTAGTAAAAAAAAAAAAAAACGTTACTTATTTTAAGGTATTATCATGATGTGTTTTCCCACAAAGATCATCAATAAAACAAATCATGTGATCGGATCATGTGACTTTAATAACAACAGCAGCTTCAGTTCAGAAACAAACAAAGTCGATGTCGGTGTTTGTGTTTGTGAGTCTGCACGAGTCCAGTTGTGCGACAGATTGAAGAGCAGAGTCAGCACAGAGAGGAGGAGGAGGAGGAGGAAGGAAGGAGGAGGGAGGAGGGAGAAAGAGAGAGTGAAATAAAAGAGGAGAAAGAGGAGGAGGAGGAGCTGAATGTGCAGAGGTTTGTATGAGCTCTGAGGGTTTCCAACTGTCACAAACAATAGGTGGAGGGAAAGCGCTTCGTATGACAATAGGCTCTTTGACCTCGGTCAAGCAAGAGAGAGAGAGAGGAGGGAGGGGGGAGGACGGGGAGGAGGAGGAGGAGGAGGAGGGGGAGGACAGAGGGTGTCCCCATCTGCCTCTGAGGAGAAACAGAGAGAAGATCAGAAAAAGGAAAAGCTTCTGATTTTTTACAGAAACAAACAGTGAGATTTCTTACGTCACGTGTCGTTTTTCACACGTCGGTTCAGTCTGAACATGCATCTGCAGCCTGGACTCAAACATTCACCGTGTGGTTGAACAAAACGTCTCTAATTTAAAAACAAACAAACAAACAAAACAAACACTTTGTATCATTTTTTCTGACTCGATGACGTCGTCGTGAAGTGAAGCGGCGTTGGATCTGGACCAGAAACCAGACGCTCGGAGCTTCAGGCGACGACGACGACGACGACGTTCGGTTAAAATCGCGTCACGTGACCGACAAACAGCCAGTTGATTCGGTTTTTATCGTGACCTCGTGACGACCTCAGACGATCCTCGCTGACCCGGGAAAAACACAACAAAAAAAAAACACGTCGCCTCGGGCCTCGAGTCTCAGTCTCTGTCTCTTAACGTCACACAGCGACTTGTTTCTGTCATTTCTTATGACAAAGATTCACTGTGAACACACACACACACACACACAAATAGCAGACATAGCTACATTTGCCTCCATGTCACCATGGTTTCCTGCTTTCACAACCTGCTATGACGAAAATGTGTGTGTGTGATGCAGGTTTATAGAGGTACAGCTCACACACACACATTGGACAAAGCAGAGGATTGTGGGTCTGCACACCCGTTGCCTTAGTGATGAGAATCAAAGTGACAGCTCCTCTCCTCCTCCTCCTCCTCCTCCTCCTCCTCTCCTCCCCCCCTAGCAGGTGTAAGGGAGCGGGGGAGACAGAGAGAGAGAGAGAGACGTCTTTCTTCGTCGTCTTGGTCTCCGTCCAGATCTTCTCGCCTTCTGTCCTTGAGACTCGCTGAAATAAGCAACGACGGCGACGAAGCTGAGGCTGTAATTTAATAACAATTATAAATCAAGTGTGTGTGTGTGTGTGTGTGTGTGTGTGTGTGATGAAATATTGTGTAAAATTACAGCACACAAAAACAAGTCAACAAGCTTTTTAATTGTTTATGTTGCAGAAAGTTTAATTTAATTCTTTCAAACCCTAATGTGAGACTAATCTCCTTAAAACACACACACACACACACACACACACACACACACACACTTTCACAGCGACATATGTGCTCCACCCTGATTGGTCCTCCACAACAATGACACTTAGCGTTGGTGGTAGTCATGGCTACATCAGTGCGGTCGGACAAAAGGGGTCAGATCTTTAAAAAAAAAAACCTGTTAATGTCTCTGAGCACCTCACACACACACACACACACACACACACACACACACACACAGATGTGTGTGTGAGCGTGTGTGTGTGCTCTTAAAGGAGCAGGTTCCTTCACTATACGCTGTCTTTGTGTCGCGGCGGCGTTTCCCTTTAAGGAGGACGAAGGTGAGCGCTGCAAACAAAGAGCCTCATTGATGAGAGGGAGAGAGAAAGGGGCGAGAGACATTGAAATAACACTGAGAAAAGAGAGAGAGAGAGAGAGTTGTAAAATTTCCTTTTTTTTCTTTGTTTTTTTTTCTTTTTCAGACTCAATCTGCGGTCCGAGGGGGACAAAGGTGGCCCCTCAGGGACCCCTTAACCCCTCTGTCTCACCCCCCCTCCCTCACAATAGAGCTGGTTCCACAGCTGCCCCAGCCTCCCCCCTTCAACCTCCCCCCTCCTCCACCAGCATTTCCATTATTTTTAATCCCTCCAGTGAAAGCTCACTCAATGTCTCCCCCTCTTTTCCCAACACCCGCTCCCTCCCCCTTTACATATAGACACCCCCCCTCCTCACCCCTCCAATACATATACACCCCCCTCCCCCTCAGATAAATCCCTCACCCCCTCCTGCCAGTCTGAGGTCCCACAAAGCCGTCAGCTGTTGTATCGTCTCTCTGACACCGGCTGGACTTTAATTATGAAGCTCTGAGCCTGATTATGTGTGTGTGTGAGTGTGTGTGACGATGTCATGGTTGAATTTTGGTCACATGACCCTCAGAGGTCACATGAGGTTGATCTAACGACCTCTTTAATTCCCATATTTTCTCCTTATTATCCATCATTGTCTAAATAATTTTCCTCTAAAATAAAATTTCGTCTTGTTGCCACATTTTATTTATTTTCCTTCATTTTTTTTTTTTCTCAGCCGTCATCAGTTCGTTCATGCGCGTCACCTCATCAATAAAAACTCTCTCGATCACTTTCATCTTCCTCCAACTCGACGCCGCGGCCGTTGTTGTCGACGTCGCGTCGTAAATCATAACAGTCACGTTCCATATGGTTGTCATTAATAAAGATGAGGTCACACACACACACACACACACACACACTTCCAATCAGACCCCACCCTCCACGCTCACACGCACATCACACACACACATGTACACACACACACACACACAGAGCGAGGCGTGAAGACAGAAGAAAGGAAGGAGGGGTAATTAGTGTTTTAGCTGATTGCTAATTGCCACTTTCTTCCACCTACTTACACAAAACACTGAGACTGAAGCAGCAGCACAGACGTCGTCTTCTGCTTTTATCACAAACTCTCCTCATTTACGTCTAATTACACACATGTCCTCCGTGTCTTTATTAAGTCTACACACACACACACACTCACTCACACACACACGTGTCACATCATGGCAGTGACCTCCTGACTCCTGCAGCTGCAGCGTCAGTAAAAATCCCCCAAATCTCTTTTTTTTTCTCTTTTTAAATTTCACGTTGGCTCGATTCGTCCTGCGGCGTTTCGTGTTACAACATCTGATGTTTGCAACCTTGAAGCTGGTGAAAATATGGACAGATGAATTTATTCTGATTTCTTCTGAGTGTAAATTTAGGTTTTTTTTTTGACATTTCAGAAAGAAAGAAAGAAACAAGAGAAAGATTCAGGCACCGAGTCAAAATGATTAGTCATATTATGACTCCATCGTCAACTTTCTGCTGTTTAAACAAACAAGAGCGCAAGCAAATCCTATTTACAAACTCTTCAGTGTTTGTTGGATATGTGCGACACGATGTTTGACGTGTTTAAAGGAAGAAATAACTTTATAAATGAAGTGATCAGATCAGGATCACAGCAGCTGCTGCAGTTTGTTTCTGCAAAAGGGAATAAAACTTGTGTTCGGCATCACTTCCATCTCGCTCTGGAGAGTTTGAACAAGTGTCAGAGACATGAAACAACGTTGGAAACGAGTCAAGAAACAACTTTTCTTGGCTCTCGGTTTGGCTCAGACCAGTCGGACTCGGACAGATCAAGTTTCTCTCGCGGTGTAAAAACACGTCGAGAGTTCCTGAGAGTTACTGTACGAGACGACTCCAGCAGACGGAAAGCTTTATTTGTTTTCTGTTTTAGATTTATGTCACTCTGGAAGAGTGGTGCAGCGTTTGACAGCGGTTTTTCTCAGGCGTTTTCCAACCAGCGCTGCAAGAAGAAGAAGGAGGAGGAGGAGGAGGAGGAGGAGGTGGAGGAGGAGGAGGAGGAGGAGGAGGAAGGAGTTCAAGTGCAGTTGAGGATGTTTTGGTGCGAGAGTCTCTGCACAGTTTTCACTTTCTCAGGCTACGTGTCGTCAGTGTGGAGCCAAGTCCCAGCTCACACACACACTCACAGATGAGTGTACATGATCTCACATGCACAAAGCCACACACACACACACACACACACACACACACACACACACACTTTGTGCAGCAGTCCCAGCTGTAACAAATGGGGACCAGATTGTGTATGATGATGATGATGTAAAAGACCAGGCATGCTGGTCTCCATGGATGACGAGCTTTGTTGAGTAAATGTTGAGTGTGTGTGTGTGTGTGTGTGTGTGTGTGTGTGTGTGTGTGTGTGTGTGTGTGTGTGTGTGTGTGTATCCAGAGGGGTCGAACCCTGATCCACGTGCCATGAGCTATTAAGCAGCTCTCTTTGGTTTCCCCTGTTGAATTCATCATATTCGTCCAATCACAAACAGGCGTGTGTGAGAAAAAATATCGTCCTTTTTTTTTTTTCTCTGTTTGTTTACATTTCGGAGAAGAGAAGATGAATTCGTAATGCAGCTGGAAAAACGACGACATCTTTATTTCATCGGTGTGTTTCTGCTGAGAACAGACTTCACTTATTTCTAAATTAGTCTAAAAATCTGACGTGTCGTTTTTTTTTTTTTTTTGTCACGTCTGTTGATTTTTAACAGCTTTCTGATGCAAGGTTTTGTTTGCAGATGTAATACTGTATAAGAGTTAAACAGGAAATTTACTAAATTTATAGATGTCGTGTGTGGAAATGAGCGTTTGGAGGCGGCCAGCGTGTATTTTTCTCATTATTCTGTGGCTCAATAAAACACAATTAGCAGATCTGGGCACTGATATTAATGGCGTTGGGGTCCCCCCACACACACACACCCGTTAACGTGGCGTCAGCGATGTCACCGTACGGCGGCGGGTGTTAAGGGGAGCGAGGGTTGTGTGGAGGGTCGGGTTCAAACAGACGTTGCTCTGCAAAGTTGTGAAAACGCTAATAAAGTGAGACGGGTATTCTCATAAAGCAGCTCGGCTTCAGCTGCAAAGACACTTCCAGGGCTACATACTGTATCTGTGTGTGTGTGTGTGTGTGTGTGTGTGTGTGTGTGTTTCCTGAATAGCATGAGTCAGAAGACAAAGGGTGTGTTCAGCAGAGAGCGAGTGGAAGGAAATGAGAAGTTCAA